>PVKB01001274.1:48251-267764 GCA_004027205.1 Ctenodactylus gundi
AAAAAAAAAAAAAAAAAAAAAAAAAAAAAAAAAAAAAAAAAAAAAAAAAAAAAAAAAAAAAAAAAAAAAAAAAAAAAAAAAAAAAAAAAAAAAAAAAAAAAAAAAAAAAAAAAAAAAAAAAAAAAAGCACTAATAGCAGCACTGGGTTGTACTCAGATCTTTGACTCCAAAGCCAGTCTTTGACCTTTTCTTATTTTTTTAAAAAGAGAAAAAAAATTAAAACACAGAAAATTAGAGAAAAGAGTAAAAACACAGCCCTAGTGCCCTCCCCTGCTTTTTTATTTGGTTTTAACAAAAGTAAACCTTCTAGGTGAAAAAGAGGCTGTCGTGGTCACTGCTGTGCCTTCTGCCCCTCTCCTTCCTCCCGTCCCATGGGTAGCTCAGCCTCCTCCCCCATCCATGATGACCACAGACACAGGGCAGCTCTAGCACATGGGTGTGTGGCTAACTTGTAATGTATATTGCAATGTATTCTTTCTTGCAGTTTCTGTTTGGAGGTTATTACCTGTTGACCTGAGTTCTCCAACTCTGTGGCTATTATGTGTTTATTTTAGTGTCTTGTCATTTGTTTGTCCTGCAGGTAGACGTTGTCTGTCCCTGTTTCTCTAGCTGGGAAGGACATGTGGGACTGGTGTGGGTCCCTGTTCCCAGGCTGGCCGGGTGGGTGCTGGGTGGAGTGCCCTTCGGGTTGGTGATGAAATCACATTCCATCAGCTTCATTTTAATTTGCATCATTACAAGTGATGAGGTGGGGTGGCTGGGGCAGCTCCCTGGCCACCCACACTCCCTCCCGTGAGGATGGGTGCCCCTGTCCTCAGTTCGTTTTGAAATGAGGTGGCTTGTCTTTTCTCCTGCTGATTTGTACTCTGCATCATACTGATATGAATCACCGAGAAATACTCAGGTGACATTACTGCCTCCTCCCCGTGTTTATTTGTGGCGTCTCTTATACAATTTTTAAATTTTATAAAGTTAGAAGGTATTCATGTTTCTCTGCTGTTATGTATCCTGTCTGTCATAAACATGTTTTTGTAATAGTTTTAAAGGTTTGTCTTTCATTCTTAGATATTTAATTATAGCCCACCTGCCCCCCTCCATCCTTTTCTGCTCCGTTCTCCTCTCCTCAGCGCTTGCCGCCTTCCTTTGCTCAGTGAGCCTGTCTGTTTCGCCTGCCTGCTGTCTTGTGTTCTGCAGAGTGGAGGCTCACAAGGCACGGCTTTGCCTATTTTGTTGTGACTGTAACCCCCCGATCTGTGCTGGCCATGTGTGTAGTAGATGCTCAATCAGTATTCTTGGACAAATAAAAACTACTCCACACGGGATTCATCACTTGTGTGTATGGTGTGACTAGGGCATGGGAGTGCTCACGGGAACTTTGGTTCTCCGACTTTGCTCCCCATGGGTCCCTTCACATCCCCTTGGCCAAGCCCGGGTTCTCGCCCCGTGCTGTCCTTGCGACTCTGCCTGTCCTCCTGCCCTACTGCCTGGTACTTGGTGGAGTGGGGGGAAAGTCCGAGACACCCAGGACACACTGAAGGAGTTCCTACTCTCACAGGATGTTCTGGCTGGTGTTTCGGCTCACAGGAGCTTGAGGCAGAGCCAGGGAAGCAATGAGCCAGGGACAGGCTGGGGACACAGACACTGTTGGCTGGGGACTGGGGACTGGGGCTGGAGGCTCTGGGGGGTGAGATTCGGCCTCCTACCTGTATATCAGTTGCTGTCCTCTCCAAGGTGCCAATTCCTGTCTGTAGGATAAGGAAAGCCTCAATAGTCCCTCCTGCAGAGGAGGCCATGGGGACTGTGGGGACTGTGGGGATGGTGCGGAATGCCTGTTAGCACAGTGCCCTGGGCTGTGACCCAGTGCTGGCAGGTGGAGATGCCCAGGGAGGAGGGATGGAGACAGCTCCTTGGGGGCGGGGTGGGGTTTCCAGGCAGGGTGGAGTGGGTGGAAAGGTCATGCCAGATGAGATGTGGGGTAAATACAACTGGCAGGCACTTCCCAGGGTGAGAATGCAGCTTGACCAGGTGGAAGGAGGGAGCACACCGGGGAGGGACTAGCACTGAGCCTGTGGTGCCTTGGTCAGGGTCCTGGGTGACAGGAGGAGATGGAGCAGGAGCCAGGCCTGCTGCAGGCACCTACGCTCTGGGAATGTGTTTGAAGACATCAGTTTTTCTCAGCAGCCATACGCCAGGTGCGAGTGTAGCTCCATCACGTGGTCCCCAGCAGTCCCCTCCCCAGGTGCTGTGTCCATGCCTGGATTTGTCTCTTAAACTGCATCCATCACGGACTGCTAGGGAATAAGCCCGCCTCCCTGTGTGTCCCTTCCACCTGCTCTGAGTCCCAGGACAGAACGGCCTGAAGCAGTGTCCCCAATTTTTACAGAAGGCAGATTTTCCATGGGTGGGGTGAGGCAGAGGAGATGGTTCCAGGGGGTTCAAGTGTTTTATATTATGCACTTTATGCCTATCACTATGTCATAATATACAAGGAAGTACTTACACAGCTCACCTTGATGCGGTCACAACAGGAGTGCATCCACTCACTCGCTGCTTGAAGCCTCCGCCTGCTCAGCTCAGGTGTCGCTTGCCGCTCGCTGACAGGGCTGCCACGCGTCTACAAGCATCGGGTGTGTCGGGTTTCTGTGCAGTGGGAGCCCATGCTCGTGGCCGTCTGTATTTGCAGCCATTTCCCTGTGCTGGCATCCCCGCCTCAGTGCACCTCAGATCACCAGGCATTAGATTCTCATAAGCAGTGCCCAGCCCACATCTCTCATATGTGCAGTACACAGGAGGGTTATGAGATTCTAAGTCTGCGGCTCACGAGACGGGTGGAGTTCAGGAGTGACAGGGAGTGGCTGAAGATGAAGCTTCTTATACTGGTCAGCTGCTCACCACCTGCTGTGTGGTCTGGGTCCTAACAGGCCACGGACCAGTGACTGGTACCAGGGGCTGAAGACCCTTGGCCCAAAGAACTGGGGTCCCTGCGCATCCTTTGCCTGCCCTCTTCCCAGCTGGCCCTTGCTTCCTGGTAGTGCTGTAGTGCTAGACTGTCCCCTAGGATGCGCAGCAGCCAGGGAGCCTCTCAAGGGCTGAGGACGGGTGGGGACCCTGAACAGGGGTGGGATGTGGGGTGAAATCTCAGCTGCCCGTGTCCAGGTGGCTATTGGGGGGATGAGCCTCAGTGAGCACTCCAGGACCTCAGTTTCCCTGCCAAGTGGGGTGACCACTGGGGCCAGTCCTAAGCTTTGGGAACTAACCCAGTGGGGCCTGGTGCCCAGTCTCCTCTCCTCCTTCCTCTCTCCCTTCTTCCTCCCTCCTTCCTCCCTTCCCTCTCTTCTCCTGTCTTCCTCCTTCCCCTCCTTCCTTCTCACCTGCCTTCCTCCCTCTTTTCCTTCATTCCCCTTCATTCCCTTTCCTTCTCCCTTCCCTCCTTCCTTCCTGGTGAATGCACTTAGATCAGGATACCTTATCCATCCATCCCTGACGTTTTTATAGCCCGGTTGTATCCGGAACCCCAGAGGACCAGCACTCCTCCTCTTCTTCCCCTTGAAGAGTAGTTGGGTTATCTTTAATATACGATACAAATCAAGCCAAATTAGATTATTTTACCTCAAAAGCCAGTTTCAGCTGATCCTTGTGACCAGTGCTATTCTATTATTATATATTACCTCAAACTTAATAGGAAAAATTGATTAAAATCTGTGCCTGTTCCTGTCTGGCCTGGCCCAGTGCCACAAGACACATTAATTGAAAATGAATTTTCACAAACGCAATCAAGCATCCTGAAGATGACAAATGTCCCTTTTCTTCCGTTCCTTCATTGATTTTTCATTTCCCCGCTCACAGCTTCACTTAGCAATTTTTCAGTTTGGCTTTGCGGAGGCTGTCCTTGCCCGCTGACTGCACCTTCCTGCTTCATCCGCGTGGCTTCATCGGGGCTTCTCCGGGGCCTGTGGGCAGGAGTGCTCGGTTAATCTGAGTTTTGCAGCATTGTGGTGGTCTTTATCAAGGAGAATGTGCTTTAACAATACAGTAACTGTGAAGTCACAGCATTATGAGGCTTCCAGGATAGAACCAAGGGAAGCTGTGGCCCCCGAAAGCCAAGCACCTTTTCAGAAGACGAGTACAAAGTATTGGTTGTTCCTGTTCTTCTCGGGGTGGCACGTGGGATCACAGGATTCTCATTACGGCCGAGAGGGGCAGCAGCTGGGTGCCAGACCTCAAAGAGTCGGAGAGTGGGTGGGAGCCGTGGTGCGGCCGGGACCGGGGAGCCACAGGGAGCCCTGGGAGCAGCCGCTGCCCGTCCTGTGCCAGCCCTGCCTGCAGCTCCTGAGTCGCTGGGCCTCCAGGGGACTTGCAGGCACTAACGGGCAGCTTTGAGCTGTCTCCTGATCAAGTGCTACAGTTTTTAAATAACGTTACAACGTAAATTTCCCTAAAAAGACCACAAGAATTCATCATAGAGGATCATAAATTGTGTGATTGGGTTCATACCTGGGAGGGTCTCTTCTCTTTTGGGGGGCACTGATTGGCAGTTGTATTTCCCTGAAACATGTTTCAATGGGACATGAATGAACTCTTCACTGATGCCTTCCTAAGCAGGGAGTCCTTGTAAACGAGGGTCCCAGGAAGTGGGGACAGAGCACGGTGCTGGTGACAGAGGCTAGGAGCTTGACGCTTTAATGTATGGCTGAGTTTCGTCTCACGCACAAGAACACGGCCCTGCACACACCCTGGGTTTCAATAGATGTGTCTGCAGGACCCAACAGGCTTTTCTTCAAATTAAAATGAACATACGACAAATTCGAAAGAGAAAAAAATGGGATATACAGAAACATATCCAGTCTGTGTTTTATAATGTGTCTTTTCCTTACAATATTTTAAACAGCTTGATTAAATATGACTGTTGTTTTGTTTCTTGTTTTTGACTTTATTTTCTCCTTTCTCTTTTGTAAAATTTCACAGAGGACATATGAAAACCATACCCCCTCCTTCTTGGATATTTTCCCCCACATTTTTTAATTAGTGTGTGTTGGGTATACTGATCAAAGGTTTCATTTTGGCAGACTTGTAGAGGTGCGTGGAAGGCCTTCCGCGCCTGCTGCCCTGCCGTGTTTCCCGCTGTCTGGGGTCTCACTGCGCCATGTGTGTTGACCGTGTTCTGCCGCCTTCTTCCCCCGGCTCCCGTCTTCCTTCCCTCTTGTCCGCTGTAGGCCCCTTCTACTTTCTGTCCACTTTTTCAGATGCCACATATCAGGGATGTAATGTTTGTCTTTCTGGCTTATTCCACTCAATGTGACAATCCCCAGGTCCGTCCATTTTTCTGCAAATGACACAATTTTATTCTTTTTTACGACTGACTAGTACTCCATCGTATGTATGTGCCATGTTCGTTTTATTTGTTCCTCTGTTGGTGGGCACTTGTGCTGGCTCCTTGTCCTTCACAGAGTATGTCTGAGCGAGCAGGATTCGTCTGCCAGCGCACCAGTGGGGCACTTGCCCAGATGAGGCCCTGAGTAGCCAAAGGAGAAGGGCTCTGGTGAGCTATGAGCTGACAGTTTGTGATTGGTGAAGTTCCCAGTAAATTTTAATTAGGGGCTTCTGATTGGTAAGTTCCTAGTTAGAGGTTAATCATCAGTTTCTGACTGGCCAAGCCTGAGATTTGTTTTCCTAAGCTGTGGCCACCATTGGCTGAGTTTTGTTTTGCATGGGCCTGATGTTGTAACAATTCCTCACTTTAGCTGGTCTCTCCTTTGTGAGTTGACCCAGGCTTGCGTGTGACACTGTCATCAGGGCTGGTTTGTCTGCGTGTTGATGCCCCCTGATAGCAGGGAGGGGGCAGCAGGGAGGCCTGAGCAGTTTATGGGGGGTAGATGAGACCAGGTGAATGCACCTTCCTGGCTCATTCTCAGGGTGCCTCCTCTTTACGAAGGGCAATTTCGTATGAGTTACCATTTCCAGCTGGTAAAGGAAACACCCAAGCTGGGTGTGGCAATGGGCCAGTTACTGGGGAGGTTGAGACAGGAAGATTGTAAGTTCCAGTCCCACCTGAGCAACTCAGGAAGCTAGTGAGACCTTATCTCAAAACAAGGAAAAAAAAAAAAAAAAGAATAAGAATGAGGATGTAGCTCAGTCCAAAGGCCCTGCATCCAATCCCCATGAGCCAAACCCAGGTGTACATGTGTTGTACACATATACACATTGATGTGTCCTAACAGGGGTTAGTTTCCAAAGGCTGCGGTGTCACAGCAGAGGGGAGACACAAAGCCATCCCAACACAGCTGGGGACATGCTGCCCTGGCAGGTGACTGGGAAGGGGACAAAGGGTAGGAAGTTAGCCCCTCCAGGCGCTAGTGCAGACCCCAGGGAGGACTGTAATGTGTTCCCTGAGCTTGGAGCATGCAAGAGCCCAAGTATAGGGCTCATGGGGGACAAGGTGGGCATGGAATGAAGCCAGGAGGACAGAGGGGGACTCAGCGGAGGCCTCAAGTGCCACACTGCGGGTTGGGACATCAGTGGTGGAGGTGTTCAGCTTCTGGGCCAGGGCCTGGTGACTGATCTCCCGGCGTGATTCTGGTGTGAGGCCGTGCTCCTGGGCCGGCACTCAGCTTAGGTCACCCATGTAGGTCACTCAGCTGTGGATGGAGGGGACAAGCCCACATCAATGTTGGGGGAGGTAGGACCTCCACTCACCTGTTATGAGATCTGCCCAATGTCAGAGACACTGCATAGCCTGCATGCTCAGAGAGGCTGCAGGACATACATTCCTGTGCACCGCAAAGAGATGTGCTAACCTAACTGGGGCAAAAATTAGAAAATTTCTGTTAACCTTGGCTAAAAGTTCTATATTCATCCAGATGGGTTTCCATTTCTCTACCAAAGGTTCGGCTTCTGGGTGGCTACTTGCTGTTTAAATTAGCTGTGCGCAGAGATTGTGTCCGTTTACCTCCCTCTGGCAGTGCCCCACTTTCCCTCCCAAGCACCCCAGCCAGAGCCTGGTAACCTGGGTCCTTTGCCACCCCCTGGTGACCACTGCCTGAACTGCAGCGTCTGGGAGCTGAAGCAAACCTGAAGGTCAAGTTTGCAAACTTAAGTGCATCAAGAGGTGACGTCTAAGGTGCTTCATGAATTTCGCTTACACTCTTAGCACAGGGTTCCTTGGACTTCACAGTGGTGCTGGGGTGGGGTTCTCTGGGCACTTGTGGTCAGCAAGCCCATGTTGGCTCAGATGGGCCTCCCGGGGTCTGTGTTAGATCACGTTTGCCCCAGGTCTAAGGGATGGATTAAGGATGGACAGGTGGACTCACCCACCACCTGTTCCTCATCTAAGAATACAAAAGATGGCCAAGGTCTTTACTGGAAGGAAGGTATGGCTTAGGGAGGAGACACACCCGTCACAGAAAAGTAGCTAAATTGTGAATGCTTCTTCTCATGTGTACAAAGCAAATCTTTCAAGGCTTTTAAAGAAGTCAATAGCACTGTTTCTGTGTCCTTATGTGGTCTGGACACTGAAACTAGAGCCCTCGCTGCGGGTCGGCTCTCAGCAGCACTCTGCCAGCTGGGACAGGAACTCCAGGAGAGTGCGGGGAGTGGGTTCCAAGTTGGCACTTGGGCGAGGCATCTTTTTTTTCTAACCTCAGCAGCCTACCCTGGTCAACAGATGGACGGTACCAAAAGCCCCGGTGAGAGCGAGTGCTTTGCCTCGAAAGGATGGTTGCTGAAAACCAGAGCGGCATCCATCGTCAGGGCATCTGCACCTTGGTCTTCCTCTGCTGGGCCCTGGGGGATGTGGCCCCGCCCTTTCAGGAGAACCCCAGATCCCACCAGTACACTCTCCTGATGATGTCTTTGGGGTCTCCGGGGCTACTCCCAGGACCCTGGGGAGACCCAGATTCTGGGGTGTGTGAGCCCCTCATATGAAATGGGGGCAGCGTTAGCACACATGTGCATGTCCCCTTGTGTATTCAGATCACTGCAAGGTCACCTGTAATGCCGAGGACATGTTGATGCTTGTTGATAGCCATCACACCGTCCTGTTTAGGGAGTCCTAGCCAGGAGGAGGTCTGTATGTGGTCAGTGAGGCTAATTTTTACTTGGACATTTTTGATCCACTGTTTAATATTTGAATCCAAGGCTGCAGGACTCACCAATAGAGAGGACTGGCTATACTTTTAAGCTCAACTCCAGGGAACAGTGACCAGCAGGGTGGGGGTCCTTCACAGACAACAGGAGTGGCGCATTGCAGTCACCTTGTGTGACATTTGGTGGACTGTTGCCCCTCACCATCTCGGAGTCTTCTGTGAATATTACTGTCCATTTTTAGCAGTTGCTTAAAGATTAAAGTCAATTTTTAAAATTCCCCCTACCATTTTTACTTATATATGTAATACATAATGTTTACAGTTAACTTGAGTTTTTGTGCACATACATAGCACATCAATATTACGATCCCTTTCCCTCTCCATTTTTGGCCCTCTCATGCCCTTCCATCCCCCCGTAACTCCCACTGTCACACTCATTTGGTTTTATAGAATGCCTGTGTTCTGGGTTTCCCAAATCAGAGAAACTATGTGATATTTAACATATTTAATCTTTTGCATCTCACCTTACCACTCAAATCACCACTTCTTAGTTTAGTTTCCCACCCCTAGAATGGGCTTCAGTGGCCATATCTTAATATCTCTTCTCTGGGTCCAGCAGAGCCCTTTATTGGGTTAGTTGCCAAAAGCTCATTTTTTCTGTATCTTACCATATCTTTGTGGAGATTCTTTAAAGTGGCTTCACCCACCAGTCCACATAAGAAGAGAACTTGAACAATGAAATTCATAAGGCTAGAAAACGTGAGAAAGAGAAGTTAAATTTCAAATTCCTTAGCTGAGTACTGAAAGGTAAATATTTGTACATTCAAAAGACATTCAGGTTGTCAGTGCATCAACCCGTTTTCTTCGAATAAACCTACATCCAAGACCAAATGAGCAAATCACTACATTAAACAAGCTTAAATCTATATCAAGTTGCTATATTAAAATGAACTAAAATCTGTATCACATAAGTATACTACATGAAGCCAATTTTTAAAATATTAACATTGTAAGAAGAAAGGAAAAGGAAGCATGAGGGAATTATTTGTGGAAATTATTTTTTCTGAAAGTTGGAAATCTACCCTCCTGCCTCAGCCTGGGGCTATTTTATTGAACTAGCTTCTCCTGACTTTCACTTTCATCATTGTAAACATTTGCTTTTCTTCCCCTCGATGCTTTTTGTAAGCCCGTCTCCATGTTGCACCGTATTTTTTTCTTTTAGGGCTTGCACAATACATCCCGTCGTCGTCGTGATACTCTGTAATTTATGGCCGTTCCGTTAGTGCTGGACATTAAGGTTGTTTCCATTTTCCCTCGATTATAAATAACGGGGAGCAGGAACATCTTTCTATATATGGCTTTTTCCCTGTGTTTGAATTATATCCTTAGGATAAATTCCCAGGAGTGGGATTAGTGGGTCACAGGGTCTGGGCAGCTTTATGGCTCCTAATATTTATGGCTCACTTGCCTCTGGGGTCATTCTAATTTACAGTGCCACCTGCAGCACTGGGAGCGCCCCGCCCTGCCCGCCCAGCACCCTCCTTGCCCGGCCCGAGCTTGGGGCAGATTTAATAATAGGTATTACATTTACTTGTTACTGTTTTCAGTTGGTACTCTCCTTAATTCTAACCAGCACTGGACGGCTTTCCTCAAGCGTGTTCCTCGTATCCTGTTTCATATGCTTTGGTTTTCATACAGGGTGATCTTTGATACCACTTGGAATTTAAATTATTTTATAGTGAAAGTGTATTCAGGAAGGAGAGAAGTGGGTGACGCCCACTGGATGCCACCAGGTCCCACAAATAGTGAGGTTTGCCCTTGTGCTGGACTCAGTCCTCTGGAGCATCCCCAGGCTCCCTGTGTGTGCCCACGGGAGGGGGCTCCCTGAGCCTCTCTTGCACAGGGACTTCCTGTAGGTGTCATATAATACTGTCATTTCCCCCGACAAACTCCAGGACGAGTGTTTGGTATCATCCAGTGCCGGCATACAACACGGGTTTCCAGCGTCTTTTTCCCGGTGCTCCGGCCTGTCGGCTCCTCTCAGGCTGATGGGTGGCAGTTCTGTTCTGGAGCCACCCCTGTCGCCCTCACCTTGGAACTTACTGTGGGGACTGTGTCAGTGGCCCTGAGAAAACTCCTGTATTCTGGATTGGACTTTCACTTCCCTTACTAGAAACGCAATTAGATTCAGATTCAAGTTTTGTTTGGGGGAGGGCCAGCCTACTTCCTGGGCAGTGCTGTGTGCTTCGTTTTGAGTCGCTTTGGGGTTGCCCTGGCTGCTTGTCCTGGTTTTGGTGACACCGACTGTGGTGTCAGGGGTGCCAGCCCAAGACATGGCTGTGACGCTCCCCGTCTTCCCTCACGCCCTTGTGCCCTCTGGGAGGAGGTCACTTGAGTTCCTTTGCAGGGACAGCCATCTTCTCCCTTGCTGTCGCTTTCTGTTGACTCCTTGGGAGTCTCCAGGAAGCAAACCTTCTCCCTCATAAGCCGGGGCTCATGACAGTCCCGGGATGCCTTTCTTTATAAGAACCCTTTTCCTGCCATTTGCCTATACCCAAGTTAGGAGTTCGTGCCTTTGTCACTGCCTGTGGTGTACACCGAGGTCTTTCTGTCTCTCAGTGTCTTAAGAACAACAAACAACATGTTCTTCAGTATTTATATAGTTGACATGTTTCCCTGCCCGGTCCTAAGGGGAGACCCTGCCTGCGTCTGTTCTAGGCGGCACTGGTCACACGATTCACTTCGTTTATCTTTTGTCCTTGGGACGGTCTTCCTCCAGGATGGCCCATGTTTCCCTGGGGAGGAGTGACACACACACACACTCTGTGTCACATCATTTTTGTTCCTGAGTCCTCTCGGAGTTGAGGAAGCTTGCATGCTCTACAGGCAAGCAAGCAAGCACATGATTCTGAATTCATACTGGTATTGTCGTTTTAAATTTCACACTTTTTCTTCTCTGATTTCATATTTATATGTCTCCCTTTTACACTAAAACCTTTAGCTCCGAACATGATTATACCACCATTTACATGGAATAGTTTCACACTAACAATGCCCAGGTTATGACTCACAAGTCCCCTGGTGAAGGAGAGAGGTTTCTTTGCAACTTTCAGCTCTGTTTATCTCTAGAAGACATTTTGCTAAAAAAAAAAAAAAAATCAAATAACCAACACTTAAGTATTTTTCACCAAGTTGATATTTCAGTTTGTCATCAAGTTTTGAGATTCATATTTTCAGGGCTGGAAGAATGGCACAGCAGTTAAAGGCCCTGAGTTTGATTTCCTAACACCACACGAAGCCGAGTGCACATCTGTCATCCCAGCACTCAGGAGGCTGAGGCAGGAGGAGTGCCATGAGTCCAAGGCCAGCCTAGGCCACAATAGTGAGTTCAGGAACAGCTGGGGCTACAGAGCAAGACCCTGTCTCAAAAAAAAAAAAAAAGACTCATATTTTCCCTGTGGTTTTAATGTATTTTTTAAATCTGTAAAAGGCTTTTGTTGTTAAACCAACACAGTAAGTTGTTGTTGGATCAATCTTTCGTCTATTCTGCCTCTTCTACCTAATGTCCCATTGGTAACTGTTTCTTAATAATTACAGTTTTTTACTCAGGAGGCTGAGGCAAGAGACTACACAGAGTTTAGGACCAGCCTGGATTATAGAGTGAGACCCTGTCTCAAAACAAAAAACAAACAAACAAATAAAAAACCCTGCAGTTTTTAATCTTTGTGGTGTTTCTTGTATAAATGTGTGCACACATATATCCCCTTGGCTGTTCCCGTCGAAGCTAGCACATCACATGCACCTTGGATGCGGACGTTAGAGATTTTCATGTCTTGGCAGCTCACAGACCACCAACCATGTCAGGATG
The DNA here is from genome assembly GCA_004027205.1 of Ctenodactylus gundi. Classification (NCBI taxonomy): domain Eukaryota; kingdom Metazoa; phylum Chordata; class Mammalia; order Rodentia; family Ctenodactylidae; genus Ctenodactylus; species Ctenodactylus gundi. Next base: position 60,201 of record PVKB01001274.1, read on the forward strand.
GTCCAGCTTGTGAGCTAGCCACTGCTGCTAGGGTTTTATTTTGGGTTTTCTAAAAAACTGGAGACAACTGCAGGGACCACATCAGTCAAGAAAAGTTCCATGTCTTGGATTGGACTTTATGTTCCCTTTGTAGTTCTGGGAGCTTGTTTGGACTCGGTTTTGGGTTTCATTTGGGGGCAGGCAAGCCTGCCTTCTGGGCAGTGCTGTGTGCTTCACTTCGAGTCATTTTCTGTCTTGCATCTAGGTCATTTCTCGTTATGGCCACTTTAACTTGGGGATCTGCTCCTGGAAATGAGATTGCGAGATTGGAGGGTCACCGCGTATGCACTTCTTCTAGACGTGACCAGGTTCCCTTCTGTGAGGGCTGTGTCCTTTTGCACAGAGCAGAATTGCTTTTAAAATTATGTTGTGTTGCTGGATCTGGTGGTGCAGGCCTGTAATCTCAGCCATCTTGGAGACTGAGGCAGGAGGCTCGCGAGTCTGAGCCCAGCCTGCGCAACTTAGAGACTTAATGAGACCCTCACTTAAAATCAAAAGTGAAAAATGAACTGAGGTTGTAGCTCAATGTGAAGGCCCTGGATTGAATCCCAAGTACAAAAAAGAAAAAAAAAGCGCAAGATGGGCAGAAAGTTCATGGGTTGTTGCTGAACGTCTGTCCTCACTGTCTTTGAGACGGAGGCTGGCACACAGAGCCTGGCTCCTGCTCATAGGAACCCTCTGGATCTTTATGGAAATGCAATTTGTATCTGGAAAGCAAAGAGTCCCAGAGAGCATCATCTAGAAGCAGAGGCGACAGCCTAGCTCAGGTCTGGTTAGGCCACTCCTGCTCACCCTGGAACTGAATTTCGGTACCACTTCCGCCCATCCTCTTCCCAAAGCAAACCTGTTGACACTAGGTTAACAGATAGAATATACTGGCAGGAGTGACACAACCGAATGTTTGAAATGCAGGCTTCTTTATAAATTCAAGCCAAGTAATTATTTCTCCTTGAATTGTGTGTATGAGTTTCTCAAAGCATGTTCCCTGGGTCACCTCTGGGACCTTATCAAGGGTTGCCAGGCAAAATCAATGTGGAGAGGTGGGCTGGACAGGGCCGATAGGATGGGCCCCGAAATCGCATCTGTCCCCCAACAGTCCCCATCATGGATGTCTTGGGTCAGACCAGTTCCAGGGAGCACGAGGAAGCCGGGGGCGGGCTCTGTCACACCTCAGCCAGAGGCACCTCTCCCGTGACTCACTTGCACGTTGACTGACAGCTTTCAATTTGTTTGTTTCCAGATTGAATCATTAAAGAAAAAGGTTCAGCAGAAACAGCTGTTGATCTTGCAGCTACTGGAGAAGATCTCTTTCCTGGAAGGAGAGGTGAGAAAGTGGCTGTACCGGGTGTCTGCTCTGTCATCGGGCCCTGGGTCGCTGACTCTGCCGCCAGCCCCTAATTGAGAATACGTGGGTTTCCCGGCCCTGTAAGCCCCGAACTGTGCACTGCCAGCGTGTGGTGCAGATGGGGCTCTGACAGCCCCATGTCCTCAGCCCTTCGCTCTCCTCATTCCCACTTGTGGTCGCCTCTGCTCTCTGGCTCTTGGGGCGACCGTGGAGAACTTTCTCGGCAAGTCTAACGAGCAGTGGCGACATTGTCCAGGGCTGCGTGGGGCTTTGTAACCGCCGAAGCACCTTCGTCTTCACTCTCACTTGATTCTCCCAGCACCTCTGGGAAAGCATGACAAGTTGTGATCTCTGTGAGCCGATGGGAACCAAGGCACAGAGGGAGGCGGCCACCCCGGTCACCCAGCATGAGGAGCGCTGGAGCAGGCCGGGAGGTGGACTCCCCACCCTCCTACGTACACCCCTCTGTCATGAGCAGACGAGTTTTAGAGGTGACTAAATTTCTCCTGAAACTCTAGGAGGCCTCATATTATTGACTCTCTGGCCTTTTAGAAATTGTTTGGGGGTTTTGTGTAGGTTTCAGAGCAGGACATTATGGAGCTGGAGGAGCTGGAGGAGATCAGTATTCATCAAAGAAGTAGCCAAAGCCTGTTGGTTCTAAGGCCATTCAGGAGACCTTGGCCCTAAGCCTCTCCCCTCTGAGGCTGGAGGAGAGCCAGCCATCTGAGCACTTCTGTCTGTCCCTCCTTGCTGTCATTGGTCCCGGGAGGCAGCCTCAATGTATCTGAGGATTCTGGCTTTAAATCCTGACTTCTCCACATGACTTTTATCCCTCTGAGCCTCAGTTTCAGTGTTTGTAAAATGGGTATAGCTGTATCACTTGCAAAGACTTAAAAAAAATGTTGAAAGAAACAATGGGGATTGGACCCCTGCACTTAGAACTGTGCTTGACCCAATGTAAAAGGTTGACAAATGTGAATTTTTCTTGGTTACATTTTGGAAACAGATTCTTAGCTACATCGTACCATGGTTGGTTGGCGCAGGACTCTGGGAAAATCACACCCTAACTATTGGGCTCAGCTTCTTCAGCTTCCGGAGTCAGGTGGGGAAGTGTGGAGGACTTGCACCCTCTCTGAGATCATCTTTAGTTTTAATGTTTGAAAGGTTTGGAATTTTTTTCTCTTCAAGTCATTTCAAGACTCTGGGCAAAGAGTCCAAGGGAAAATTCTATACCTGGTTTTGGACCCTCAGGAAAAGCCTGCCCCTTCTGTAGACCGTGCCTGACAGCCAAGACCCTTTTCTTTCACATAGACAGTGTGCGTATCTCATTCCTTGTATTTGTCATTCACGCTTATCTTTGTGTTGTTGTTGTTGGGTTCTGGGAATGGAACCCAGGGCTTAGTGCATGCTGGGTAATCACTCTACCCTGAGTGATTAGATTTCTCTCTTATTCTCTCTCCCTCTCCTCAGAAGCACTTAGCTTCTTGAAATCTTGCTCTTCCCTAATCCTGTCCAACTCCATTTTCATCAACTGATTTAAAATCTTCCCAATAACAAAAATATACTTCTTTTCCCCAAACTTTTTGTTTGTTTGTTTGTTCACCCTCTGGAGAAGAATTTCCTCTATTTCTGGTATTAAAAATATCCCTAAAATGTAAGGACAGGCATGTGTCTTCTCCAGCCCAAGGAGTTTCTGCACTTGGTCCACTGTTCTCTGCAGGAACCCTAAACTCACGGCTGATTCGAGTCAGCGCCACGTGCTGTGCAGCATGGAAACCCCCCAGTGTGTTGGGTGTGCAGCCAGTACTGACACTGAGCTACTGACCCTCCCACGTGACATCAGGGCCGCAGCGCTGGGCACAGGGGCTGGGGTTGGGGTGGGGGTGTTCCCATGTGCATTTTATTGGGCACAGTTCTTGTTTGATGTGTCGTGTAGCTTCTGGCTGCCTTCTTCCAGGGCTTGAGGGCTGCTGGGGAGGAGGTAACTGTCATGCATTGGTGACATCACGCCCCTAGGAGCCGCCTGGTTCCTCCTACCCCAGACCCTGGGCAGCATCATTACACAGACAGACGCAAGGGGGTGGTGTTTGAAAGCAGGAAGGTGCTAGCTGGTCCCAGTCCCAGGCCCCCTCTGCAGAGCACTGGCCTGGTGGTCAATGGACTGAGACGTGGGGAGTCTGTTTTCTGTCAGATCCTATTAATTTTATTTTTAAAGGAGTTCTTATATCTATCTTTTCCTTCATAACGTTCTTTAGCTACCTGAGTTTGGGCTCAAATTATCTTTTTTTTTCTTTTCAGTTTTGTGGGGTATCGTTGACACAAATAGTTCACATCTGTTTAAAGTGTATACAAGTTGAGTCTCCCTTATCCAGAATGCTTGGGACCGGAAGGGTTTCAGTTGTAGATTTTTTGGATTTTGGAATACTTGCATAGACTTTACCTGTTGGTGTCTCTAATTCAAATTTTCAAAACTGAAAATGCTCCAAAATTAGAAAATCTTTGAGTATCAAGTCAGTGCTGGAAAAGTTTCAGATATTGAAGGACCTTGGATTAGAGATGCCCAAACGGTAATGTAGAGTTTTGATCCATCTATGTGTCTGCCTATGAAACAGCTGCTGCATTCAAGACATGGTTCATGTCTGTCACCCCTTAAATAGTCTGTTCCCCTTCCGATCTCTCAGTCACTCCAGGCCTCTCCAAGGGTGCTGGGTTTTACCACTTTGTGTTACAAGGAACCTGTTTTCATTTCATATAAGTGGAGTCAGATGGTTTCCTCCTGGTATCCGGCTTCCCTCGCCCAGCTCGATGATTAGACACATCTAGTTGGTATACATTCCTCTTTATCACAGCCTAGTATTCCTCCCTGTGAACAGGTCTCTCTGTCCATTCACCTGTTGATGTACCTTTGAATCACTTCTAGTTTGGGACTGTGGTGCCTAGAGCTGTTGCAGACATTAGTACAAATCGTTGGGGGACACGTGTTTTTATTTCTCTTGGATAAATTCTTAATAGTGCAGTAACTGGACTATAGGGTAGGAACTGTTTCTCAGAGTGGGAGGAGCACAGGGCACATTATACTCCTGGCAGCGTCTCTCCGCACGGCTCAGGGGCAGCCTTTCTAGGCGGGGTGTGCTTGGGTCTTGGTGTCGTGCATCTTAGGGGTTGGTGACATTCTTTCTTTCTTACTGAGAACCCTTTTATGTGCTTATTGGCCACTTACAGGCTACATTTTTTTTAAAGTATGTTGTCACATCTTTTGCCTTTTACTACGCTGCCTTTTTGGGTTATAAAGTTGTAAGAGCTCTGTATACATTGGGATCCTGTCCTTTGATACATGTCCTGTGACCATTTCTTCTGTCCTTTGACTTGCTTTTTAAACATTTTCTTAATGATAAATATTAAAGAGATTTTAAATTTTGCATTTTTTAAAATGAAGTTCAACTAATCATTTTTTTCTTTTATGATTTATGCTTCTGTATACTAAGTTATAAGGTCACAGAGATTTCCTCCTGTCACTTCCTCTAAGAATCTGCTGTGCAACCCATTCATAGTCTCCCTCTCTCACCCTCTCTCTTCTCTCTTCTCTCTTCTCCTCTCTCTTCCTCCTCTCCCTCTCTCCCTCTTCTCTTCCTCTGCTCTCTTTCTCTCCTCTCCCTCTCTCCTTCTCCCCCCTCCTCTTCTTCTGTGCTGGGAATTAAACCCAGGGCCTTCATACGAAGCTGTATCTACCCCCAGCCCTTTTCATTTTTGTTTTGCTTCTTTATGCGACATAGAGTCTTGCTAAACTGCCCAGGCTGGGCTTGAAGTGTTGACCTCCCTACTTCAGGCTCTGTGTTCCATTTACCTTCCAAATATTTGAGATTTTCCAAGGTAATCTTATCCTTTAATTTTCAATTTGTTATGCTCAGTGAATCTACTGTCTATGAGCTTAATTTTTAAATTTATTTAGAGACTTGATTTTCAAGACCTACCATATGATTTCCCTTGATTAGATATTGACACAATCCCTCCAGGCCAAGTCCCAAGTGTCTGCCCCTTCCAGCCAGGCCTCACCTCCCAGTAACACATGGTTCCATATGCAGTTTCTTTATCTTTAACCCCTACAGTCTTTGGTTCCCATCGTTTCTGATGAGGAATCCAGAGTGATTCAAATTATCATTCCCCAATGATCATTCCCCAGTGACCATCCTTCCCTAATGATCAATCTCCATTGATCACCCCTCCCAAACGATCACTCCCCATTGGTCAGCCCTCTCTAAGAACACTCCCTATTGGCCATCCCTCCTTATGATCACTTCCCATTGATTATCTGTTCCCAGTGATTATTCCCCAGTGGGAGGCAGTTCCTCCAAAACCTCTGGTTGAGGTTTACAGCAGCTTGATTATGTTATATTTCTCTCTGAGTTTGTCCTCTTTGGGTTTGTGGAACTTCATTAACTGGTAAACTTATGTCTTTCATTAAATCTGGGAAGTTTTCAGCCGTCAATTTGAGTTTCCCCCTTCTCCTGTGACTTCAGGATCTTTGTGTTCGGCCTTTAAACATGGTCTCACAGCTTCAGGAACCCCCATTTATCATTTTTAATCTTTTGTATTAATAATTGGTAATTCCTTTTAATATATCTTTAAATTTACTGACTCCTCCTTTGTCACTTCATTCTTAAGTCCAACTAGCAAAAAAATAAAATAAATTTTCAGTTTTTAGGTATTACACTTCTCTGTTGTAAATTCTCATTTGTTTCTTTCATTTTTTTTTTTTTTTACTATTGAGTATCTTACCAGGATATTTTCTATGACCTCACTAAGCAGTGTGAGCATGTGTGCATTTGTGCTTGTGTGTGTAACATTTGTGCGTGTATGAGTATGTGTCTAGCTTTACACGACCATTCTGAGGATTAAGAGCCCACCAGCTGCTGGGGAGTCTGAGCACATTCTCTCTCTACATCACTCCCTTGTTATCAGAAGGTTCCATCCTGCAGAATACGTATTTGCAGGAGCTGCTTCTTGGTCTTTGGAATCACCCTTTTGCTGGGGGACCCGCTCATCTGTAACCCCCCCCCCCACTCCTTCTTTTAAAGCAAATGAGCTTCTGTTCCTATAGAGTTCATAGACCTCCATGTGCCTACTAGTATCCTAGACTAGTGCCTCAGCTTCAGCTCCAGCTAAAAAGAAGACTGTGTAAATGACATGTTCACTGTAAAAGTATTCTTTTATTCAGTAATTTTTTTTTCTGTGTCTCTCCTACATGTTATGATTCAAGAACTCAGCCAGAACTCAGATAGGGTCATTTGCTCTTGACAATGTAGCTTAGCCTTGCCAGGAAATAGAGACAGATGGACAGAGATAGAGATAGATACAGATGAGGTCCTAAAAAGTCATTTGAAAATCTCACTGCATAGAGATAACCACTCTTCACCTCTTCCAGAAAATGTTTTGCCCATTAGGTCGGAGATGCTATCACTTCATCTATTTTCATTTAAGCATCTTCAACATTTTTGCCCCTTTGTCCTTTATTCCTCCCATGGGGCAAATTTCCAGTTCCTGAGCATCTAACCATCCGCCTACGTAAAGTTTGCCTCTGGCCTCAGAAAAAAAGAAAAGAAAACTATTTAGAATGCTAATTTTAATCCCAAGGAGCTTGTTCTATTTTATGTGTTTAAGATTCTGAATTTTCCATACCTATGAAATACTAATTATTGGTTATAGAGGCATTTTCCACTAAATTAAATTAATAGACTTTCTCATTTTATAGTTCAATGAGAGAGTGTTAAAAGTTGAGCTGCACCTTATTTATAATGGCAAAAAAGTGCTAAATATCTCAATGCCCATCAACATGAGACTGGTTAAATCAATAATATACAATCATACCATGGAACACTGTGAACCAATTAAAATAGTTTCTTAATGTAGAAAGCAAACTAGTAACCACAGAAAGGTACCCAAACAAATCTTCGACTGAAAGAATGCATGTTATAGTATACAGTAGGAAATGTCTTCATTTATTTGAAATTGGATGCCCGTGTCAGTACACATATAGAAAATTAAAGATGGAATCAATATAATTCTTCAGCATCTACATGGTATTTGGTAGATATCCATGTCATGGGGGGAAAATTCAGTGATACATATAAATTGTACCATGCATATTTGTAGGGAACAAATGTCTTGTACTAAAAGTACTTTTTTCCCTCTTCTCTAGAATAATGAACTCCAAAGCAGGTTGGACTACTTAACAGAAACCCAGACAAAGACTGAAGTAGAAACCAGAGAGATCGGAGTGGGCTGTGATCTCCTACCCAGGTATTTAGGAATTTCCTGTTTTTTTCTGACTAGATTTTTCTTTGACTTTAGAAAATACTTTCCTGGGATGTCATTAATGGAACTGCATTCTTTCTACCACGAATAGCTCTGCAGAGCTAGGTGGTGGCTGCTGAGGGCCCAGACTGGATCTTGTGGGTGCAGATGAAGGGGCAGGGGCAAGGATGACAAAGGAGGGATGTGGGAAGCCACTTCAGAGGGGACCAGCCCTGTCCAAGCAAGAGCATTCCTTCATGTGATCCTTTAGTCCGCTCCTTCCTGCTCCCGGATATCATGATGCTGAGAACTGAGGCTTGAATTCTGCCCTGAACAGAGCCGGGAGGAAGGGACGGATGTGCGGCCACAGTGTGAGGGGCACACAAGGTGCTCCAGTGATACAGAAGGAGGGAGAGCCTTTACCAGGCACCCAGCCCATCCCTCCAGGAAATGATACAGGGTGCCATGCAGCAGTGCATCCGGGTCAGGCATAGATCTGCTTCCATCCACAGCACATGTGACAGCGATGGTGTGGCCGGCAGTGCTGGGGCCACCGTGTGTTGCCATGACCACTCTGCCTAGGGCCCTCCTGGGTGTGGTGAGCACCCTCTCCTTTTGTGAGTAGCTGCCCATTTCCAGGCCCTCATTCCTGTGTCTGCAGACACAAAGCACGTTTAAAAGGACGCTAAGGACGTGTGCCTTGGGATTTAACTGTCACAGTCACAGAATGCCTGGTGTCTGGTGTACAGGAGAGAGTGCCCGGGTGAGAAGCATGTGTGGGTGCTGTGCTGGGCTTCAGATCCGGCAGGTAGATTCCTAGAGCACTGAGTGGCTCTGTCTGGTGAGAAGGGGCTGTGCTCCCTGGCCCAACTGTAGTGTGGATGGGGGCCCTGGGCTTCCAGCTGGCAGGTGGGTCCTGCTTCACAAGGCCTCAGTCTCCCAGGCTGGGAGGCCAGTGACTTGCCCAGGTCTCTGCCATCCCTAATGTTGAATGAGATCTCATTTCTTTGTTTTATGTTTTCTTTTAAATCTATTATTGATGCTTTGCTGTTGTTGTTTTCATGAAAAGGAACCACTTGTTGTCCTCAAAGAGCTTTCCCCAAGCAGCATCCAGCTCTTCCTTTGATGATGTGCTCATTTACATTACTTGCCTCCCACTAAAAACCAGCAACTTAATCATTCTGATATAATTAACAGATATGTTTAAAATAAGAAAAGAACACATAATCGCTAGGGCTCATCGATATGTTACAAATAAAACTGGAAGGAATGCTCAGCAGTGTCCAGGGACCCTTCTGAAACATAAATAATCTGGCCATTTCCCCTCCTCTTTTACTTTTCAAGAACCAAGTGGCTTAGTCCACTCTAATTGCCCACGTAATAAATCTTGTTCAGCTAAGACAGGGACAAAACTATGTCTGAAACCAATAAATTGTTTGTTTTCTAATTCTTACATTTTTGGCTTAAACCTAGCTTTTCAATTTGTATGCCCAAGTACAGCCTGAGGCAAACTTTTATGGCCAAGTTATGAAACCACAAAGCGGTTTTCATAATGGAAGTGCTGACAGACCCTTAACTTATGGCTGTGGTGAACTTGGGAGCCCTTCCAGTGTCTAAAGCAGCTTTTCCGTAACGGGCTGGTGTCCCCCAGGGGCCACCCCAGCACACCAGCTCCCTCAGTCACTCAGCAGAGGAAATGAACGCTGCCACTCTGCAGGGTACCATTCCACCAGCTTCCTCGTGGGTATTTACCACAGGCCTGCCATGGGAAGGGCTCCGACAGGATAGCTGGGGGCAGTGTCCCCCTCCACCCCTGTACCCGGGGGGCTGGCCTTCCACCCTCCATGGTGTTTAGTCTGCTGTGCTTCACGGAATCCATGGAAGATTTTGCCGGAATGAAGTGTTCTGTGGTCAGAAACAGGTCAAACTCTCCAGTCTGGTTGATACCCATGTTTTACAAAGATTGTGACTCCAACAGACAGAGTGACTCCCCAGAGGCCGCACAGCCGGGTTAGGCCCAGAGCCGAGTTTTGCTTTCCTTTGTGACTTACTGCACCCCTTCTCTTTCCTGCTGCCACCAGCCTGAGGTCCCCAAGGGGACCTCCCCCATCCCCCCACCCCCGTCCTCTCTTCCACCTGACTCAGGGCTCCGTGAGTTTCTGGGCTCCAGGATCTCAGAATGAGGAAAGGGGTAGTAAGTGACCAGCGGTCTTCTAACACCACTTTGGCCTTTTTTTTTAAGACCGAGGAGTTGTTTTGAGTAGTGTGGCAATGCATGTTGGTCAGAGCCACAGAGAACTTCAGGTCATCTGTCCTTCATTTACAGAGAAAAGAGAAGGTCCAAAAAAGGATACTTTCTTTCTGCCCTGTGGTGAACTGAAATGAGGTTTCCAGCCAGTTCGTTGATTATGTCTTAAGGTGCAATTTAATGAAAAATATTCCCCACAGTCCTAGTGCCCGGCACACAGTGAGTGCTTTAGTGCTTGTGTTTTCCAGAGATCAGAAAACTACACGGTGCTTTGTCAAAGCTTTGTTTTCTGATTCTACCCACTACTGTGGCTGGCAGTAGTCTCAATGTGTTAAGGAAAATGGGCCAGAGTCAGCGCCACCATTGACCTTACTTGTGCTCTGGAAGTCCTGTCACTTCAATGAGCTGCTCCACCTCTTTCCTGAAAGGTTGCGATAGGAGCGCCTGCTTCTGAAACCCTGAGAGTTCACCTTTATAAATATTTCTGCTTTTTATGGGCTTTTAGGATATTGTCACCAGAGACCATTTTGGTTCTGTGGAATTTTCACAGGAGTTGGCACAAATTACCATCTGGCTGCTGCCCTCACCACTTCCCCCCAAATGCCTGGTCAGATCCCCAGGGGCTCCTGAAGAGCCATGTCCCCAGGTTCATTAATGTCTATGGCAGGTGACTCTGTGACCACTCCCTTCCCTGTCTCCCTCAGCCTCTGGCTCCCGTTGTCAGCAGCTCTGAGCCCAGGAGTGGCAGCTCTGAGCACGGCCCCACTGTGAGGGTGGCTGAGGTATGATCTCCCCTTAGGGAAAGTGACCTGTGTAGTGGAGGCAGCAGGAGGTGCTTCCCTCCAAGGCAAGGTCCCTTTTTTGGTGTAGTCCAAGGTGTCTGAGGTAGGGTGGGAGGCATGGAGAACTCTTGCCAACTCTCCTGGGGATGCAGTGATGTTTGAGTCTGTCCCTCATGCTCATGACAACCCTATAGCACTTGGGAAGGAGAAGGAAGGGGGTTGACTCAGAGTCCACAGCATCTTGTCATTGTGTTAGTTTTGATAAGGCAGAGCTGTGGTGTGGAACAGTTCAAAATTTCAAGGGTTCAGTGCCCCGAGACCAGTTTCTCACATGTCATCTGCAGCAGCTCAGAATGGGCACTGTGCTGCAGGGTATTCAGGGCCTGGGGTCTTTGTTGAGGGGCACTGGGCTTTGCCCTCTTTCTGGATCCTTCACTATACCCTTGGCAGGAAAGTAGGGAGAGCATGGGAGACTAGGGAGAGGGTTTGTAGGGCCTGAAGCTGCAGTTTCAAGAACCATTTCTGCCTGCTTGGCCAAATAGCCCAACTAGCTGCAAAGCAGCCTGGGAAATACTACATATCCAAGAGGGGGGGCGGGGACCATGTTTGACCACCTCAACACAGCCACATAGTGGAGCAGGCTTCCAGCAGGAGAACCTAAGGGGACACACTTTTGCCACACAGTGGCCCTCATGCCCTGCAGGCTGGAGAGGGGGTAAAGGCTGGTCAGAGCCATGGCAGGGCACTACCAGAGCCCTGGGGAGGTGAAGGTGCTGGAAGGAAGGGCCTCACTGCTCTGCCTGCCTATTCTCTCACTCTTCTGCCTTCTCTCAGTTGGTCAGAGTGAACTGGGAGCTGAGGGACCAGGGGACCACAGATGTCACCCTCAGACCAGTTCCAGAACACCAGCAGATGAAGGCAGTGCAGAGCAGGCCTGGATGCCACCTGGGAGTATCCAGCACAGCCTCTCTCTATAGTCTAATGTGTTACATTAAACTATGTCCAGGTCCTTCCCGTCAAACTGCACGTTCTTGTGTGCATGCTGTATGTAGCTCTGAATCCTTGATACCTTCTTCTGTTTTAGTCTATTATAATCCTATCTGCATCTATATTTCTGTCTAGTGTAGTCCTACCCCAGCCCAGTATAGTTTTATCTCAGCCTACTGTAGTCCTACCTCCATCTAGCATAGTCCTACCACAGGCTAGCGTACTCCTATAGTTTTATCTTAGTGTCTTTGGGCTGTTTTACAAAATACTATAAACTAGTATGTGTACAAACCAAAGAAAAATTTTCACTCTTTTGGAGGTCAGGGGGCCCAAGGCCAGACCACCTACATATTCCATACCCGGTAGAGATCTGCTTTGTGGGTCGCAGGGAGCACCTTCTCCTTGTGGCAGACGGGCAATGGCTCTCTCTGGGGTCCCTTCTGTAAAGACCCAGTTCCTTGGTGACCTGACCATCTCCAAAGACCCCATCTTCTCAGGCCATGATCTCACTCCTAAGGCTGCAGCAACCTTAGGGGTTCAGATTTTAGCACATGATCTAGGGGGATTTGAGGTCCTCTTTTTAATGTTTCGGTGAAATGTTAAGCTCGTTATCGCATGTTTTTAAAGGCCAAGGAGCCCTACCTTAAGGCTGTCTTTCCAAAAGAAGAATGTAAAGGGCTGCGTGTAATGCCTCTCCCTCACCTGCCTTTTCTCACCCAGCCAGGCAGGCAGGACTCGGGAAATCGTGATGCCTTCCAGGAGCTACACTCCATACACCAGAGTCTTGGAGCTGACCACAAAGAAGACGCTCACTTAGTTGCTCAGTTACACATACTCCTCATAGCCCAGAGGCCTAGAGTCGGGAAGGGTGAGTGCTTCCTCCTCATGCACACAAAGTAGGCCAGAATGGAAGCGACCAAGGCTCAATGGACTGCTGAGACAGGAAGGACCGAAGATGCAGGGACCGGCAAGGGAGAGGGGACAGGCTGCCTTTCAGACACACTGCCAATGGGTCCAACTGTGCCACCCCATCAGTTTTGGCTCTCAGTAGACACTGAGATCCTGGTAGGATTTCAGTTTGTTCTCTTGCGCTGGACTCTGGTTCGAAGGAAAAGGGGCATTAATTTGAAATTTCATGTTATTCATGCCAGGATGGTTTGTTACAGCATGAAGGTTTTGTTTACCCATAAAAGTATTAGAGCAGCTGGCCCATGAGAGGCATGAGCACCTGGACACACTGGGACCTGGGGGCAGGACCCCAATATACCATGAGCTCCTTCCTGGTCTCCAGGACCTACACAGGGTCGTGGGAGTCATGGTTAGAGGCTCAGTGGGCCAGAGAAGCTCCAGTCTGATGTGCAAATCCCTTGTTTGAATCTGTGCCTTCTGCCTTTCCTGGGCCAGCTGAAATCACTGTATTTATTCAGCCTGTGATTTTTTTTTTCTCACTTTAACTTAAAGAGATTTTTATATGTCTTGACAATTTAATCATTTAATGTTTTCAATATTGATTTGTATTCTTGTTAAATGAATAAGTAATCTGTTCATGCACGCTGTACTTTGATATTATAACCGATATCACATGTTTAATAAATACTATATATTTTGTTGTACTAATGTTGTTTCTGCATCTCACTCATGGGAGGGATAAAGAGCCCAGTGAGGGCCAGGTTCATGTCACAGGAATCTTTCAGTTGGTGTCACCACAGCAGCCTGGAGAAGTTACAAGACTGGGTGTGTGTGTGTCTTACTGATTCCTGAAATGTGTTTACTTAACACATCTTTTGAAAAGAATAATGCAAAAACAGTTTTTCCTTTCAAAAGTCCTCTCCCGTTCCCAGCCTCGTGGATGTCCCCGTGAGTAGGCCGGGTAAAAAGAGGAAAATGTGTACTTTGGAACCAAATTTCCACATCAACTCTGGCTGTGGGACCTTGGGCAACTCATCCAAGCAGAATCACATGGTTTGCAAGGATGTGGACTGGGGAGTCCTTGTGCTGAGCTCAGCCACTAGTGTGTGTGTCACAGGACCCCTGGAGCCCTGGATTAGGGGGGCAGTGACAGCAGCTCCCTGCTAGGGCTAGTGTGAGAAATAAAAGCATGAATCCTTGGGTAGCTGGTAGGCTAGTACTTGGCACACAATGAGCACTTAATAAATCCTCTTATTATGTGCTTCTGTTACCACTTTTTGCTAATTCTAGTCATTTTATGTACACACACACACACACACACACACACACACACACAAAAAAAAAATCTATGCCACTATTTCTTATATTCCACTGGATTATGCTCCATGATTTAGCTGACCTACCCCAGTGTTGGAATTTTGAAGGCGTTTTTACTCCCTTCTTAGAATACTTTTAAGAAATTCCACTGATGAATTATCCATGCACACGTATTTGTACATTCTTCTATTTTTTCCTCAGGATGCATTCCTAAAAGAGGGATTTGTAGGATGAAAATTATGAGAATTTTAGGTCTCCTGGTGCATATGGTCCAATTTGTCTTATGGAAATTTGTGTCCACTGAAACGCCAACAGGATGAAATGTGATTTCCTGACCACTTTGCCAACATTAGGAATGGGAAACAGAGTATACAAAATACTGCTTTCCTTAGACAGACTCATCCCCAAACAGGGAGGGAATACATTCCCGGGGATATGGTTTTTGGACACCTGATCCCAGGAATGGACAGGTGTGAGCTGCATGGCTGAAGGCGTCTCCAAGCCTCAGAGTGCCTGGGCAGCTGGTGGGAAAAGGGATGGGCTCAGCAGGAATATTGTCTCCAAGGCCCAGATATCAGAGCGGACCTGCTGTTTAGTAAGCCAGAATCGAGGGTCATTCACAGAGACAGAAGATTCAGGCCACATATTTGTGGGTTAACTCTAAGTGGGACACACTTCAGAGGACAGATTTCTGGGCACGAAGAATAGTGTCTGCGAAGTGTCTGGGCTAGGGAGTGTGACAGGATCCACTGCTAGAGGGTGCATCAAGCCCTGGGATGGTCCAGGTACCCCTCCCTACCCACTGGTGAATGCACCTACCTGCCTCAGGCATTCAGAAGAGGTCCCCAGGACAGGGTGGCGTTTTTGCTATGCTGTCAAAGGCCACATTTTTCCGTGGTCCTTGTCATGACACCTAGATGAGAGGCCCAGGCTGACCCAGCAAGAGCATGCCGGGAGCTGGAAGACCATCCATGACTTAGTGCCTCAACAGTGAGTCCAGCTCCTCTCCGACTCCCCAGGGGACTTACTCCAGGGCCCTCTTCAGCATTACATCGAGTGACCAATCATCATCTCCACTTCCTATTTCTCTACTGAGGTTTGCTATTTGGGGCAATTTCCCACAAAGGACACACTAGGGATATGAAGGGACCCCATTCTAAATCTGAGGGGTGTGGAGAAACCTACAAATAAAAAGTGTTCCGGAGCCTTGGACAGTTGAAGGAGACTTGGAGTTAATGGGTGGACATGGCGTACACACACAGTCTTCACGACAGCCCTTCTTAAAGAGGCTGTCACTATCATTTTGTGGAAATGACTCAAAAACATAAGAAACCTGTCCCAAAATCACCCAGGCTAGAACACAAGGGACTGGGGTCAGCCCCAGGTCCACTGATGGACCACACACAGTTCATCCTTGGTCAGGTCGCTATGGTCCTCTAAGAATCTGTGCCCCAGTATGTAGCTTTGACTCCCCATAACTTGCTGCATAAATTAACTCATAGCAAGGACAAATTTCTGAACACTGCATAAGAGACATGCCAGTAATTGATACTGCTATCCATACTAATGGTTACTGGAAGGAGGTACTGCAAACCTAAGGATTTCCTCTTGCTGGACACACGTTAGAGATTGTATCAGTAATGTTTATCATTGTTAGACAAAGTACCTGGCACCTTCAGCTTAAAGGAGAAGAGGTGTATTTGGCTCGTGGTTTCAGAAGGTTCAGCCCATGCTCAGTTTGCTCCAAAATGGGAACATCATGGCAGAAGGGCATGGTGGAGGACAGCTGCATACGACATAAGGCCAGGACACAGAGCCCAGGGGAACAGCCACAGAGAGGAAGGGGCCCAGGACCAGGTACAGTGCCCAGGTCCTGCCTCCGTGACCCACCAAGACATGCCCAGAAGTGGGCCTTTACTAATCAGGTATCACTTAAGCCAAGCAAGTTGACAGTCAATATTAGTAAATGAAGGGCTGGGGGCACAGCTCAGGTTAAAGTGCCTGCCTAGCAAGTACAAGGTTCTGGGTTGGATTCCCCAGCGCTGCATAAGCTGGGTGTGGTGGCACACACCTGTAATCTCTCCACTCAGGTGGCTCAGGCAGGAGCATTGCTATGAGTTCAAGGCTGGTCTGGGCTATATAGTGAACTCAGGACCAGCCTGGACTATAGAGCAAGATCATGCCACACACAAACACTCACACAAAAAGTAAATGAGATTATGCAGAAGGAAAATAGAGAAATTAAGTCCGAATTTTGTTGCTACAACAGAATGCCATCTGCTGAGTATTTTACAAATAAATGAGGTATATTTAGCTCACAGCTTCAGAAAGTGAGAATTCAAGATCAGGCAGCTGTGTATGCTTGGCTTCTGGTGGGGGCCATCCCAGCTACATCACAGAATGAAGGACAGCCCCGTGGCAGGAGACCGTGTGAGAGGGAGTGATCACAAGGCAAGACAGGAAGGTGGCAAGATTCAGGAGCCAGGATCAATCTTAGTATGACAAGCTGCTCTTGCAGGAACTGACCAGGCTTCCTCAAGAACTATGCCCACACTTCCTCTACACATGGTACCCATAAATCACCTTCCACTTGGCCGTCCCTTTCAAGGTCCTGCCACCTCCCAACACGCTGGGGGACAAATCACACGCGAACTATCACTGGGGGGAACTGTGGCTGGAGTTGCAGCAGCTCCCCTGCAGTCCGCGGCTCTCCCATGGGTTCCTTCCCTTCAAAACTGCCTTGGCCATTCTAGGTGACCTGCGCTCCCAACGACCTCCATGGCCTGCCCGTTCCTGCGAGGAGCCCGCTGGACTCTGGCCGGGTGTGTGCTGAGGAGCAGGACAGCAAGGCCAGCGTGCGGCTCCCGCTGAAAGTGAGCCAGCTCAGTCCGCACTGGGGTCCAGCTGCAGTGAGGTCAGCTCCTGGGCGCCGGGTTGCTTCCTCAGGGGGAAAAATACTTGGTGAAAACGTCCATAATGTATTTTGATAATGGTATAGGATAATCTTTGTGGAATTCTGAACAAAATATTATAAGAAACATTCATTTGTGCCCAAGGGCCTTGAGACTGATGTAATTTGAATGCAATAAAATATAAACAAATAGCAAACAGTTCTTGAGGGTTTTCTCTTAATTTTTCAACACATACTTTAGGGTTTTAACATATAGCATTTACAGCATTCACCTTCCTGGACTGAGGTGGGGGGGGGGGGGGGAGTCGGGAAATAATTAGTAGGCGATTTTTTGGCCCTGGGACTTTTCTTGTAAATGTTTTCTTTGGCAGCCACGCTCTTGAGAACAGGAAGTTACTCTCTTGTTACAGATTTAAGACTTTTCTGAGCCAAATAACAGAAAACTGGATTAGTTCTGAAATGAAAGGGGGCAGGGGAATAACTCTAGGCCCTTGCTAGAGATTAATGACATCTCACAAATATTTTAATTCTCCCCTTTCCTCTTAACTTGTCACCTCCTAAACAAAACACACTCGGACTGAAAACAATTTACTTGGTCACTTTGTAGGCCAACTCTAAAATAAAATACCTTTATGATACCCACAAATTTATTTAAACACTGGGGGAGGGGGCTGGGGGAAAGGAAATTAGGGCTGTCTCAAGCTGACCTTTTCTTTGTTACAAAATCCCTAATATGAAATTTAAAGTATAAAAAATGCAATTATAAAAATGCTAATGTTTCCACAGTGATCATAAAGATTCAGAATTTTCTTTGACTTTTTTTTTCAGTGCTGGGGATGGAACTCAGAGCCTTTACACTATTTTTACGTACAGCAAATTTAAAATGTTTTTTTAATTCGTTTGGGGTTCTTTGTTCTTTTTCTTCTTCTTGGAGACATGGTCTTGCTCTGCAATCCAGGCTGGTCCTGAACTTACTATGTAGCCCAGGCTGACCTAGAACTCATGGCTATCTTTCTGCCTTGGCCTCCTGAGTGCTGGAATTTACAGGAATGCACCACCATATCCAACTATTATATAGTGCTGGGGGGATCAACCTAGGGCCTCACAACTCCTGGGCAAATGCTCTAATCAGTAAGAAACGCTTTTAGCCCTTTTTGGTGTTGATTTTGAGGTAGGATCTTGCTAAGTTGCTAAGTTGCCCAGGGTGGGCTCAGACTTGCAATCCTCTTGCCTCAGCCTACCAGAGTGCTGGGATTACAAGTCACTAGGCTTGGCTTCTTTGAAATCCCTTTTTTATTACAGAGAAGAATATTTAGTCAAGTGGTATAAACAATGTGTTTTCAATTGGCTACAAACAATTCTTGTAGGAATTGTTCAACATGGCAGGATTACAAATTTTGACCAGAGCACTTAAATCTGCCTTACAAAACAGAGAAACTGGTTCTTCCCCTAAACTCTGAGTCTTCACTTACAGTTGAGCCTGATAATATAGAAAGTGAATTAAAATTCAGTTTTTATGTTGTCACCTTGATGAGGTTCACCATCTGGAGGGACATTAACTCCATGAATTATATGAGAAATTTGTGTGGATTCTTAAAGCACAAAAGCTTCACAATACCATGAGATTAAGAGGTATAGACTATTTTTGTTTACTAGAAATCTCATCCTGGTGTTCTAGAAATTTCCACGATATATACTGTGGCCTCTTAGAAGAGTTGGGCTAATTTTTTTTTTTCACTTATACTTTCCTCACAAAGCCAAGAAGTCTGCACAAAAGGTGGGAAGGGCAGAGCAATGAGGTGAGTGGCCCATGGGGGTGGAAAGATACTCCATTGGTATGTGAATCCCTGTCCAACCTCGTCTCTCAGATTCAGACTCTGGAGATCACTGAGCCACCAGACAAATCACCATTTACCAGGATACTGGATGTGGCCAGAGAACCAGGATTGTGACCTGTGGTTTCTATTATCTGGTGTTTTTCTTTCTGTGTGTTATCAAGAAAATATTCCTTCAAACTACCTTTCGTTTTAGCCTGCTTGAAGTTGGGCACCTCCCACTTCACTTATCATCGTTGGCTTGTCTTCTGCTATTCTGACAAATTCAGTTTTTTTTTAACCTTATAAACAATTTTAAAGTACTCAGAGCTGTCATCCCCTGGATATAAAAATTAAATTAAGCCCAAGAATCTTAGGTGATGGGAAACATTAGCCAGTCCCATAGATAGGGGAACTGCAGGGGTATAGCGAGGGCTGATAGGCCTGTACCGTCTTCAGTGCTGGCTATTTACTTAAAGGGAGCCACCTGCTTCTGGGTTTTACTGCATACCAAATATTTCTTCTCAACATTTATGAGCTTAAATAGATGCAGATGTTGCCAAAGAATGTATTACAACATTAATCATCTTTGAATCGGATAACTTAAGTGTTGAAAGGCCTTTAGGAGTTTGTCTGGTTCAATACCCTCATTTCTAACTGGAGGAAACTGAGGCCTAGCGAAGTTCACCGCCTTGTTGCAAAGTTGGCAGCATGTAAATACTCACCCCAAGAACGTGCTCAGGTGTGGCACATTTTACCATCACTGCCGCCCTACCCCCTCTGGCTGACCTTTACCCTCCCACATATGTGACTGGCTAGTCTCACCTCCAAAGTTTTGGATAAAAACACGGGGATTTTTTTTTTCTGAAGAATTCCCTTGACTCCATGTCACAGGTGTCCCTTACTCCTCCCCTCTGGGTTGATCAGAGCTTTTTGTTCATGTGAAGCAGACATTAAAGGTGATCGGGCACTTGATCCTGTCCAGGTCTAGCTACAGGACGGGCACAGTTCCTTTGCTCCTCCACTAGCCTACTGTGAATTGCTACTTTATCTCTTGGCTTCTGCTGCATGTCAGACCCCAGACAGTGAGCAAGGTGGTGTACTGACACTGTCCTGGAGACCAGCTTCTCCTGTCCCTCCACTGAAGGGGCAACTCTATCCCCAGGGAAGCTTGAAATCTCATCCTACAGGGATTGCAAATTACCTCCCTCACTCCTTTTCCATCTTCTCATAAAGATAAGTGCAAACCCTTTCCTCAGACACAAAAGAGCAAACATAGTTTACCTGATCATGTTTTGCTCATTAATCTTTACAGCCAGACATGATATACAACATGTCAGATATTTTATAAAAAGATCAGATGAGGCACTGTAAGCATAGGATGCTCGTCAGCATGGAATTTGAACCAACTCTACACAAAGTTTGGTTTTGCCATCTTTCTGCTTCTCCTTTCTCCCTGCCCTAACTATTCTCCAAATCTAACAGATGAGGTCCTCTGGGGCCTTCCATAATTCTCTCACTAGCATGTTCTTCCTGGGTTGCTCAAAATTCTATTGTCTCTACTTCCCTACTATTACATTTTACTGTTTTAGTGTAGGTCCTACCTCAGCTGGGCTTTTATGGAAAAACTATTTGGTGCTAATACATGCTCATAGATAACTGACAGAACACAAGCCTTCTAGAAATATCCGTGGACTCAACGGAAAATCTTTGCTCACCGATAACCCTTTCACTGGTGGAATTTTGATTAATGTGTCAAAAGTAAGTCAAGGGAAGGAAAAGAATCTTTAAATCTTACTGCTTTGTATCCTAAACTGAGAGGAGGGGAATTACTATGTAGTCTGCACTAGAGATCATCAGTACACAAACTCTTTCAAGGATTTTTTTTTTCCTGGCTTATGAGTTTACTCATAAAAATGTCGCAAAGTTTATTCAATCAGAATGAGTCATACATTTAACCAAGAAGCCTCACTGAATTTTCAAATTTACAACCAAAATTACACAAAACCCAGGAGAGCCACACATTTGCTATTCTATTTTTTCCTAACTTATCTCTTCCCACATTATCAAGATCATAAAACCCAGTGGTGGCCCGAATGAGAGATTTGTCACTGAACAACACTAAACTATGTGGGGGTCTAAAGAGAAAAAGAGTTCTCTTCCTTCAACTTGAACCTCATTTGACTGGGATTTTTCTCACCAGTGTCCTTGTATTTTTTTTAAAAAACATGGGCAACTACCCCTTGATTAATCCCATTTCCCTTAGTCCTACTTCTCCCAAGCAGCTGAGCAAACAAAGATGCAGGCAGCCATGTTAGTGCGCTTCCTCCCCAGCCCTGTGGGACAGGCCTCCCCTCCATCCTTCATCCTGTTCATAAGCCCAAGGCCTGAGTGGGCTTGGACAGAGCAGAAGGATCTTTTGTCAGGATTAATTTTAATGGGCCACAGACTGTCACTTGGGAACCACAGCCGGCAAATGGCTTTAAATTACTATTTGCTGATAAAAAGGGAGATAGGAGCTGAAAATTCAGCTCCTCATTCCAAACAATTTGGATAACGGGGGAAGAACTGACTTTTAGTGTGGAGTGAGTGAGTGCACTTTACAACTTAAGCCCTTGGTGGCTGAGGAAAATCTTTTGGTGCGGTGGGACCACAGTGACACGGAGAGAGGAAATGCAACATTCTGTAGATGGATAGGATTTTAGAGCTAGAAGGGAAATGAATCTGTCTGAATTTCTAAGGACTTAGGGAGCCTTATGTTTCTGATTGCTGTGCACAGAAATCTTATTCCCCCTTCCACATGTTTGTATTTTCTACCATTTTTTCTCTCTTTCCTTTGCATTCTGTTTTCCTCAGCCCCAACTCCAGTTCCCCACCTGACTCTCTCCTATAGCCAGGCTTCTGTCAGGTATGTGGAAAACTGCACAGGTGGAGGACACCAGCAGAGGCTGGCAGCCGCCTGGACAGGAGTGAGAGTTCTGGCACTTGTCTGTCCCCCTGCAGACCCAGACAGAGTTGCCTGGGGAATGAGCGGAAGGGGAGGTTCTGTGAAACAGAACACTGCACTGACATCAGCATTACTCCATTATGCTTCAGTAATGTCTCAGGTGTTCCCCCGTTAAGTAATCTTTCATTATCTGTGGCTGTTATCTTGGTTTGAAAGTTCAGTATGTTTCAAGCACAAATGGGTGTTTCAAAATGTCATGAAAGAAAAGAGAATATGACTTCTACTTATGACCATCCAGAACTCTGGTGGTGGGCGACATCACTTGTTCATGGACAACATGTTCTCCACATCCTTCTAGAAACATCACTGATACCATTGCTTGGTGGTGCAAGCTCTGTAATTTTTCTTAAATATCCAAGCCAGTTCACTTGGACAAGAAGGCTTGTAGCTAAAATTTAAAAAACAAGTGACAATGGGCATTCAGAACAAGGGGAAGTCTCAAACATTGCCTGTGGAGTGAAAAATGGTCCAGATACTGTGGGAACCATTTGGTTGTATTTTTTTTAACAAAGTAAAACATTCATTTACCTTATGATCTAATAATCTCACTCCTAGGAAAAATGAAAGTTTGTGTTCACACAAAAAACCTACACATAAACATTTATAGCGACTTCATTCACAATCAAATAAAAACATGAACTGTTAAATGCATAATTAAGCTTTTGTACAAAAATAATAGCAATTAAAAGAATAAATAGCTGATACATGCAAGGAAATAATGTGTTCCAGGCCACCGTAGTAAGCATAAATAAAGCCACACATGAGAGGATGCTATATAATTCTGTTTACATGACATTATGAAAAAGACAAAACTCTAGGGACAGAAGACAGACCAGTGGTTTTATAAGTGGAGAAGGTGGAAATGCTTATGTCTTGGCTGTCCTGCTCATCTCAGGACTACTATCCACTCGTCAAAATTCAGGCTATATTTTTAAAAAGGGAGAATTTTACCTTATGTAAACTATGTCTCAATACATCTTTAAAAAGTAATACACAGTATTATTTTATGTTATTTTTAAATAAGCGATATAGCTCTGCAACTAGCTTTTTTTTTTTTTCCTCAAGCTTTGGATGTCGATTCTTATAACTGTACATCTATTTCCTGCATTTTAACTGATGTGCCTACCCATGTTCATTACTGCTGCAAGCATGGCAGTGACAGCTGCTCTGTGTGGTATCATCACACGCCCACAGTCTTCAAGGTATGCATATGTTACATGGTACATGTTAGACTGTAAGGTGGGTGCCTCTTTTAGGTTTAGCTAGGTTTGGAGCTAGGTTTGTTTCCAAAGTGTTCTTTCCAACTTACTGTCCAATCTGGAATATCTATATTCCTATTCCTCCAACCAGAAAATTTTAAACTTTTAGGAATTTTTGTTGCCGAGTGTGGTACTGCTAATCCTAGCATTTGGAGAGGCTGGGATAGTAAGATCACAAGTTTGAAACCAGCCCGGATAATTTAGCGAGTCTCTGCCCCAAAAGAGATAATACAGAAAGAGAGAGAGAGAGAGAGAGAGAGAGAGAGAGAGAGAAAGAGAGAGAGACAGAGACAGAGAGACAGAGAGACAGAGAGACAGAGAGAGGAAGAAAGAGGGTAGGATGCAGCTCGGTGAGAAAGTCTGAGTTCAATCCTCAGTACTGTGGAAAAAATTTTTTTAAGTTTTACTTTGCATTTCTCTGATATTGAGAATTTTTGTTGTTATGTCTCCTGGCTTTTCCATCTTCCTCTTACCTTTGTCTAGTTTTAGACATTTTTCTATCCACTTGTTTTATTTTTTAAAATGCTTTTTATATTCAGGATACTACTTTGTAGATTTTACCCATAATAGCTTTTTTTCTCTTTTGTACTATGAAATTTTCATCTTAATGTATTTGAACTTACAAGTTAATTCCTATGGACCTTATATCTTTTTTCCCACCATTTTTATTACTATACTATATATATACATATATATGTAATACATGTTTACAATGAACTTGAGTATTTTGTGCACATATACATCACATCAACATTACAATCCATTCCCCTCCCCAATTTTCAGCCCTCCCACACTGCCCCTCCCCCCAACTCTCATTATCACATATCCAATTGGTTCTAGAGAATGCCCTGTATCCTGGGTTTCCCAAATCACACAAATCCTACAATATTTATCATATTTAATCTTCTGCATCTTTCTGCGTCTGACTCATTTCACTACTCAAATCACCACTCTTTAGCTCAGCTTTCTACCCTTACCATGGACTACAGTGGCCATACCCTCCTGATGCCTCTCCTCTGGGTTCAGCACGGCCTTTTATTGGGACAATTTGCTGAAAGTTCTTTTTTTTTTTAATCTTACTATATCTTTGTTGAGATGCTCTGACACTGCCTGAATCACCAGTCCACATAAAAAAAAGAACTATAATAATGAAATTCATAAGGCTGGAAAATGTTAGAAAGAAAGAGAAGTTAAATTTCAAATTCCTTGGCTGGGCACTGAAAGGTAAACATTTGTACAGTCAAATACATTCAGGTCATCAACACATCAGTTTTCTTAGAATAAATTTAAAGACTGATTAAATGAATTGCTACGCTAAATGAACTTAAATCTATATCACATAAGTATATTACATATAAAGCAATAAATATAATGGCATACTTCAGAATTTTTAAAACGTTTCATAAATTATTTATTTATACTTCACTAATTACTAATGTTTTCCAGATCTGGTTTATCATTTTATCTACCTATCCATCCACAAATTCATGCATACATATTTTTAAAGACATTATACCAATTCCCCAGGCTAAATAATTATGTTTGCAAATTAATATACTATTAAAATAATAATTATGGGGCAAGTTTCACAGATTATAAGAGACAGCTGGTACTATTATAGGATACAT
Organism: Ctenodactylus gundi; assembly: GCA_004027205.1. Lineage (NCBI taxonomy): Eukaryota > Metazoa > Chordata > Mammalia > Rodentia > Ctenodactylidae > Ctenodactylus > Ctenodactylus gundi. The sequence goes on from PVKB01001274.1 coordinate 84,738, forward strand.
CAAATGATTCAAATACCAATCTTTTTTTGGTGCACATTTTCTTTAGATGTTTCCTTTCCTCCATGGTTTCTGGTGCTGCTTATCTCTGATTCTCTCAAAGATTCCTGCAAGTATTTTTGCAATGCTGGGCTAGTGGTCACAAACTTCTTTAGGGATTTTTGGTCATGAAAAATTTTCACTTCTCCTTCAATTTTCAGGAATAATTTTGCTGGATACAACAACCTGGGTTGACCCTTGCTGTCTTTTAAAGCTTGAAAGATCTTGCTCCAGGCTCTCCTGGCCTTTAAAGTTTGCATTGAGAAATTTATAATAATTTGAATGAATCTGCCTTGGTAGAATGTCAGTTTTTCTCTTGCTGCTTTTAGTATTTTCTCTTTATTTTGTACTCCTAAGGCTTTGATTGATATGTCATGGCAAGCCCTGAGGTTTCTTTGAATGAATGAGTCTGAGGGTATGGGCGGGGCGAAATTCCTCTGAGTTGTATGCTGGGAATAGGCAGTGAGGGAGGACTTAACAGCCTGATGGCCTTTGAGGTGTCATAATCATCCCCAACATCCTCAGCAAAGCTCTCCCACCTGTCCTGGCTTTCCTCCCTCAAGGGCTGGGCTCTCTACCCACGGAGGTGCTCCCACCACACCCAAGCCATCCCAGGTGCTGGCAGCCTTTTTCTCCTCTCCACAACTGTCTCTTGTGCCAGTTTCTTCCTCAGCACTGTTTGAGAGTGACCCCCCCCCAAAAAAAAAAAAAAACAAAAACCTTAGGTGCTCTTCTGAACTTTCTTTCACTCTAATTAGTTCAGTCTTGGGCCTTTTTTAAAAAGTGGCCCTGCTTAAATCACTGCCTGTTACGGCTGCCGAGCACTGCTTCTGATCTAGGCTCTAGTAGGCACCACAGTGGTAGATAAAAGAAAAGGCAATTTGTTTTGGAACAACCTAGGAGATGATGGGGGATGAAATGAATCAAGATCTATCATTGGCAAGGGGACAATAGACAGTCTTCCAGGAGAGGGGAAACAGAAGGGGCACAATTTCTTCCAAGAAAAATATCCTTGTGCAGAAGTGTGGCCCAGGACCAGAAAATAGGAATTCACTACTCTGAGGGAAACAGAGGGTCCAAGGGCAAGATAAGAGAGCTCTGGCCAGGACAACCACCTGCCACCAAGGCCGTGTATCTTATTCACATGGGGCTGAAGCAGGTTGTTAAGTCCTTGAAAGCTATGGTTCTATTGAGAAATTCTATTTTGATGCATTGATCTGGTGAGAATAAACCAGATTAGGGAGGTGGTCCATGATGGCTATAATTTGGATCCTTGGAATAGATCAGGGTTGTATTTGAAGCTTCTGGAGTTTGTGTGTTTATAAGGCATCTTACACAGGACTGAAAAAAACCTTCAACTTTCTATATCAAAGGAGTGTGGGAGCAGTTAAAGAATGTTCATCTGCTGTGACAGGCCTTGTGCCTGTGCGCCTGCCCTATCTTCTTTCCTTTGAGAACTGTAGCTTTCTTAGCGGAACTATCAGGAGCAGGTTAGAGGGTCAGATACACATTACTCCGCCTTCCTCTTTTTAAATGCCAGAGGATAAATCTTTTCGATAATCTTACGCATTTGGAAACAGGTCTAAAGTGAAGACACTGAATTTCAAACTGTGTGGTGGGAAAAGTAGCTCCACATCAGGGTGTGAAATCTGCCCTCACTGCTTTTTATTTTGACCCGACAAAACAAATAATTCTGAAAGTCGAGTTCTCTGTCACCTGCCCAACAATCTCTAACCTCAGCGTCCTGTGGGCCTCTGACACGCGGGCGAAAGACGACGGGGTTCGCGCGATCACTTCAGAGTGTCGCTCACGAGTGGACAGAAAAGAAGCCAGACAGTGGATGTCCCGTGAGGGCACACGTGGCCAAAGTCCTGCTTCCAACGCCACGAAGCCCGCTCACAGGCGCTGGCGATTCCCACAGAGCCTCCAACTTTAACACTTAGGGTCGCCGAGCCAGCGGGCGCCCCCAGGCCTCCCAAAGCCGCCAGCTACCGTCCCACCGGCGCTGCCCCGGCCACAGGCTCTCACGGGTTCCCCTCTGAGCGCCCCCGGGCGCCCGCTCCAGCCACACTGTCGTTCCATCCTCCCCTCGTGTCTCTGCCTTCCCTCGGTACACTCCACCACCGCGGTCTAGGACACCCCGTCCTTGCTCCTTGGGATGCCCCATAGAGACAATAAAGGGGTCCTGAGACCAGCTAATTCACCGCTACGTACTAAAAGCTCGTTCTCAGAAAGTCAAACTGTACCTCTTCCAGGAACACCCCTTTTCTCCAAACTTTCTGAACCCAGGGGGCACGGCGCACGTCACTTCCGCCGCCCCTCCGCGCTCCGCGGACGCTCCCACCTCCAGCTCCGCGCCGGCTTCCGGTGCTGCAATAAAGTTCGATTCGGCTCGAAAAAGCAGCTCTTCCGGGAAAATGGCGACGCCCGCCGGCGCCCCGGAGTCGCCACCGGTCGCGGAGCCAGAGCCCGCCGCGGGGCCCGCCGAGGGAGCCGCTTGCCCGCCGCGGGGCCCGCCGCCGGTCGCGCAGCATGGCCTCGCCGCCCCGCGGCCTCGAGGGCTGGGCGCGGCGGAGCTCGGCGGAGCTGCGGGAGATGCTGCGGCGCCAGGAGAGACTTTCGCGCAACGAGTAAGGCGGGCCTGGTCCTCCCCGCCGGTCCCGGGACGCCCCGCCGGCACGCCAGCCTTCTCCCTCTGTCCCCGGAAGGTGACCTTGCCCGGCCAGGCCCGGTGCCGCCCCTCCCCCTCCCCGCATGGCCGCCGCTGCCCCGTGTGGCCCGCGGGAAGCGTCCCGGCTCCGAGAAAGGGGCGTCGGCCTTGTGCGTCCTCCGCGCCCTCGTCCGGCGGCCCTACGCGGGGCCAGCCTCACACCAGACCCTGCGCGTCCTGCACCCGCCGGACTGGGGCCTTCCCTGTCCCCACCCCGCCGCAGATCGGGGCCCTGGAGGGAGCCGGAGGGCTGCGGAGAATTGGGCGCAGCTTTGCTCTTGAATTCGGGGTGGGGTGGTTTGAAGGAGCTGGAGGTAGGAAGACCAGGAGAGAGTGATGGAAGAGGTTAACAAGGGTTTCTAAGACGGATTTAGGGAGGTAGCAGCAGTGCAGTCGAGAAAACTTCGCCAGTTGAATCAACAGATTGCTAAAATTTCTATTCTTTGTGGGGAACTACTAACAAAGATGGGACAATTCGGGGAGAGGAGCGGGTTCACGGTTGGTTCCCCTTACTTAGCTTGTGCTGAGTTGAGGGGAGAGAGTAGCAGACATTTGGTTAATTTAAAACGGACGATCTAGTAAAAGCTGGAAAAATGGACTCAGAAGAGGACAATGCTGGGAGAGTACAAGGATCCCAGTTGCAGAAAGGTTATTAATGTGTAGTTGAAATTGACGGAGAAAAATGTAGCGTCCTAAAGAATAGAGGGCCTGAGATTTGTTGTGTGACTCTACATTTATTGTGTGGCTAAAGAAAAAACCAAATGCCTGCTGTCACTCAGCAAAAGGGACAGAAAATGATTTGGCAGGTCAGGGGGTCTTCCTAGTAGAAATGAGTTTTGACTTTATGAGAATGAGGTTTTAGCAGTGAATTAACTATTTGGTCTCAGGATCCCTTTATCTTCTTTAATTACGGAGCAACCCAAAGAGCTCCTGTTCTCTTAACAGTACTTACTAGTTTATCAGAAGTGACCGGGAGGTCTTTAATAAAACACTGTACACAGGCACAGGTCCCACTCCAGCGCAGCAGTGCTCTCCTCTCTACAGCCTCTGGGAACGTCTACTGAACCCTTGGAAGAAAGTGAGAAATAAAGTGGCTTGACCCTATACACCAGGATTGGGGAACCTTCTTTCTGACAAGGGCTATTTGGGTACTTTTGATGTCATTTGCAGGCCATATACAATAAAACAACCTAAAAATTAGCCTGCTATGTTGGATCATGTTTACCTCATCCCTCATGTGATGGCTGAAACTGCTGCTTTTGATACCTTGGTTGGATGGAGCTAAATACTTCCTGGGCTGTGTAAGACTCATGAGCTGTTCCTTACCCATCCGTTATCATCCTGTTATCATACCCCCCAAGTGGAAAACTGTTGAATTTTAAAGTGTCTTAAATGATTATTATAAAGTCTGAGTATGTGTTAGCCTAAATGATCAAGATGAGAATTTTGTTGAATTTCTGGGGCTTGGGGGTTTTGAGCTGTCATCTATGCATGAGGAGACATTTATGGCAGGGGCCTAAATTTAAACATGAAATTCATTTATTTTATTTGATATTTCAGATAATCTGTATTTTGATTGCAGTTCATGAAAGAGGCATGTTTAAAAAGTTTCAGGTTCTGGAGCATCTCACATTTTTCAGATTAGGCATGTTCAGCCTTAATCCTTTTTTTTTTTTTTTTTACATTCTATTTGTGAGGGACAAATTAGACATATATTCCCTTATTCTTCCTACCTTCTCTTATTTTAGAGGATATTTAGATGATTTAGTTGTTTTATTCCTATTTGGGGCCAGTTAGAAGTCAAGTTGTTAACCTAAAAGTCAGCTGTACTCCTCTTGAGGATAATGTTTTGCTGTTTAAATGTTGTATCTCAAGTTTAAAAACATGACTGTAATATATACATGTTTTTTTTACTTTATAGAAAATTCATTTGCAAATTGCCCGACAAAGGTAAAAAGATCTTAGACACCGTTGCCAAACTGAAAGCTGCTCTTGCAGAATGTGAAGAGGTTAGAGGAAATAATGAACTGCTTCATCCTGTTAGTTTAGACTATGATCTGAGGCAAAAAGCAATTGCAGGAGTTGACGTGGACATAGATAAGGCCCCGAATTCTGACCAGAAACTTGATACTTCATCACCAGTTCCAGACTCCTCTTCTGTAGATACCATCAAGTCATCCCAAGCAACGTCTGAAAAGCAAGGACCTGGGCAGCCTCCTCACAGAGGCAATGAAGAGGCTGCAGAGGCTGAGTGCTCCCTTAACAAGTACCCACCTTCCAATCGTGGAGCCGGGCTGCTTCCCGTGCTCCAAGCTGCAGATGGTCCTCCTCAGCATTGTGTTTCAGGTGAAGTGGAAGAAGTTCCCACCAGTAGTGTTGACAGCCTGTTTATTGACAAGTTACAGAGGATCACGATTGTAGACCAAGGTGAACAGCGCTCAGAAGAAAACACAGGTGCTGAGACCTTGACAAGCCTTCGTAGTGGGCCTTCTAAGAAGCCACATTATGTAGAAGTGCTGGAAATGCGAGCTAAAAACCCAGTGCCGCTGCCACATAAATTTAAAACCAATGTGTAAGTATCGTCAGATAGGCCTGTCCCAGGGATGAATATATATATGAGTCTCACAGAGCCTGAGGGATGCTCTGGGTTCAGTGGGCTGCATGTGGGGGCCACTGCTCGTAGGCAGGAATTACGGCTTGTTGAAGTCTGGAGCCTAGCCCAGCTGAAAGAGAGGATACCTCTTGGAAAACTCTTGGATTTTGAAGCCAGATAATTGAGAAGGTTTTAGGTAACAGGTGGGACTATACAATTTCCGGGTGCTTAGCCAGTATTCATAATAAACACAGGGTGGGGGACACAGTTTGTTATGGCTTTTTCCCTGTTGTGTGTTCTAGTGTGCAGCTCCTTGTTGGTTAGTGAGTGAAAGAAAGCAGGGGCTCTCGTGTGGAAGCAGCAGCGCTGAGGGAGCAGGAGGAAGGGCCCTGTTCCTAGGGGAGTTTAGGACCTGCGTGAGGAGCCAAGATTCATACTCTTGGGAAAAAGAACTAATGATGACAGTTTCTGGGAAAGGCAATCAAGAGGAGTTTAAAAAGTCTGTAAAGTGCAGATCTGAACCCATGGGGTAGACCAAAACTGTCTCCGTGGCAGTCTGAGCCCAGCCTCCTGTCTTGCTCACTGTCTAGTTCTTTCTGTCTTGTTCTCTCACTCACTTTCTTGTGCTTTGCTTTTGTTCCCTTGATGTGGTGGCCATCTTGCCCCTTACTTGCGTCGTGAGTGCCTGTGCCACAGCTGTTGAGATTTTACCTTGAACCTTTTCCAATATCTTTCATTTCTCCTGGAACTGGTCATGTCTTAGAGTCCCCGTGAGATTGCCCTTGTGTCTGGTGAGCTGTTCATAGGAAGCTCTTTTATGGATATCTTTATGTAAATGATAGCTTCAGCTTGAGAACGAGGTGTGAAGTGGGAAGGACCAGGCAAAGAGCCTGTACCTGTGCGCACGCTCGTTGGAGCTGCGGGGGTGGGTGGGTGTGTGTGTGTGTGTGTGTGTGTGTGTGTGTGTGTGTGTGTGTGTGTGTGTGTTTCCTTTGGTGGTGTCTATAGAAAGAAGATGGTGTGACCTAAGGTCTTACCCTTCCAGGTTACCATCACAGCACAGTGACCCCCCCAGTCCTTCTGGGAGGGGAGAATCTCCTGTGTCCTCTGAAGAGCGGCGGCGCAGGGACAAGCAGCACCTTGATGACATCACGGCAGCACGGCTCCTGCCGCTACACCATCTGCCTGCGCAGCTGTTGTCTATCGAGGAGTCCTTGGCACTTCAGCAGCAGCAGAGGCAGAGCTACGAGGTACTGATGGCATCAGCTGTGCTAGATGCAGCTTGTGAATGTTGGGATACAGTAGGGAGGATAGTGCTGAGGTGCCTGGTAGCTTTGTGTGTGCACTGGCTTCAGCGTCTCGGTGCTGCTAGTGCTGCTGGGAGCTCTGAAAATGGTCACAGCAACCAGGAGTTGTAGGGGGGAGGGAGCAAAGCCCATTTCCATTAGGGTAGTGATGGCATTGCTTCTCCCTCTTCATCTTATAAAATTTAAGTGCCAGCAGCACCACCATGAGCTCCAGCCCAGGGCTGTGCCCTGGGGAAGTGTGGCTCTCAGCTTGCCTATCTGATGGAGGTGCATTGCTAGCAGATAATTGGGTGTAACGCCAAAAGTATTATATGGAGCCATGGGTGGAGAGGAGTATCTCCTACTTTTGACATCTGTGAATCAGTTTTTAGATGTTTCTCCAAAGATACTTTCACTTTGCATAGTTCGTGTACAGAGTAAGAGTTAGGACCATAGAGGGAATTGAAAGAACTAGGTATTCTGGTTAGTAGTAATGTGAGCACCAGGCAAACTGTAGGTGCCCTGTTCCTCAGGTGCTACCTAGGTGGGTTTTAGTTAGGTGCTGTTTGCCAGCTCATGGAGACTGGCCTGTGACTCTGCTGCAAGACCGACTGACTGACTGATTCATTACCATTCTTCCTCTCATTGATGATAGTAATTGCTAATTAAGACTCCGGCTCCAGTGTTGAGGAAATGTTTTCTAAATTGTCCCTGCAATCTCATATGCCTGTCCTAGACATTTTTCAGGTTGAATTTAATCCTTTGGCTTTAAATGTGTTCCCAGTAGAAGTTCCCACTTACATGTGCCCACAGTGCTCATGGCCTAAGGGGAAAGACACAGCATCAGGGGCCTGGAAAAAGAAGACAGCCCTGCATACTGCCATCTGTCTCTGGGCATGCAAATACTCACTGCCAATCTGAAATTGCCTGGGCTTTCGCTGGCTACTAATTTCCATAGGACTGTATTTGGAGAGGGATCCTCAGTGCGTTGACATTAGTATGTTTTTCCTGTGCCATGAGGTGAAACTCTCAGACCTAGAAGCTGTGAATTAACTGGGGATGAAGGGTCTGTCACCTGAAGGAGTCAGCTCAAATTATTGGTTGGTGATGGCTGGTTTGTTGGTATGTATGTGCATGTGTGCCCACGGACTAGAGGTCTGCACATGAAACTGTTGTGGTGCTGAGCTGCTTACTCAGTCCTGTACAGTGTTATTGTTGGAGCCAGTAACCACCCCTGTACACAGGCTGGTCACACGAGTACCACCCTGTGTCTGGAAGGCAGAGCCATCAGCATGCACATGTGGCTGGCAAGCACTGTGCTGTGTACATTTATCTCAGGTTTTATTTGAATCACTTTCTGTGGAAAAACTGTGAGGAAAAGATGTAAGTGTGTAACTTTTTCTTTTGCTGTTTGTTTTAAAGGAAATGCAAGCGAAGGTCGCAGCTCAAAAATTAGTGGAAAGACTGAACATTAAAATGCAGAGTTACAATCCAGAAGGGGAGTCTTCAGGGCAGTACCGAGAAGTCAGGGACGAAGATGACGGTCAGTCCTCTGAAGATGGGTTCTGAGGATGGATGGTGAGCTACTGAACCTCTGGCTGCCGAGATGTTGTCTTACGTCAGATTTTCTAACAAGTATCAAGATTGGCGTCCGGGTTTGCTGAGGGAAAAGATTTATAAGGGTACACAGGTTATGTACAGAAAAACTCTAGCTTGTGTTTTAGAAGATGAACTTTGTGTACTTCAGAAGTTTAACATTTGAATATTGTGTTTAACATTCAAATATGTTGTATTAAAGTTTTGTGGTATGTTGCACATTGGTTTGATGTTTTAGATTTTTAGTTAGATATTTTGGTGGTAAAGAAGCACATTTTTTCTCTTCTAGCCAAATGAAAGCAGAGAGCTTTGCATTTTTCCTTAGTCTTTTCCTTTGTTGAAGGCATTTTCATAGCTTTTAGTGAAATACCTAGTGGCCCTGAGTGCCTAAAATGAATTAGGGAGAGTTCCATCCTTTTTTGAGCAGTGCAGAGAGCTGACATTAGGGCCTGCCTGCCTGTGTGGAGTAGCTGAGACGCTGGAGCAAAGCACCCGGGAAGACTCTTACAAAAATGCTAACGCATTTCTTTCCTTCTGTCTTGTGTTAGCAAGGCTATGACTGTCTTCTGATTAGGAATCAGGGTACTTAGAGGAGACACTTTTTGGGTGCCCACATTTGCCTGAATCAACTTTGGTACAGGATAAGCCCAAGCCGACCAAGAGGGTGGTAGGAGCAGGTGCTCAGGTGCTTCCCTAGGCTGGAGCTCAGTGTTGCAGGCAGTTGGGCCTTGTGAACAGCATTCATATTTGGTAAGGAAACTAGTTTATTTTTAAAAGTTAAGTTGTCAGTACATTGCTTTATATTTCCCCTGAAAGAAACATGGATAGGGTCACTCTTTTAGATGCTACATGTTCCTGTCATTTCAGGTGTTAACATGGTTGTCTCCAGAGAAGTTAACACTTACCAAAAAATTCTTTGTCTAATACAAAGAGCCTTTAAAAATATTGAAATGTTGAAAGAAAAATAATACCGACAAGAGCTACTGCAAATGCCCCTGGTAATTCTTTCTTAGTATTTAGTTAAAATTTCATTTAGAAAGAGACTGTCCCTAAGAAACCTGGTGAGAGAGGCTCTGAGGTGAGCTATGCCTCTGGAGTTGGAAGGACTCAGCTACCCAGTAGAACTGCTTCCCATCTTCCTTCCCCTGTGACAGCAAAGGTCCAAAGTGTGCAGAGTTAATAGCCTCGTTATTTTTAGTTTTTAAAACTAACAGTAACTGATTTCAAAATGTGAGTGTATTCCGTAGCTTTTATCCATAGAAGGAAACAATGTGTGATTCCTGGAAAGTGGGTAGCTCAGGGTGCTCCTGCTTGTGGGTGCTGTCTCTGTCAGTGTTGCAGAAGTAGTCTAAATTTTACTTAGTGTTCTAAGAATAGCTGTACATTTATATTTTGAAAAATGCAATCACACCATATATTTTTTTCAGAGTCTGCTTTGAATATTGTAAACATTTTTCCTAATCAAATATTTTGCACTTTAGATAGCTGCAGAATAATGTTCATGGATGTATCTTAACTTTTTAAATGATTTCTTATATGACAGTGTATCTATTACATAATCTTCAACAGCAGTTTGGTCAGTATCTTAGAAGATAATGACATCTACCTGGTATGGTGGTACAGGCCTGTAATCCAGCCCTGTGAGAGAGGCTGAGAAAGGAGGACCGAGAGTTTGCATCCAGTGGAGAGTTCAGCAGTGTACGGAGACCCTGTCTTAAAGCAGAAATTTCAAAACGGACTTGGGACATAGCTCAGTGTTGTGGTTAGGATCTGGAGTGTCCCCCAAAAGTCTCATGTTTTTTAATGTTATGGATTGTCTGTGGAGCCATGTAATGTTGGTGGATTGGGGTCTGGCCTGGAGGGGTGGATTGCAGTTGTTGGGATTAGGGGCATGTGAGTTAAGACTAAAGGTGTGTAGTGGCCACACCTTCGATACTCGGATGCAGGAGAGACGAAGACTGGGACTTGGACTAGTCTTGATTAGTCTCACATGCCTGTCTGTGATGTCCTGAGACGCTGCCTCCAGCTCCTGCCTCTGCCATGTACTTCATTTGCTGCCGGCCGCCCCTGAATGGACTGTGACCATCTGAAACTGTGAGCTAAAATAAACCTCTCCTTTCCTAAGTTTGCATGTGTCAGGTATTGAGTCACAGCAACGAAAAAGTATCTAAGACACTCAGTGACAAAGTTCTGGGTGGGTTTAGTCCCCAGTACTACAAAAGAAAAACAAACCCCTCCAAAAAAAATGCAAAACAAAAACTCCACAGAAACATCCATACACATGTATTTCCAGAGTTATTTTTTTGTAAGTGAAATTACTAGATGAAATGCAGGTTTCTTACAGGTCACACGTCGCAGATTGTGCCCATTTACATTCATGCTAGCAGTATATCAAACCCAAAATTTAAAATAACTCCAAAATCCTTGCAAATTGAATAAAGAAAAAGGCTACACTTAAAATGAAATTAACTACTTAGTGAAGGTTCAGTATTAATGTTTATTTTCAATTTCTATGCATTGTTCTGAGAATTCCTTATTCATATTTTTTCCTTGTTACTTTTATGGAGAGCTTGTCTTTCTTGATTTAAGTTCTTTGTAATTTAAGAATATCTACCTTCTGTCATAATTTTTTTTTAGTATGCAGTTTATTTTTTAGTGCAGTTGATAATATAGCATTTGTTTCCTTTAGGAGTTTACCTTTGCATGGATACATGAATGTATTCTGTCCTAACCCAAGTATGGATAAATATTCTTGTATTAGTTTTCTTTCTCCCTTTTTACAGTTGTCTTCTATTCAACAGGAATTTCATTTTGTTTATGCACATTGACTCATTTAATCTATATAACTTTGGGTGAAAAGGACATTTTTAATTCATCTCAAGTATATTTGGAGACACTGAGTAAGGTAGGGATGTAGTGTTAATTTTTGCAATTTAGCATTTGTGTCAGTATCATATGCCATTTCCCTCTGGTTTGTAATGCTGTATTTAATAGAATTCTAAATGTTTGTGTGTTGACCTGTTTCTCGGTCTTTTGGTTGGTTTTTTCCCACATTGTCAATCATTGTGACTTTAATTTGTGTTAATATTCTGTAGAGTAACTCTTCCTTTTTAAAAAGTTTTGTGAAATAAATTCTGTAGTAAAGTATGGCATGTAAAACAGATGTACCTCTTAAAGCAAAGCAGCAGCTGGTCACATACTGGTTGGAAAAGAGCTGTTGCCAGCAGCCAGTGTCTCCGAGGGTGTCCCCTGGGACCCCCACACCCCCACTTCTCTTCAGAAGTCATTACTGTCCTGACTTTGTGGTAATGACCCCCAATCTTTTAGAAAAGATTTACCAGTTACTATGTGACAATATAATTTGTTTTGCCTTATATAAAAATGGAATCATGCTGAATGTGTCTGTCATCTTTCACTCAATATTGCTTAGAAAATTCACGTCATGTGGGTATGTTTTATTCATTTTCCTGCTGTATAATGTGCTGTTCCATTGATACCATTATTTCTCTATGCTCCTGTTACAGACATGTGGGTATTCAGAGGTTCTGGCTGTGATCAGTGGCCCTCCAAGGGACATCTTAGTGCCACAGCCATCTCTGTAGGACCCATAACCGGGAATGCTGCTCTGATAGGCACCGCAGCTCTACCCTACAACCGAGCCATTGGGTAGTATAGTCCAGTGACCACCCATTAATTTTGGCCAGTGTGATATTTGTGTGGCAGGTTTCATTGTGGTTTTATCTTGTGTCTCCCTGTGAGGAGTGCCACCATCATGTGTTTATTGGCCCCTGGATTTCTTTCCAGAAGTGCCCTTGGATATTTGTCTGTTTCCTGTTGTGTTGGTTGGTCATTTTTCCTCACTGATTTGCTGGATCTGTTCAGAGTAGTGATCTTTGATATTTAAAAAATGAATTTGGTATTTGGTTGGCTGTTGTCATAGTTACTTTTTCATTGCGGTGACTCAATACCCGACATCCACAAATTTAGGGGAGGAAAGGTTTATTTTAGCTCACAATTTCAGAAGGTCACAGTCCGTTCAGGAGTTGGTCGGCAGCAATGGAGGTGCATAGGAGAGGCCGAGGTGGAGGCAGCTCTTCGAGGCATCACACACAGGAAGCCAGGCTGCGTCAAGTCCAGTCTCTTCCCCAGAAGAAAAAGCTGTAACAATTTTCTTTCTTTTATATAGTCCGAGTTCCCAGTTGGGCCTCTCACAAGCCGGTGGATGTTCTTCCCTCATTCACTGGCCCACAGATCACTCACCCTGTAATCCAGGCTGGTTCTCAATTGCGTAATCTAGGCGTGGTTCCTAAACCCTAATCCAGGTGTGGTTCCTGATTGCCTCAAGTTGACATAATCTCTCCCACAGTCACAGCTGTATTTGTAGATTATCGTTTTTTCCCCTCCTTGGGCTTGATCTTTCACCCTCTTCCTGATGGACTGACAATGAAAATTTTTAATTTTAGTGGCAAATCTTTTCTGGATTTGTTTTGGGAAATCTTACCCTGTCCCGAAGTCATGAAGATACATTCTTGTCTTTTAAAATCTTTATAGATAGGAAATGGTTCATGGCTTTCTCTTTCACGCTGGGTGTTAGTTTGCCCCAGGAATGTATCCATGACTGGGGGGCGGGGGCGGCGCACTGTGCCCCGTGCACACCTATCACCTTGCGTTGAGCATCTATATGTGCCCATATCACTGTTGGGGTCGGTCCTTGGCTTGTGCCCATCCTGCCCAGCTTTACTTACAATGGCTTTCTAGGAAGGCTGCAGCAAGGCCTGCTTCTGATTCTTCACAGTGATTTAGACATTTTTGACCCTTAGGTTTTTATATAAAAGTGCAGAACTTCTGAATCAGCTTGTCATGTTCATGAAACACTCCATGGTAGTGCAAATCCTCATTCATTGAGAAGAGTTTTTATTCCATCATTAATTGTTTATTTGTAGCAATTCAAAATTTGAAGCTTAGTAGATAGGGGATTTGGACTTTATGAAAGTTTGTTTGCTTTGAGGATGACTTTTCAGTTTCTTTGAGGTAAATGGAAAGTTCAGAATGCTGTTTTGGTGTGAACGCCACATGTGTGGTGTACTTTTGATGGACAAGAGGCAATAAGTAAAGAAGACAAAGGGTTTTTTTTTTTTTAATTTTAAGTCAAATTTAGGCTCAAATCTTCAGGAAGAGAAGCATCCTGAGGAGGTAACTGTGTGCATCCAGCTTTGCACCTGTCCCTTGGGGCGTGCAGGAGAGCGTGTAAAGGCCAGGCTGGCCTTGGGAAGAAGGCCAGGGTGTGGTGGGGTGAGGTGCCTGCACATGGGCAAGATAGCTGTGGTCCATGGATTAGATAGCAGGGGGTCTCCAGGAAGGAAAGAAGAGGACTCACAGCTCTGGAAGCCCAGTGCCAAGTGAGCAGTCAGACTCACAGGGACCTAGCTGCAGTTGGCCCTGCCTCACAGACCTCCCAGGGTGGCCTCACGTTTCCAGGGCTCAGAGGTGAGCAGAGGACTGAAAGCCTCATGTCTAGCATGTGTGGGGAAGCTAGGTATACGGAGATACAGGGTGAGTGGAGCTAGATGCGGCATCAGCTCACACAAGGAAGCAGCATAGTTCGGACATCTGGGAGATGGAGAAGTTGTTCGTATGTGGTCAGTGGCACTCAGAGTAATGCAGAATTGGATCAAAATTCAAAAGCTTTTTAAAAAAATATGGATCATAGATTGAAATGTCCCCTATGGTTACAGACACTGAGGTGGGACCAGTGTGGAGACATTTATCTGGGAACTCCTGCCAGAAGCATCCATTTGAAAAAAGCAAGACAGTGGGAGATGGTGGGCCCAGGTGACTTTCCAGGGATCTCTGGAGCAGGGACTCCACTTGGGGTGCAAAGGATTGAGCAGGTGCCCCATGTGACCTGGTCCCAACCTTTGGTATCTATGATTGTAGCTTTGTGTGGAAATAGGGCTGTACAGATGTGATTAAATGAATCTCACTCCGGAGATTCCTAAAGTCAGTCAGGAGTAGGTTCCAAATTCAATGACTGCAGTGCTCATGGGAGAGCTGAGAGGGAGACCCTACACCCTGACTTGAGGGTCAGGGTGGGTAAAGGTGGGACAGGGAGTGGAACAGGCATGTGGAAGGCCTGGAGCACCCAGGAAGGCTAGAGGCCCTAGGACAACTTCACCGGGAGCTGGCACCTTAGATTCAGGCTTCTGGCCCCTCAACTGTGAGGAATAAAGTTCTGCTGGTCTTAGTCACCCAGTTGGTAGCAGTTTGTCCTGGCAGCCCAAGGAAGTGGATACCGGAAACTAATACTTTACTGTGTCTGATCTGGCCATGGGTGTGGTTGTCCTGCTTGGGGTCTATCTCGGGCAAGCCAGAAGCAATCACACAGAAGGGCCGAGAGCAAAGTGGATCTGGCCTCGCTCCTGCCCAAGGGTTCGGTGTCTTCACTCTCAGGAGACCTGGGCTGTCTTTAAAGGAGGTCATCAGACAAATACCTACATATGTTGAGCACTTACTGTGTACACTCACAGGGCAGGCATGCCATGAGTTCTTTTGTGCTTACCTGCTGCCTGGCACACTGGAGGCCCCTGGGAAATAGGTACTATCTTGGGAGATGAGTTCTGTGGATCCAGGACAGACCCAGACCTGCTGCTCGGGCAGCTGCCCCTTCTCCACCGGACGCAACCATGCCTCTACTTGATGAGATTTAAGCTTTTAGGCATGGAAACAAAATCTGTGCTTCGCCAAAGAAATGCTATTTTGCCTCATCCTCAAAAGGTAAGAGCTCTGAATTGTCTGAAATAAGCTCATAGCCTCTCCAGCCTACTCTGTCACTGGAGACATTAATTTGTGAAACAGGCCAGGGCGGAGGGCACGTGGGGCCAGGCGCAGCTCCCCTCTGCCCACAGCCAATGGGCTCAGGGGCTTGCGCCCAGCATCTGCTGACACGATACTCCTTAGACGCAGAGTGGCAGACAGAGCACCTTCCAAAGGACAGTGAGAAGGCCAGGCGGGCGGCCACTTGCCCCTTCTGCAGTGAGCTAGAGACAGACCAGGAATTGAATCCAGACTTCCCAAGTCCCAGGTGGGTTTTCTCATTCCTTCCCCACAGCTGCCCACTCTCTGGATCCCAGGACACACCTGGGCTTTCACAGGCATGGGTGAGGTGGGGGGAGGGGGGGAGGGCGGGGTGTGTGTGTGTGTGTGACACTGATTTTTAAAAACAATACGTGCCCCCACCGCCACACACTTAGAAAACAGTCACTTAATTGAGAATAGCACTGGTGATACACAGATGGTTCAAATGCTCATAACCACACCTAGTTTTCTTCAAGAATTTTTGGCTTGGCACATCCAGAGTCCATGCAGAAGCGCTTTTCATACCTGACCCACATATTTCCTCCCAGAAGAACTTGCATATGGAAGCCGTATGCAAACTATTCATGTTAGAAGGAATTTTCTCCTTAGCCAAAAATCTGAGATGAAAGTCACATTGACGCCATCTGGATGCAGACCAGGGGTGGACAATGACCACGCAGAAACTCCCGTAGGCCATACCCAGAGATACACTGGCCTCCCCTAGGAGGCCAGCCCAAAGTTTCAGGTCAATGGTGCCTTCACAGGACAGTTCTGAACCTTGTCCAGGTGTTCACACCAGTGAGATTCCCAACGAGGCAGCTTCACCATCGATGACAGTTACTTTTGGCTCTGAGGTACGTGTCCCTGTCATATGCCCCCGGCTTTGACTAAATCCTACCTTTAAAAAGCAGGAAGCAAACCAGTTTGGGAACTTCTGTCTAATGGGCTGCTGACCACGTTCTGTCTGGGGGACCAACAACAGGGCCTGTCCCTGGGTGATGCTGGGCTGTTACCAACCACCCTGAGCGTCCGGCACCCTCAGTCCAGCCCCACATCTCAGCCTGGGTCCCCACTGGGAAGTTCTCTCTTCGTGGGTTCTGGAGCTGCAAGTAGAGGGCCGTCTGGTCGTTCTTTGCCCCAAAGAGCTGGAAAGTTCTGTAAAGCAAGGCCTTCCTGCTTGTTTGGTCACTGGTTCCGCTGTGACGACTGCCCTATACCCTGTGATAACATGGGGCTGATTCCTTGGCCACTGAAAATTGGTATCTGGTGGGGATACTAGTAATGACAAACGTGGGAGCGTAACTCCACCACCACCAGCTGTTACCTGCCTTCACTTTCTCCCATGCCCAGAAGAGAGGCCTAAGTCCCTTGTATCACCTCACAAGGAATGCCAGGTACCTGGAGATGGGGGAGTATGCTCCCCTTGGCTCAGGTAGAAAGAAAATCTAAGCTCTCAGAAAGAGAGCCCCAAAAGTGCTCTGCGGAGTGTCCTGGGCTCCAGGCCGGGACTAAAGATAAATACTCTGTCTGTCCCCAGCCTGGAGGATTAGACTGACCCCACATGCCCAGAGGTCTTTGAGATGTTCGTACAAATGCCACTTTCTCGTGTCCTCTGCTTTGGGTTCTGGATGCCTGAACAATTTGGATAAAATTCAGTTCATTTTGGGAAGGAGGAATTCTTGTTACCTGCCTCTTTTGTGTAGCTAATTAAGAAAAAAAAAATCCAATCTAGTGGATTCAAAATTACACCTGTTTTGTCCCTTCTGCTTTCAAACAAAGGGAGGGAAAATTTTGTGGTACCCGCTGAAGAGTTTCTGTGGCAGAACACACACACACAAAGAGCTTTGGTTTCCTTTATGTTAGAGTCATTCAATACAGGGCTTTAAAAACAAGACAAGACACATGACAATATGGAGGGATGGGGGTGGGAGAGAGACTACCACGAGGTCCCATCCCCTCCTCTTAGCCCTGTGTGACATGCCAAGCCAAGAATAAACAGGAAGTCAGAATCGGTAAGTCAGGCCTTCTCAACTCCAGATTCCCCGCTCCTCCATCCCCAAAGGCAGCTCTCTGCTGCCAGTGCTGACCCCCCAGTGATGCCGCAGATGAATATTGTCTTCCTGGAGATGTGGCACATCCGCACGGGTCCGATCTGTACGTGGAATTTTTTTTATGCAAGCCCAGCAGATTTCTGTGGATGTGGGCCAGGAATTTTAATGAAGGAGAACATCAAAGATGTAGGCGAAATGAGAATATTTGTCAAGGAAGATGCACAGCGATGCTCTGTGATAACCCCGTTGCTGACACTGGAACTCCGTGGGAGCAACTTAAATAAACATCTGGACGCGAGTTTAGACGTTCGCGGTGACGAACCCCAGGCAGATCTTCTCGACTTGCAATAATAAATATTTCAGAGGCTGAATGAATCAACCCAGAATCCTGTTTTCAATTATTCTAGTTTTATAAATAGAGCATAGTTAATTATTCAAGTATAGAATTTCTTTTGAAGATTAGGTGAATTTTACATTTCCTTTGTTCATGTTATACTTCAGTTTTATTATTCATATCAAATTTATGTCTGTGCGTTCAAAAATAATATAGTTGGCTTGCCAGATACTATTAAATCAGACTCCGGCCAAGCTTGATTTTTTTTTTATTATTATTTTATTTTCAGGAAAGGTCCCTTTGTGGCTTGCAGCACTTCAGCCCCGTGAACTTGTCAGCCAGAGATGCCGTGGTAGCAGAAGGGACCTGCTCCCCAATTCTCCGCTACAAGCCATGTAGAGTAGCCGAGAGCTGATGAGAGCAGCTCAGCCACTCCATTCAGAAGGTAAAGGAGGGAGCGATGCCTCAAGAGAGCCAAAGTTCATGCAAAACTTCACACAAGTAAAGACGGCTGTGTGTGGTAGGGAGCACAGCTACAGGAGAATCCTGCTGATTGCTGTGGTGAGCTGGTACCGTGGGGAGAGGCTTCCTCTACAACTGAAAACAGAGACAGGGAAGGCGAGATGGCAGGATCCCGCCCAGAGGTCCTGCGTGTGCACTAGGAGTCAGTGGTGCTCATGACCCTCTGTGGCCTTGGTGGTGTGATGTGGAGGGGCACTGTGGTCAGAAGACGGCTTTGAGATGATGATTGAGACCACATCACCTGGCACTGGCTTGGGCGTCCTTAGAGAAGCAGTTAGGTACACACTTGCTCCTCTGCCTGTTCCTGGGCAGGCTACAGGCTCATGGACCAGGACCACCTCTGTGCTGGACCTGACACAGATGCCTTTTCAAATACTTGGCCTACTGAGGGCCTAGCTCAGCTTCTGATGATTTGGGGAGAGGGAGGAGGTCTTAGGATGGCCACCTTGTCTTCATGCGTTCAGGTTTAGATATAAGATGACAGGTTAAGCATCCCTAGGCTGAAAACCTGAACTCTGAAATGTTCTAAATCTAAAACTTTTTGTACAGGATCTGATGCTACAAGTGGGAAATTTTATACTACAAAGCTTATTTTCTGCAAAAGCTTACTAAGAGTGTTTTGTGAAAATCCTTTCAACTTGTATGTAAAGAGGTACCTGTGAAACAGAGGTAACGTAATGTTTAGACATGGGTCTCATGACCAAGATACCTTGTTATGTGTATAAAAATTTCCCCAACCTCCCCAAATTCCAAAACTGAAAATGCTTCTGGTTTCAAGCATTTTGGATAAGAGATACTGAGCTTGTAACAGTAGCCACCACTTATTGAGCTCTTACTAAACACAAAACATTTGTAATAGGACTTACTTAAAGAAATGCATGTATAATAGAAAAAAGTAGAATTAGAAGGTTTATGATGAAAAATATTAACCCTTCCCCAACCCTGTCTCCTGCTGAGGAATTCCTTCCATTGTTTCTCAGTTATTTATCTCCAGATTTCTAAATAGGGTGCTTCTAGAGCTACTATGTCAACTTTAAAGTATATATTATCTCCTGACCAAGGAATGTGGTTTAGTCCTACATGCCCTTTCCTCCCCTCATCCTCCCAATTTTTGATTAAATATTCAGTGTTGACATTATAATGCCTATAAACACACTCTAGTGACAGTAATTTAGAAGTAGCATAAGATTTAATTTCCTTTAGTATATGACTGGAGTTTGCCCTAGGACCCGTAGTTGCTTTTATCTGTTTGGTTTGTTTTCTTTGTGCCTAGAACACGAGGTCTTGGGGATAGGGGTGTGGCCAGTGGTTGTAGTACTTGCCTAGTGTGTGCAAGGCCCTGAGCTCAGTTTCCCAACACCACGTAACAAACAGCTGGGCATGATAGTACACATCTCGAATCCCAGCCCTCAGGAGGCTGAGGCAGGACTGCTGTGAGTTTGAGGCCAGTCTAGACCCCATAGTGAGTTCAGCACCAGACTAGACTACAGAGGAAGCATTTATCTCAAAAAAAAAAAAAAAAAAAAAAAAAAAAAAAAAAAAAAAAAAAAAAAAAAAAAAAAAAAAAAAAAAAAAAAAAAAAAAAAAAGAAAAGAAAAGAAAAGAAAAAAGAAAAAAGAAAAGAAAGAAAAAGAAAAAGAAAACAGGGTCTCGGATTCTACCACGGAAGCCTAAAGTGCCTCCTTATGTAAGCCGCATGGACTGTCCCCCAGCCCTGTGCCTTGGGGCTGCCCCTTCCGGGTCCTCTGTTCTGGTCTGCCCTTAACCATCGCTCTGTGCCTTTCCTCCACTCTCACCCCGGAAGTTCTGGCTCCTCTCCTGGGTCTGATCTGGTGTCGGGATCCTTCCTATTCTTGGTTTTGTCCTGTGAGGCTGGGTCCATCTCCCCTCCCGTGGGAGCAGGAGCAGGACAGCACAGGGGATGGATTCTTCCATACCTGTGCACCTGGCGGTCTTCTCCTGCCCTTACACCTAATTTCTTATTTGGCTGGGTATAGGATTCCAAGTGGGAAATCGCTTTCCCTTAGGAGCTGGCAGTCTTAGTGAGTACTCTTTCAGCATCTCGCTACTACTGAGATAGCCAGCAGCGTTCGGAGATCAGATCTTTTGACTGGATAATTATGGTTAACACCTGGACTTGGATTCATTAGGTGTTTTGTTTTTTCTTGGAATCGTCTTTTTTTTTTTTCCTGTACTTTCTCCTCCTCTTGGACTTCAGTCACGTTGGAGGCTTTTTCTGACCCTGTCCTTGCTGCTTGCTGAGCTTCTCGTAGTTGGTGGGGTTCTGTGAACAGGTCTAGAACGAAGGGGCCCCACCTGTGGGAGACCCGGCTGATCAACATCCACCTCAGGTTCTTCAAATTCTCCTGCCGTTGGGTGTGTGCCGCGTTCAGGAGACGAGCTGGGGGCTCCCCTCTCCGCCTGCGCCTTCCCTCCCCCTCCTGCTTCTCATCCTTGATTCACCTTCGCTGTGCAACTCCCTCCGTTTCCTGTTTCCTGTCCCAGCCTTGCCAAGGCTCGGTAGTTTTGGCTCCTCCCCTCCTGGGCAGTGGCGCATGGGCCTGCCTACTGCGGGGGTGGGAAGTGCTTTTGCCCTTCTCTGACCTGGCGCAGGGCTTCATGGTAGAAGGGGCTTCCACATAATCATTCCATGGGCAGCGCTTAACTGGAAGGCTTAAGCCTTCTGCCCAACAGCCCTCAGAACCTCAGGACCTGTGCCTCCTGCTGTTACAGCCGGTGACACACTCAACTTAGGGACACAGCTAGGAGACGCTGGAGCTGGATCTTAAGCCAGATCTGTCTGGTCCTCTGCCTCAGAGGACTAGACTTCAAGGTTACCCAGGCTGAGGTCTTTAACTCTGCCTGACCTCAGAACCCCCTGGGAGTGACCATAATTGTGAACTCCTGGGCCACTCAGGGTCAAGGGGACCAGGGCATCTGGGCTGGGTGGTGGCACTGTGAGTGCTCCCAGCGCCCCTCCCCATGCCACAGTCTGATGGGATCAGGGTGGAGGCCTAGGCCCTGAGTTCTGCAGCTCCTGCTGTCTCCCTGTCACTTTCCCCTTAGAGCAGATAATTATTCCCGTGTGACATCCTGAGACGCCCTGAAGGCCCCTCTGATCCTTCCTCACTTGTTTTCCATCCCTCTTGCCCTGTTCACTTTCATTGGCTCTCAGCATATGGAGTTTTCAGAGTAAGCAAGTAGTAATACAAACCCCCCGGTTGAATTTGAATTTCAGACATACAACAAATATGTTTTTAAATATAACATCCCACTTAACATCGGTGACAAGTTCCTTCTAAAGATCTGTCAGTTGTTTGATACCGAAAGAAACCAAGTGCCCTGCATTTTATCCAAGGCTCCAGACCCTGGGTCAGTGGGCCCTCCCTGGGAGCCACCTGGCCTCAGGCCCTCCTGTCCCCAGGCTCTCCTGGCAGTCCTGAGGAAACAGGATGTGCTCGAGGTGCTCTCCGGGTTGCTGTGTCCTCCTGCCCCCTTCCTGGGCTTTGGGCCATCCCTGCTTCAGTGTAGCATACCCTAAAGGAGGCTCTGCACCCCTGCTTGACCTTGTCTGGGGTCCAGCATCTTATTTATGCCTGGACCCTGGAAACAGGCTGGGATCTCTCTGAGGCAGGGAGAGTCTCACAGGCTCTTGTCCCCTTGCCTCTCTCCAATAGGTGGACATGGAAGCTTGTCTCTGGAGCTGCAGCCGCCAGCCTATAGCGGCTGTGACCATGGGGAGGGGGCGTGATGCGTACTCTGCTCTCACGGAAGAGTATCCACAACTCTCTGAAGTCTGCAGACAAATATTAATTGATACTAAGGAAAATGTACTAAAAATGAGAATTGATCCCCATCCCCAAGGAGTTTGTGATAACTACCAGAAGTTAAAATTATACACCTCTATGTTAATAAAAATATTTTCTCTTCAAAAAGGAAAAAAACACCTCACGAAACCCCTTTGTATCACCTTAGATGGGAAGACGTTGCTGGTGTGGCCGCTGGGCTGCGGTGTGGCGGTGTGGCACGTGGCTCTGAGCCCTGCTGACCTCCGTTTCCGCCTTTGTAAGGCAGTGGGGGGGTAGGGGTGGGGGTCAGATGACACCGGTTCTAGGGCCCCTCTGGTTTAAGATTTCCCTGATTCCTTCTACATCTTATATTTAATTTCCTAATGAACTGGTGATTTCTCCTCTGGAGCAGCAGAAATTTTCCTATTCTGGATCTCGTTCCTGGTTTATCACTTACTTTAATCTACCTCCATCTCGTGCTGTATGGCTTTGTCTAAAGCCCATACTTTAATTTTTTTAAATGCAATTTATCCCTTGTAAGTCTTTTTCATGTCCCATAAAAATGATGGATAAGGGAGGGTAGGCGAAGCTACAGATCAATCTTAGATTCTGATAATCTAATAAATGCTTTGAGCACCGATCTCGCAGTTTACGACCTCTTTGCCAATTGATTTATGGCCTTGTAGTAAATTTTCTCTCCCACTTATCCAATATTTATTGGAACATCTTGTTCTTAACAGAAAAGTACTGTATAAAACATCTGTCAAAACAAAAGCCAATTCAATTAAATATCTTTTACTTCCAAATCGACGTTTCTGTTTTCTCCAGCATACCCATGCGGCAAGGCAATTAGTCGTGTTGCACACACCTCTGACCAAAGCTTAGGAACCTGAGATGTACGAGAAGCACCATTAAGACAAAAGTTAACCTACCCGGAAGGAGCGAAAGGTCCTCCACAGTGAGAGCTGGACCCTGCTCCTGTGAGTCCTGACCCCCCGGATGGTCCTGCTTCCTTCATCTGTCATGGCTCTGTGACTCAGTTTCTCTGTACAGACCCCAACCTAAAAGCTTTTCTTCCGAAACAGACCTTACTTATTTGGTAGTACTTAGTTTAGTTAAGAACCCAAAGATGTATTGACCACCATCTTCCCTTTGGGTAGTCCACCTCCATTCAGAGTTGACATTATTGCAGCCTAAACAAAGGACACACATTTAGGTATCATCTCTTAAGACACTTTGGAACATTACAGGAATCAGGCTGGAGACATAGCTCAATTAGAGCATTCACTAAGCAAGCACAAGGCCCTGGGGTCAATTCCTCAGTGCTACACGAGCCAGGTATGGTGGTGCCTGCCTCTAATCCCAGTACTCTGGGAGGACTAGGTAGGAGGATTGCAAGTTTGAACCCAGCCTGAGTGATTTAGCAACTTAGCAAGATCCTACCTCAAAATGAAAACCAAAAAGGGCTGGGAGTATAGCTCAATGATTACAGCGCTTGCCTAGGAATCACAAGGCCTTGAGTTCATTCCCTTAGCACCACATAATAGCTGAGTTTGGTGCTGCACTGTCATAAATGACAGCACTCAGGAAGCTGAGGCAGGAAGATTGCCGTGAGTTCTAGGGCAGCCTGGGTTACATTGTGAATGCAGGACCAGCCTCGACCCTGTCTTTAAAAAAAAAAAAAAATGGGAATATTACAGGAATCAAAGAGGCCCTCTACAGTGGAGCCACCATGCTAGGGTGAGCTGAGGAAACTTCTTCAGTTAGAAGCTTGTTCTCAGAGCATGACTGTGGGGAGAGGGTGTCTTAACACAGTTTCACACATCTGTCTTTCTTCTTCTTTTGTTTTTTTGAGACAGGGTCTCACTCTGTAGGTCAGCCTGGTCTTGATCTCACTGTGGAGCCCAGACTAACCTTGGACTCACAGCAATCCTCCTGCCTCAGCCTCCCGAGTGCTGGGACTAGAGGCAAGCACCACCACACCATGCTTTATGTGGTGCTGGGGAATCGAACTCGCGGCCCTGTGCTTGTTAGGCGAGGGCTTTAACCACTGTGCTACTCCTCCAGCCCCTTGTGTTTCTTTCAGTGTCTCCTTTGTGCACAGTGAGGGGTGCTGGGTGTGGTATGCCGACCCCTCTGACCTGCTCACCACTGCGCTGAACCCGGAGGTCAGTCTGCGGACAGTGGAATGTGCAGCCTGGGAACGCTTCCTTTGAAATGGTTCATTTCTTTCATAACTCAGGATCCCCATCTTGCTTCTGCTGCCTGGTGCTTCCCGAGTGCACCATGGATAGATGGCAGACTGGACTGGCACGTGTGTGTTCACCTCTGGGCAGAAGTCGGCTTCTGTAACCCGTGAGTGAGGAGTGGGTGCAGGATGCACCGGGACCGCAAGGTGTACAGAGATCTGTCCCCAGGAGCACAGGCCGGTGTGTTCTGGGAGGCTGGGCAGGGACATTGAAACCAGTGCAATCAGCTTGTCTCAAGGGTGGGGTGGAGAGAACATGCATGGAGCCATTTTCTTTCCTGTGTACACAAATTTCTTTTCCATCAGAAGTCATGGGAATGACTGTAACTGGAGACCCCTTTCCATCGGGTGTTCCGTAGGCACAGGGAGGAGAGACAGTGGAGACAGCTCTATGCAGACAACCCACTTCTAGGTCTTTCCAGAAGCTCCCGAGCAGCCAAAGGGAGGTGCAGGTTAGAGTTCTAAGGAGTGGAGCTCTGCAAACGTCAATGTTTGTCATCCCTGTCTGAATTTTCTCAGTTCCTTAGTGGACAGAATATATTTCAAGTTCCATTTCTAAAACTCAGCCACTGAAGCCAAAGAAGAGTTTTTAAACATCACAAATTGTTCTTGGGCGATTGGCGCTTTGAACCCTAACCCCGAGAGTCTCAGCTCCACAGGAAGCAGATAGTCTTACGAGGTCAGTCTTGCCTCACAACCACCCTCCCCAAATCCTGCAGCCTCCCCCGGTGGGACTAGCCCCCAGAACAGGAGAGCAGAGCTGTGAGCAGTGGTGGGTTCAGAGAGGCCAGGGCCATTGCCCAGGATACCCGCTACATCCCTGGCCTTCTTGTGTATAGTATAGCCATGTGGAAGGCCACCCCTAGGCCCTCCCCTGGAACCCAGAGCCCCTCCAACCTGCTCCCCGGCCCAGGGTGCCTCCTCTGTAGGCTTCCAGTTGCCTGCCTCATGGTTGTCTGCTGGCTGAAGGATACTGGGTAAGTTACTCAACGCTTCTGAGTCTCAGTCTTCTTATCTGTAAGAGCAAATGCCACAATGCCTACACAGCTCTTATTAGAGTCCCCGGTCCTGCTGGGGCAAGGGCTGGTTCTCATTGCTGTGCCCAGAAGTGGGGGCCAGGGGCAGCAACCATGTGCAATAAGGGCTTCAAGGCCTTTCCTCGGTATGTCCTGCCTGGGCTGGACCTGGAGCCACTCTGCAGGCCTCAAAGGCTAGCAGGGATGAAGGGAAGGTGGTGACGGCCATGGTGAAGTGGCTTGGGCAGGTCCTCCAGCTCTTGTCAGGGATGCACACCTAGGGACCCAGGGTGGACTGAATGGCCCATCCTCTGGCTCCACAGGTCCTTGTGTGCCCAGTTCCTGCCCATCGGTCTCACCTGTGCAGGCACTACCTCCTCTTCAAGACTCTACTGAGCATGTTCTTGTTCAGCTCCCCAGCCTCCCATGACTCCTGACACAGAATGCCATGCACTGGCCACGTGCCTGCTGGCCAGGGCCACCTGCACCTACAGCTGGACAGGGTGGGGCGGCTCAGCTACATAGGCTGTCAATCCACCCCTCGAAGCCTCGAACCTCACTCATGTGAGCATCGTAGTCATGTGTTGTTGATCAACACCAAGACTTGGTGACCCCCCTCCACCAATGTCCCCTTTGGCCAAACTGGAGAGATGTCAGTGCTTGGGCCAATCCCTCCTCTTCTCGTGGTCCCTATGAGCCAGGTGACCTGCCCACCTCTGGAGCCTGTATTGAGGCCTACATACAGACAGACCCTGGGTGCAAGGAGGAGCAATGCCCTCTGTACAGGATTTGGGACTGTGAGGAGGGTAACCCTTCCAACCAGACCCTGAGTCTGAGCTTTGGAAAGAAAGTTTGACAGGAGAACAGAGGACAGGGGACAGAGGTGCTCCAGGCCGGGGCCCTTAGTCAGCTCCAGAGTGACCCTTGGGCTACCCAGTGCCTCCCTCACTCCACAGGGGATCATTTTCCACAGAAAGACCAGTGGGGGTTTACTAGGCCCCTGGCTGCGGCAGCTCCTGCCCAGCTGATAAGGCTGTCTGTCAGCCCTGCAGCCCCAGCGGTCCTCCGGGCTCCTCTCCTGTCCCCTGCACCCTGACAATGGCTTCTTTCAGCCCCTGCTTCCTCCCTCCGCTCTGCCCCTCTCTTCAAGCTCATCCATTCTCATGGTCTCATTAGTGCTATTTTGCCAGTGACCTTTGCGGCCATGACCCTTTCCTGGGCCCCGCCTGCAGGTCCAGCTGCTGACAGGACACATCTACTCAAGGCCCCCAGCCCCAGGCCCAGCCAAGCTCTGCTAGCTGCTTTCTCCACCGTGCCACTGTGCCATCCATGTTAGCAGGGCCCCCTGCAGTCCACAGAGGGAAGGCCCACTGTGTGCTGACAACAGCTGGGCTCAGGGTAGGTAGGCGGATGCAAGAGGGTCTATGAGAGACACGAAGGTCCCTGCTCTAGAGGAGGGAACACACAAGCAGCTCATGGCTAGTGGAGGACAGGGGGAGGAGTGCTTGTGGGGGAAGGGAGGAAACACAGCACATAGTGCTGGCAGCCCTCTTCCTCCTTCTCAGGCTCGGCTCTGTCCTGCCACTCCTAACCAGATCACTGGGGTGGTCTCCTCCCTGGCCCCACGGTTCTGTCCACCCTCGATTCTCCCCAGATACTATCCTCCCCCACGTCCCATCCTGCCTCAGAAGCGGCATTGGCCAGGGTTGGTCTCCAGTCCCTGCTACCAGCCTCACTGCTCTAGGACTTCCACCGTGTAATGGCTGTGGGATCTCTGCCATGATTCCTTGTCTCTCTGTGCGTCAGTTTCCTCACCAATAAAATGGGGATGATGTTGTAAAAACAGAATGAGTTAATTCGGGCAAAAATTGCCAGGCCTGTGCCACAGGCCTGTAATCCCAGCCCTGGGAGGGTGAGGCAGGAGGATTGCAAGTTCCTCTCCAAATACACTGCCCATCCTTCAGGCAGAAAAAGACACCACTTGGATGGTGAAGCTGGAAGCTCTTCTGGACCTGCTGCTTTCTCCGCAGACCACGGGACAGCCTCCTACAAGTGGGGGTGGAAATGTGTGGTGAGTGTTTGTTGGAATGAATTCTTTTTTCTTTTGATACTGGGGATTCAACTGAGCTACATTCCAGCCCCTCCCTTCCCTCTCTCCCTCTCTCTTTCTTCTCTCCTTCCTTCCTTCCTTTCTTTGTTATTTACTTTTTTGTGACAGGGTCTTGCTAAGTTGCTAAATTTTCCAGGATGGGCTCAAACTTGAGATCCTCCTGCCTCAGCCTTGCAGAGTACTAGAATGATCAGTCTGTGTCACCAAGCCCAAGTTGTTCTGAAAGTGACACGTTGCCATTAATTCCCTCAAAATCTTCCCTCTCGCTCTGAACACACTTACCCCATCATTCTTACCACTTTCTAAAGCAGTTCTCGAAGTCTTTTCTTGTGATTGTCTTTATGAGATGTGATTTAAAGAAATATGGTGGGTGCTGCCTCTGAGAGCCATCCCACAGAAAGCCAAGCTCCCGAGAACACTACAGTGTGTGCTCATACATCCTATTCACCCAATCTGGCACCGCAGACTTCTGACTCTTCCCCGAAGTCAAAACGACCATGGAAAGCCAACATTTTAAATCAATTCAGGACATCGAGGCAGCCAGGACAATGCAACAAAAGACACTCAGGGAAGAAAGTGGCGAGAACAGTGGTGTGGCTGTATTTGAGGTGAGGGGAGGATTCTGAGGGTAGTTCATGGTGGTGTGCCTTTACTGTAAGAAGCTATTTGAAATATTTGCTGATCACACCTTGTGAATAAAATTTGCCCTCTCTGACCAGGAGTGTCAGGCATTTTCTATAAAGGCACTCCAGGATGGTGGACTATGTGTGCCCAGCTGGGCTCTCAAGAATGGGGCTACAGCCTGGCTACCACGTGCCTGTGCTCCTAGGAAATTTGCTTATGTACGGTGGGCCAAAGGCCAGATGCCTCTCACGGCGTGGTCTGCAGAGCTCATCTCCCCATGGACCCTTGGCCTCGTAAAGGTGTAAGTGGCTGGGGCTCAGGTGAGGAGTTGGGTCTGACAGCTCCGTTCCTGAGACCAGCCAGAGCTGGGGAGGACAGAGCCCTAGGGACTGGAGACATTGACACAAAAGAAAACCAGAAGTTCTTCGCATCCCTCTCCTCTTCCCAGCGCCAGTCGTTCCTAGGGCCCCCCTCTAGTCCCAGAGGTAAATAAATACAAGTTTTATAACCACCTCGGACAGATTGTTGTTATTAAGGAAGGAAATTAAAAGTCTCTTAAGTGTAGATAAAGAGGAATTTGCTGGATGAATTGACAATAGCCAGGAAATCTGGAACCTGGGGCTGTATACTCCCCCACCACAGGCCAAGGGCGCTCGCCGGCTGGCCCGGCTCAGGCTTGTCAGTGGCCTCAGCTGGATGGCCAGTGACACTGCTCTGGCCCCCAAGTCCTGAGTTGGCATTTGTGAGGGTTGTGCCTCCCACAGCCGAGACAGTGACTCCCCAAAACCAGCCACACGGCGCAGCCCAGGTCACCCTTTCTAAATAGTGCCTCATTTCGGGGATGCAAACATGTTGGTGTGGGGACTGTCCTGCTTGCCCCTGGCTGCCCTCAGGAAGTGGTTCTCATTCTATGGATGGGCACTTGAGAAGAGCTGAGCTGTCTGTCCTCCCCTGGCCCATGAGGGTGGAGAGATGCAGGTTTATTTATTGTGCCATTAAGGTTTCTTGCTAAAAGGTGCCTCTGCCAAGCACCGGAAGGCCTCCAGTTTTAGGTTCTATCTTCAGAATAGAATGGCTCTGTTACTTGTCAATATTTGTGGAGAAAAACCTGGTGAAACCCATGTTCATGTGACCCTACAGATGTCCCCAGCCTCACCAGGATCTCGCTGGGCATGGGGATAAATCTTCTCTTCAGTGTTTCCGACATCTGGTCTTAATACTGGAAAGTCTTTGTTTCGTGTACTTTTGATAGACAACATTTTCTGTGGAGCATTTACTTTGTTATTAGACTCTGGAATACTGATATGAATCAGAGCTGCCCTGGTGTCTGAGGAGCCCAGGCCGTTCTGCAGCCACCCCAGGAGCGTTCTGGGGGCAGCATGTTGGGACCCAGTAGCATCAATCCATGTCCCTCTAAGAGCATTGGCTTCACTCTGTGGGACACTGCCTGTGCTGAGCCTGCCCTGGGAAGGGCCACTGCTGCTCATTTCCTTCTTGACAGTCATGCGCCCGGGATATTGACAGGCGCAGGGCAGATGCCAGGACGTGCCTCCTCTACTCAGCATGCCGGGCCCCCAGAACCCCACTGTGTGTGGGCAGAGGGCTGAACAGGGCCCTGTCGTCTGAGAGGACATAAAGCTGAATCCTGTTTTCCCAGAAGGCCAGTCATGCCAAATCAAAGGACAAGCCACTGCATGGATGTGACCTGGCCTGATTGCAAGTGGGCATTTCAGGCTTATGTGCTTAAGCTGAGGCAAGTGAATATCAGAGCTCAGTCCTAGGAATCCTGGGGCCCACCCAAGGCCACTGAGTGAGCTAGATTGTGGGTCTCAGGCTGGGTGTCCCCCTTGCAGGTCCACTGGGGTGGGAGGAAGACTCACCTGCCCAGGGTATCCTCATTCCTGATCTGCACATTCTCTACCTTTCCTCTTGTCTTGTAAGAATCAATGCACTGCCCTACAATGCTCAAACAGATCCCCTTGGCCTCAGAAGGAGCTGTAATCTGGACACAGGGAGCTTCAGGGATCTGGTCCCATGTTGACTCCTACAGAATGGGATCTCAAGGCTGTTCTAAGCAGCTGTCTTCCCAGAGCACCTGCTCTGCCCCAAGGAGCCTGAGCCATTTGTTCTCGTGGCACTGCATGACCGCATTTTTGAAGCGAGGTCCAAAGTTCACTAAAGAATAAATGAAATAATAGACACACACGATGTAGGAGAAGTCTGTCCTCCAATGGAATAAACGAAGGCAGAGTTAATAAAACAGGGATGAGAAAAATCCCAGAGTATTTCTGGATATAGGCTGGTGGTACCTCAAAAGAGAAAAACATCTGTTAATTTCTGGGATGAACAGCCACCTGCGCAACGCCTCTGAAGGGTGACGGTGTCACAGGTGCTCTGGAGTCACAGTGGGCTTGCCCGGCTTGGGCTTTATTCTGAGTACCGATGTGTCTCCAGGTGTAGCACTAACATCAACAGCAAGGTGCCAAGCAGCTGCCTAGAGTGTTCCTGTGATAAAAGACAAGTAGAGTGTGTGTGTGTGTGTGTGTGTGTGTGTGTGTGTGTGTGTGTGTGTATGCACGGCCATGTATGTATGGGGGCGTGCATGCATACGATCCCTCTGGAAGTACAAGCAAACCAGCAAGGCTGCATCAGATGTGCTGAGCTGTGGCCAAGGTCCAGCATGGTTGGTGGGGGGGGAGGCGTGCTTTCAACTGCTGGCCTTTACATCTCTGGAAACACGAACCATGCCCGTGCATTATCAGTTTCAAAAATTAGTTACAACCACTCACTGAAAAACAAAAAACACTTGTTCTCTGAGCTCTGTCTGTACTGTGCTGTCTTTTAGGAGGCAATTTCCTTACAGAGAGAAACATACCAAACCTACTCGTAGGCATGAGATTTCCCACCCTGGGCCTTCCCATCCCACTGGCCAACCAGACCAAAGAATCTTAGAGTCTGCAAAATCTTTCAAAACTCTATCCCACTCCATGACTGTTTTAGCAATCATGGTGCAAAAAGATGGCCCCATCACAAAGGCCTCGGAAGGGCTGGCACTAGCTGGCAGTCCGCAGTTGGCCTCTGAGTGTGGAGAGGGGCAACCTGTGGAGGGGCAAGCAGACTTGGGGGCCCCCTGTAGAAGAGGGAGCCGGTTTACAGATGACCCTTCCCAGAGGCTGCCTCCACCCTGCAGATGGGGAAGCATGTGATAAGGACAAAAACAAAAACAAAAACCCGACTTTCTTGAAAATGTCACAGGGAGGAAGAACCGAGAGCCTCTGTAATCCCATAATACTCCAAACCTAGTTGCCACAGGGAACAGAGCTTCCCCCAGGGAGGGTAGATGCAAGGCCATTTCTTAGTGGTGTATCTTCATCATCAAAATATATATAATATTTTGGAGAAAATGAATTCACCTCAAATTTTTAATTCCTTGGGAATAATCTCATGTTCTTCCACAGATCCAGGGGTCTTGTGGGGATGGAGTGGGCCTGATGTGCCTTCTGGGTTTGGGGGGCTTGGTGAGGGCCCACAGCGTGGCCCTAGGGGAGTAGGGTTGTGACAGGACACCAGGCCTGGCTACTGGCATCTCTGCCCCATTTTGCTGCTGACTTTCAATCTCTGTTTTGTTTTTGTTTTGATAAGAAGTCTTGAACTGTAGCCCAGGATGGCCTCGCACTGAAGGCAAACCTCCTGCCTCAGCCTCTAGTGTGCAGATACGGGCACGTGCCACCGCTCTCAGCTACGATGTGGTGTTGGCGGGATCAGACCCGGGGCTTCAAGCTTGCTGGTTAAGGCCTCTAATCACTGAGCCCCTGTTGCTGACTTTCTGAGTCGCAGCTCCAGGGGAGCACAAGACGCAGGCTTGTGGTCTCCCCAGCTGTGCTGCGGAGTTCCCGCGGCCCGGCAGGGCTGCTGCGGCCGCGGGACCGAGAACATCGGCGCACTGTCCAGCCCCCGCCTGCAGGCGGCGCCTGGAATTGCCTTTCCCTCCCGTTCTGCCGAGAGCTCAGGCCCAGGCACCTGGTCCCTCCAAGCCGCGGCCTCCTCCGCTTCCAGGCTGCTGCTGGGCCCCTGACGCTGACCTCCCGGGCTGCAGCGCTGGCCCAGCCCTTCAGGGTCTGAACGCAATTTCGCCGCCTCTCGGTAGAGGTCAGCAGCACAGCAAACATCCCGCGTCCAGCCTGGGAGCAGCAGGTTTGAAAACAGCTTTTCCAATTAAAGAGTTAACAATTTTTTTTTTTTCCAATTCTTTCCTTTGCAATTCTCTCCCAAGTCCCTGAACCAAACCTGTGTGATCTGCCGGCCTCCAGCGACCTGCGGATCCTTGAGCCGACTGTCGTGAAAAAAATCCCAGACAGTGAAGGGGGATCATTATAGCAGCTTTTTAAGAATTTGCTGCAAGTTTATCTCGCACTTAGCCTCCAGGCAAGGGGGAAATACTAGATGTTCAATATTTTGCTTCTTCCTGTGAAGTAAATCTAAACCGTGGGAATGTTTCCTCCTAATTTAATTTGCTGCTGTCTTCTCACACGTGTCTTCTGCCCTGGCTTAACCCTCTGGCTGCTACCCCAGGCAGCCCTCGTGAGGTGACCAACGAGCAGGGGTCTTCTTTCAGACCAGAGGAAAGGACATGAAACTGTAGCCCAGCTGCTTGGGGCTGTTGAGAGTCTCAGCTCCTGTGCCTGCAGGGTTCCTGCCCACCCTAGCCCACCCTTGCTCGCCTGCCCCCAGGACCAAGGCAGCTGAGATGTGGGAACGTCTCTGTCAACTTACCTACCCTTTTGTCCCCAGGAAGACAGTATTTTGTTGTGAACACTTCCCCCGCGGTGGCCTGGTTCTTGGACTCTCTGCTTCCCTTGCGTGGGAGCCTTCTGGGGCGGGGTGCAGCTCCTGGCACACAGAGCTGATTGGCCGTGTGTAGGAATGGCCAGCTAGGGCCAGGACCCTGAGGAGATATGGAGTATTTGACTCCTGTACTAAACTCAAGGGACCCTGAAATCTTTAGCTGTCAAAATAGATATTTTAATTCAGTGTTTTTAAAAATCAAAACCATACAAAGAAGAAGAAGAAAAAGAAGAAGAGGAACAAGAAGCTTCATGTAGAACCCAAGATCAAGCTTCCAAATTAAGACTAGTAACAGCACCTCACAGAGGTCATGGTGGAGGAAAGTCAGTGGTTAGGCACCTGACTTTGGGTATGGGTGCTGTCTTTGGTTCATCACCGACCGAGCCGGCTCAGTCAGTCAACAGGAACTCGAGAGGGGAGTGCGGATTGAAGAATACATGAACTCTTGCAAGGGCAAAAGACCCTGCAAAAGACGCTTTGTTATCTCCAGCCTTCCTTTTATACCCTCCTTGCCTTCCAGCTTGTTAACAGAGCAGTCCCATGTTTCAACACCTGACCCAAATTTCAAACAGCAAACAAGCAAAACAACACCTGGCTTAAATTTCAAACAATAAACACTTCTTTGTGGAAAGGAACACGGCCAAGGTCAGCAATGCTGAGGCTCTCGGGCCCTGAGGGCCCCAACGCATCACAAATTGTTTCGCATTAATATTGCTTTATTTTTTGAGACAGAATCTCACTCTTTAGCCCAGGCTGGTTCTTTCTGCCTCTGCATTCTGTACTGGCTTCCTCGATGACCGAGGCTTTTGCTGTCCCTAGGTAAAGGCACCCCACCCCATCCTACCTGAGGAAGGGCCTGCTCTCCTCTGTCTTTAGCAGGGAGGACCCCATGGGCTCCTAAGTGGCAGCACTGTGTCCCTGTGCCATGGGCAGAAGGCCATAGTGTCCCTGGAATGCTGGCAGGATTGACTGATCACAGGGAAGGCACAGGCCTGCTGAGGTGGGGGTAGGGGTGGGGAGTGCTGGGCCCACAGTAGGTGCAAGGCACAGGAGCTGGGGCAGCAGGCACAGACCCGTGGACCTGCAGATTCCAGTTAACTTAAACTCGTACAGCCTCTTTGATGAAAAACCAAGTATGATTCTCCATTGCCAGGGTTAAAATTAAGCAAAGCTAGGGTGTTAAGGCCAGAAGTAGAGTGGAGACCCCACGTCAGTGTACCCAGTTCTCTCTGAGACGGCTGTAGCGGGGACAGAGTGCTGGTCTGGGCTGGCGTAGCACTGGACTTGGCCAGCTGGCAGCTGCTCCTGGCCGAGGCACCATTACATGCAGGGGTGGCATGGAAGCAGCTCCCTGAAACCGGAACCCCTGAGGGGCGTGCACCGTCTGGCACTGAGCACACCTACAGTGCTGCACCACCTCACACCATCCACTCTCGAGACGGTCTTTGTCTTCCCAACAAGCTCTATACTCACCAGACAGTGTGGGCAAGGAGATGTTTTAAAAGGCTGCCCTCTGGGGTCCTGACACAGCAGGGTTGAGAACCAATGACCTTGAATCTTCCCTTTCCATGCCCAGGGTGGACCACTGAAGGTGATGAGCACTTCTGAGTGGCATTTCACCCTGAGACATTTTTTAACTCAGCCCCAGGACATTGGTGAGTCAGCCTTGCCCAGAAGGGCTGTGCTGTAAGCACCAAGGGGCCACACCAGGTACCTTGGCACTGTGGGGACAGTCACCAGGGAGCCCCATTGAGGCATCTCATCCAGGGCCCAGCCCAAGACTGTCAGTTAAGAATTGCCATTATTACTATCATGCCATAGGCAGCTAGGGTGGTGGAAAGAGTGCAGATTGATGACTTACACAAACCTGAAGAAACCCAGCTCCATTGCTTACACGGCATGTCACAGGGCAGGCCACTTGGCCACTCTGAACATCTGCTCTCTTCTCCGGAGCAGGAGGTCATGCTGCCCACCTCTCCTCAAAGACGAGCGTGGGAGTAACGATGCAGTGTGTGCAGCGCCCAGCACATGGGCAAGTTCCCTGAACAGTGGGAACGGTTCCCTTGTGGGAGCTGGGTTGTTGCTTGTCACATATGGGCCACATCAAACTTTCCTGTCTCACAGGCCATCCCAAGACCAGGGACTCAAGGACACATAACCTTGGGATAGATTTTAAAATGAGAGGAAGAATTAGTAAAATAATGGACATTCACAAAATTTATGTAGCAGAGTAGAGGAAGCAACTGTGGTAGGGTCATCAAGAGCCAGCTCTTTTGGAAGCTTGTCAGCTGTGGGTTCAGAAAATCAAACTCCTGAGAGCTCAGTGTCCTTGTCTGAAAAATGGAGAACCCGTATGGGCTGTGTGTGCATCACTGCTCATGTGAATTCCAACAGGGGTGGTTTTCCCAGGCCTCCCATGTTCCAGGGATCTATGGAAGTGTACCTCCTTGTTTTGCTAAGCTGCCAGGGACCAGGGTGAGCCCCTCTTTCCTCCCTCTCTGTTCTCACCCAAGGCTCTCCCATGGCCTGAACCTCTGTGACCATCTTTTTATTCCCACAGATATCCAATTAATGAAAAAAAAAAATTAGCTCCCTCTCCACTTCCCCTGAACTCACAACCAAGGGAAGACCTTTCCCAAACTGAGATCAGTTTTGTTTGGTCTAAGAAGATTCTGGTAACATACACAGAGTCTGACCCTCCAGGAGGGAATGTCATGTTACTAATACCACTCAGAATGCACTCCGCCACACGTGTTCCCTGGCCCTAATGGTACATGTCAGTTTTCCGAATCTCTGCGCCGCACATGGGGCTATATTCTTACTCCTCATGCGTGGTTTTTATGGTATTGTAGTCAAGATGAATTATGCCTGAAGATTTGTGGACATTTTCGTTTTGATGATAAATCAAAGCGAGGCCATCTAGATGACTTTGGTTACATGATTAAACCAAATGTTATCTTTTTTCATAGTTATTGGGTAAGATTGTGCATGAGACTAAAATTTCTATGTCAGCGCTAGACGTTCTATTTATAGGACATTAAGGAAAAATAAAAGACATGGAGTCATGTTACCAAAACTAGCTCACAAATGCTCAACATGGGGGTTGGGCAATGGATTAAAACTGAGAGGCTCACGGGGTGAGGGCATGAGGGCCAGAGGACGTACCTTGGTCTGTGGACCTGGGGGTCACAAATGTGAATGCGTAGGACCAGGCTGGATGCATGGGGGGACAGTGAACGAGGAATCCTGTTGGTCATACTTTTCAAATGTGACACAATTTCTTCATGAAATGCGTAGGAAATATTTTATATTGGCACAGAACCATGTAGTCTCAAATTCCTTTAAACGTGGTCCTCATAAACTCTGTGTTTTGCTCTGATGAAGGCAGGAGGAACAGTTGGTGCTACAGGAGAATGACAGCACGTGTGTAGGACTGACCACGGGGACGGACTGCTCTGGGCCTGGGGAGACTCTAGGGAGGGTTGGGACTATGGCTGACTGCACCTTTCCCGAGGTCCTAGGGAACTCATCCACAGCACCACAAAGGAAGCTAACGAGAGCGCCAGAAGAAGTGAGGACATCTGGGTGCAAAATGTGACCCATGCCAGGCCCGGGGCCAGAAGAGACAAGGCATGTGTGGGGCGAAAGGTGAAAGTCAGGGAGATCTGCAGCTGGGGTGGTGAGTTCTGCTGTCATGCCCCCTGTCTGATTTTAGTCATCATCCTGCAGCTATGCAAGATGGCAAAATTAGGGGAATATGGGTAAAGGGTATATAGGAATTCTTTGTACCATTTTAAATTTTGGTAAGTCTCAAGTTATTTCAAATAGAAAGGTTGAAAAAAAGAGAAATGTTAAGTCTCAGACTCCTGTAAGAGGTGTTTGCAATCATGTGCCCCTCTCCAGCCTTGGTGTGATCCCAGGAAGGAGGCAGGTTCTGACTCTGAGAGGGTCTGAAGCCTTTGGGCCAGGAATGCCACTTGGAAAATCCCACATACTGCTCCCCGGATTTCCCCAAGGGACTTTAGCTTATATCACACAGAGCCATGGAGGTGGTTTTGCTCTGATTTAACCTATGGATGCCCATGGCTGTTAGAAAGACAGGCGCAGGGTGGACCCTGGAGTGGGTATTAGCACTCAGGTGGTCTGATTCTGCATCAGAGTGTCCTGATAACACTTATGGGCTGACCAAGTACATATTCTGCTGGTGACAACATCACCCCTACCAGATCAGAAGCTTATAAAGAATGCAAATGCCCCAAATTCATTGCAAATACTATGTACTACATCTGTATATTAATAAAAATAGTGGAAAAAGAAAAAAAAGAATGCAAATGCAAGGAAACACTTAGCCCTGAACATAGGCCAGACCCAGCCTGAGCCTTTTGGTGATTCAGAAGGCCGTGGAGGCTCTGCAGCAGCAGCAAACATGTCCCAGGGGGTAGTGATAGTGTCCCGAAGCCTTGGTTTCCATTCTTCTCCAGAAAAAAAAAAAAAACCCGAATGTTTCAAGTCCTTTTTGTCATTTTGATGTTCTTGTCATGTGGAACTATTTCAATGGAGCAAAAATTCTACCTGAGGACTTTTAGCATACTTCTTCCAAAGACCATCATGGCTACCGTAAAGCAAATGAGAATGAACAGAAGAGTAGCAGTGGCCCAACCATGTGTCTATGTCATCCTCTTTATAATTCAGAAACATTTGTGAAATGTGAATTTTAAGAAGTTTCGGGCACAGGGGCTGGAGATCAGAAAACTGGGAATGTTCCACACAGAGTGAAGAAAGATCAAGCAGCCAGACCTCCCCCTGGGCTGGGGAGGGTCCTGGTGAAATCTACCTGGGTGTAGAGAAAAAGAGGCTCCGTCAAGCGGGCCTTCCAATATACGAGGATGGGGAACAGCCTGCCTCCTAGACATGCATGTCTCCTCTAGGGCGGAAGTGAGAAGAACGTGGAAAGAGACAGACAGAGATAGAAAGACAGAGGCAGGCTGAGCAGTCCCTCTCTCCTTGATCACAGAATGCACTTCTGCTTTCCCACCCTGCTCGGGCCATCTTCTTTATTTTCTCTGACCGAAGTATGGCCCCCTAGACAATTTTTTAAGCTGGGCCATATTTGTGAGATCCATTAGGCTCTGGACCAGCTGCCCTGCTGCTGGAGTGGACAGGCATCTTCAGTCCTGCAGGCCTTGGCCAGGAAGATGTTCCTGGGACCTCTTAGCCCAATGCTGTCTGCATTTCCTTCTTGCAACTCATCACATCTTCTCCTGCTTTGGGTTTTCATTTATTCTAGGAACTTAAATTGACTACTAAATCATTGGCTGGCACTTACGGGGAGCTTTCCATCTAGAACAAGCGTGTCATTTTAGGTCCTAGTGCCGTCAGTCAGTTAAAGGCTGCTAGCAGCTCTGACCATCAGCCAACATTGGTGTTGCTGGCCCCTGTTGCTGACCTTCATGAACGACTAGTCTCTAGATCTCTTCGGGACTCCTGAGCTAAGTGTTTATAGCTCTTTTTAAAGCAACTGTTCTATCCTCACTACTCAGGATGGAGAATCTCAAGTAGATTTAGAGGACTTCCTGAGAAATTAGTCGCAAGTAGGATTACGAGACTCCAGGCATAAGGCTTCAGGTAAGCAGCCTTCGTAGGGCAGCAGTTGGAAGTCAGCATGCAGACTTCTGTACAGCTCCGAAAGTCGGCCGAAGGAAAGCTGCCTATGTAGCAGCTGCTGGCTTCTGATTGGTTCATGTTCCTACTAGGTTCAAATTCAAGCCCCCTGTCGTGTGTCTTTGGGTCTCCCAGAGTGGGTCCCGGGGCCCAGGATAGTCACAGTTGTCCTGGCCAAGGTGCAGAAGAACAAAACCAGGATGGTCCCGGAGGCCAGCTGTGACCACCATGAGTCACTGAGGCCTGGGGAGGGTGGTGGTGGCTAGAGACTTAGTAATGGGCCTGGGTCCCTCCTGATTTCCAGCTTGTAAGGGGTAAGTTCCCTGTTGGTCCTTCCTCATCTTCTCATTGCAGCGTTGAGTCAGCAAGGTGACAACCCTGCCGGGTGGATTTGAGCCTGGAGAGGACCAACTGAGGCAGAAAGTTATGATTTTATGAATGTGACCGCATGTTGGCAGTTGGGAGCTACACCTCAGCCCGCCCTGAGGAGTCAGGTGTCTTGGTGTGGAAAGGATTATTGTAAAGATAGTGAGGCTCATGCGGATTCTGAGGATGGGAAGATCGAGCCCCGGTGGGGCACAGTGGAGCTTTTAATAGGCCGGTTGCTCTTTTCACCTGTGAACATCTGAAGATCTGAAGTTTTGCCCGCAGAGCTGTTAGACGACGCTCACCTTGACTCAGGAGAGACGTAGGGTTTGTCAGTCCTTGGTGGCAGTCACTGTCAGTGCTTACGCTCCTTTCATAAGGTGACTCTGTTTCGGTTGTGGCAGCTCTCATGTTTTCTTGCATCCCCTCTTGCCTCGATGAGAATTTTCCTCTGCAGGAATCGCTGATCAATCTTTGTTGCTGTTGTCGGAATGTTCTTCACAGCCTGTGTCTCCCGCAGCCAGCACCTACGCACCTCCCGGTTCCTGGCTGGTCCCTATGAACTTCCTAACCCTGGCAAGTCACTTTACCCCAGAGCAGATCTCTCTCACGGACAAAGCTGACACAGTCCTACTGCAGTGTAGAAATGCAATGAGAATTGGGAAGAATCCTTGTCACCCTGTGGCCCTCCCACCTCTGAGGTCTCTGCAGGACACAGGGCTTCACACACAGGAGGAAAAGCTCTGGGCAGGGACCTCGCTCAAGTATCTTTAAGTTTTAAGACCCTTAGGTCCTCCCTTAAGAATGCAAATCAGGGGGCGGAGCACATGTTTAGCGTGCTTGTCTAGCATGGGCAAGGAACTGAGTTTGATCCCCCAACACTACAATAAAAAAATTTTTTTTTTTTGATGGGAATGTGGTGGTGGTGCACACCTATAATCCCAGCACTTGAGAGACTGAGGCAGTAGGATTGCTGTGAGTTTGAGGTCAGCGTGGGCTACACAGTGAATTCAGGATCAGCCTGAACTAAAGAGTGAGACCCTGTCTCAAGAAAGGCAAATCACCCAACCAGTCGTAATCAGCACTGCTAAGGGGAACAGTTTAGAGAGTAGAAGACTGAACCACTAGCAGCCATGCTGGTGGTGGGAGCAAAGCAGGAGATAGTTTTGTAA
This sequence comes from Ctenodactylus gundi, assembly GCA_004027205.1. Lineage (NCBI taxonomy): Eukaryota > Metazoa > Chordata > Mammalia > Rodentia > Ctenodactylidae > Ctenodactylus > Ctenodactylus gundi. Next base: position 124,551 of record PVKB01001274.1, read on the forward strand.
CTTTGGCCCTGCCATAGAAGGTCGTGGGCACATCCTGGGGATGCTAAGCACTCAGGAAGGGGAAACATTCTAGAAATGGATGTTGGAATGCTGCCGTGCCTGCCCCTAGTAAGCATTATTTCTGAGAAAGGTCCTTTTCTTCGAGGCCAAGAAGGACTGTATTGTCTGCAGCTGACTGGAGTTCTTCCTTCCGGGTACATGACTGCCTTTCCGGGCAAGGAAAAAAATACATATAAATCTCTGTCCCCAGTCAATTTTCAGTGATCTGGAGCTGTGCAGGCTGCCAGCAGAAACTGCAAGTGATTTGTCTGTGGCCCGGGATGTGGGCCCTCCAGCATCTTTCCCGGCTCACCCTGTGTCCTCACGGGAGCAGGCAGCTGCAGACTCTGGGCCGCATCCACCCCAGCCTCCACCCCAAGGGGGCAGCGTTCCTCTGAGTCACTGTCATCGCCTCTGCTCAGCTGGATGCTGAGGCGGAAGTGACTCTCCTCCTCCATGGTGGACGCCTAGAAGTAGAGGGTCCTCAAGTAGGAGTCAGGAGACCCAGTGCTCGCCCAGAAGGTGCAGGTGTTAGTGTAGGCCTTGTCCTCTTTGGGATGTGATCTTGTACAAGCCTCATCTGGGGGTCTGATGGACTGACTTCCTGCTATGTCAGATCAGATAACTTCCAAGTGCTTTGCTTGTTCGCAGGTTCTAAAGGCTCCTCGGCAGTATGGGCAGTGACTCGGTGTCCAGAGCCTTCCCAGTACGCCCATGTGGCCTGTTTGAGGAGCCACCACATCACCTGCTGTCTGAACCCTCTTTGCCTTCCAGGCCAGCTTACCACTGACGTGTCGGATGCTCCTTGAGCCACCCAACCCCCAGATGGGGAGGCTGGACTAGAGGATAGAAGGGTTAAGAGGACCTCAGATCCATAAACTTCCCAACAACCTATGGCGGACATTTCAGGAACTCTGAGGTCAAAACCAGGAGCTCCTGACTCTCTATTGTCCTCAACCCTCCTGGCTCCCACCCAGCCTGTAGGGCCAGTACACCCTCTCCTCCAGACCCATCCCAGCCTGTCTCCCATCCTGATGTCCTTCATGTCGTATGATGAGTTGGCTTTCCTGAGCACATGGGCACATGGGTACAGGTGGGTGCTCCAGGCTTCTGTGTAATCTCAGGCAACATGACATACAACTTTGCTATTTGCTTTTCAAATTCAAAGTTTACCCGTGTGTGTGTGTGTGTGTGTGTGTGTGTGTGTGTGTGTGTGTGTGTGAGACACATGCGTGTGGTGTGTTTTCCTTGCTGAAGACAAAGTTTCATATTCTGGACCTCTTGCTCCTTTCTCAGAGGTGAGGGCAACGTGGGCAGGATCAGTGCAGGATCAGGATCTGACAAAGCCCAGCCTCCCGGCTCTGTGCCTGGTGTTTATTTTACAACAATTAGAAGCACACGGGCCCCACTGCAGACAGGTTAATACATCAGCGAATTCACCCGGTGCCTGGAGCAGGGACCTTGAGCACAGCTCTAAACATTGCCTTGGTAACAGGATATTGAGAGCAGTTTCCTTATTTCTGTAGGAATGGTCGCCAGGCCCCCAAACTGGAGGTGGAAGAAAGGCCCCATGCCTGGGGTCCTGATGCACTCCAGAGGTTACCAAGAAGGGCCAAGGACAACTTACAGCCAACTTCTCTCCGACTCCTCGGCAGAGACAGGAAGGAAAGGAACAACTCCTTGGAGCTTTGGAACTGCGACTCAGTTGCCTGGTGAATTACTATGGTTTTACCTCCTTTCTTTGCTCTTCTGGCACCCAAAACAAGGTATAAGAAGCTACAAGAAAACCATGGTGGCACAAACCTATAATCTCAGCTATTTGGGAGGCTGAGGCAGGAGGCAGGAGGTTAGCTGAGGCTAACCCAGGCAACTCAGTGAGATCTTATCTCAAAAAAAATGCAGCAAATGTGTCCATTAGGGACCATTTGTCCTTGTCTTGAGACCTTCTGGGTTGTAGACACAGGGCTTGCGTATGATCACACCCAAAAGAGGGCTGGACCTCCACTAACCCCTGCACCTTCTGGGTCAGCAGCAGTGGGTCTCTGGACTCCTGCTTGAGGATCCCCCACTTCTAAGTATACGCTGGACCCCACCATGGAGGAGGAGAGGTGCATCCCGCTTCAGCATCCAGCTGAGCAGTGGAGCTGAAAATAATGAATCAGAAGGAACAATTGGAACAGACTGTGGATGCCCAACGGGAGGAAAGCAGAAGTGCCGCTGACCACCCTGCCATGCACATGTCTCAGTGGCCCCAAGATCACTGGCGCAACCACAAAGAAGGCCTGGCGTGACATAGGAATTGTAGTCCAAAAGGGGAGTATGTGTGTTGTTAGTTCTGGGGACACCCTAGCCACCACTCCGTCCCCCTTCCTCCAGGTGTCTGTCTTTCTGCAAAGTTCCCACTGTGGGCAACCTGAGGACTCATGGTCTCCTGCTGCCTGGAGTCTGTTTGCTAAGTAACTGGCTTCTCAAACTTTAAGATGCATACAGCTCACCCAAGCTCTTGTTAGAAAGTGGATTCTGAGTCAGTTAGTCTGGGAAGAGGCCTAGCAGTGGTAGAATCCCATGAGTCCATAGCCCACACTTTTCAGGGTAAAGAATGTGACATGGCCTCCCTGCATGACAGCACCAAAGTGCATACCCGCCAACAATGCACTATAGCATGTATAGTCTGGGCAACATGGTTTTTAACTTGCTTAAGCAGCCTTTTCTGTGTCTGTCTTGTTGCCTTTTTTTTTTTGTGGTCTTTGGAATCATAGACTGTGACTAGGAGGGAACTTAGGGATGGGGTTTGCTAGCCTTTTAGGTTTAAGGTTGAGAAACTGTAACTGAGTTTAGCTGTGGACCCCAGGCTACAGTTTGGGACCCAGTGGAAGTATGATTTCCTATGTGGAGCCTTGCCAAATGCCCCTTTGCGGCTGAGCTCATGCATGACCTTTGCTGGGACCTTATGGACTTTTGTGTGACAGTAGGCTTGCCTGTGTTTTCAGGGTCCTTACTGTGCCACAACCCCTAGAGTTCTGAAGTCATAGTTTATTATCTTTGTACCAGTGACAGGTCCACAGCAGGCACAGAATGTGTGGTTGATTGAATCAGTAAATACACAAGAAACCTACTTGGGAAGTGTCTTTGACATTTTTGATTTTTTCTTGTACTGACATCTTTACGGTGTTATCACTCTATGTACTTGTCAGGACTCTGTGGCAAGTGTGGAAATTCCACTTGCTCTTGAGGTCCAACGAAAGGCTCAGGTTAGGTCACCAGTTGGTCCTGGAAGGGGCATCGTGGGAGCTGGCCAGGAAGCTGACACCAGGGATGTCACAGGGCTCTAAGCTGTCACAGCCGACTTGGCCATCTTGTCCTCTGCATGACAGCTTCCTTCCCTCCACAGTTCCACCTTGGGGACAATCCAGACCAGAATCCACAGCAATACGGCAGAGAGGAGCTCCCTTCTTGCCCAAGCATGTCTGGGACCCTTTGGAGATCTCGTGGTGGCTCAGTCTGGGTCAAATGCCTGCCTCTGAAGCATAGCACCAGTGAAGAGAGTGCACATATGTGGTAGAGAATAAGAAAATACAGAAGAAAGAGCAGATGTCCCCCCTCTGCCAGCAGGGAGGGACGGTGCTGCACAGGTTGTGAACTTGACAGTTTGTTCCTGCCAGGTTTGGGCTCATGTAGCAGGTAAGGGTCGGGAAGCGCCTATTCTGTTAAGTTATAAAATTTGTACTGTAAGGAGCCTGGTATTTGCACACTCAGCTGAAACTCTTGGGGAAGTGAAGGCGTCTGCCCGTAATGAAGTGGCTCCATCTTTCGGACAATGTCCTCGTGTTTGACAAGTACCAGGGACTTTAATTGAAAATTACTTCAGGAATTTTGCCAGACATTACAAACCAAAACTATGAAAGCCCTTCTCCTGGGTCAGGAGCGTAACAAGCCCCACGTCAAGTGCCATTACCCTGCACGCGCTCGGGGACTGTGCAGGTGGGGCGCCAAGTGTTGATTGCATATTTTAGCCCAAGAATAATTTCCTGCATGGCAATTTGTTCCTTTATTTGATGAAACTAAGGTTTTCAACAGCAGTAAAATGCAATCTTTCCAGCATGTATTTCCATGGGTTATGAAGATTGATTATGCTGCTTAGTGAGAGATTCATTATTTGGTTATTTAGGCCATAATTTTTAAAAAAGTAAGAAGCTAATGATTTCCAGTTAGAACGGTTTGTCCCCTTAACAAATTGTATTTTGCTCAGCAGAACTTTTAGTTGATAATGCTGGCATGGAAGACAGAGGAGCCAGTGGACCAGGCCTATTTTAAGCTGGGCCAATGTCATTTTCTGAGACCTCAAAAGGGCTCCTAATTTCTAGGGGTTGTAAGACTTTCTCCTGCTCCAAGTCTGAAGGGACTAGAACCTCAGGCAGTTGGATAAGGGGGCAGGGCCAGGCTAAGTGATGGCCAGAAGCGGCAGGGGAGAGCATCACACAGGAGAGAACAGGGGGCATCAAGGGCAAGCAGCAGCAAGGAGGAAAAGCAAAGAAGCACCCATGGAAGAGGAGTGGCCAGACTACCAGGGAAAGCAAGGGGTCAGAGCTGGGAGGGGACACCACCACCTACAGCCCACCTGCCTGCCTGCCTGCCTGCCCTGCTACGGCAGCCCTCGCTCTATCCCAGCACTCGCACTTCTGAAGACACCCTTCCAGTGGCTGCCACCTTAAAAACGTCCATTTCCAGCTTATAGGATCCAAAACATCGTTTTTGGAGGTGCAGAAGCCAGACTTGAGAAAAGATGAAGGGCCCAGGGAAGTAAGGAAGTCCCTAGACACTCTTACGTCCCAGTCCTCGGTGGTCACATTGTTCTGTCTCACACAGAGGAGTGGCAAGGGAGTCCTGAGGCGGAACCTTGCTCCAAGAGCCTCCGCTAGTGAGGAGTCCACAGTGGGGACAGGAAGTGATGATAGGAAGGCCCATGATCCGGGACAGGGACCAGCCCTGGATCCCGGAAGGACTGTGGAGCTGCGAGCACAAGGCCCATGACTGCACAGGGCTGAAGTGGACAGGGTTGGCCACCATCAGTCTTGTAGGAGCCACGCAGGCAGCGTCTCCTTTTTTTTATTCCCTCCCTTCTTCCCTCCCCTTGCTACTCTTTGCTTCTTCTAAAGGCAAGTCTTTTCCTGGCTCTTCTAGAGTTGCGGAGACATGGCTGCCGAGTGCTAGTGTCTTGTCCAAGGCCTTGGCTTTGGGAGTGGTGAGCCAGGTTGGCCCCAGATGCCCAAACTCTTTCTTCGTGCTCTGCTCTCTTCCTGCTAGTCCAGGGATCAACTGGAGCCAGTGACCAGTGAAGCTCACCGAGGAGACGATGGAGCCAGACTCCATGGCATTCTCCACTCACGTGGCCTCACACACATGAGGTAGAACAGGCCCCCCAGCAGATGAGTGGGTGGGGCTGGAGTGCGCGCCTTCCCAGTGGAGGATAGGAATCCAGCACTGCAGCCCCCAAGCCCAGGCCACATCAAAGAACTGAGTACGGTATGAGGAGGGGCCTCTCTACCAGGCTGAGGGGGCAGATAGCTCCATCCTGTGATCAGAGAGGGGCGATGGCCCATGCAGGGAAGCCCTGGCAGGGACAGCTAGCTCTCCAGGGGGGACATCAAAGAGATTGGGCCAGGGGAGGTGGGCACAGAGGGACAGATGATCCTCATTGTCTTTGGGTAGTCCCAGCCTAGTTTCCACAAAGCTGCTCTTCACATTCCTCCAGCATTCTTGCATTCCTTCCTATTGTGTCTCTAGGGAAAATCCTAAACCGACATCCAGGGATCTCACTTCCACAGATTCCAGTGATGCAACTGCAAAGCCCCTTCAAGTGGTTCTTGAAAGAGAATTTATTTTTTACAGTGCCTCTGCAGAGACAAATTTTACATTGAATTGTTTTGCAACATCATTTCTAACACTCGAATTACATGATTTCTTTCTAAGTTTGTGTGGATGCACAGATCGCATTCCTACCTTTCTAGCTGCCCCAGCCACCTGGGGGAGAAAGCTGGTCCATGGATTCTCTGGCTCTGAGGAGTGTGCAGTCGGTTTTCATGGTGCATTTTCGACGAGTGAAGGCAGTACTTGGCACTCAGTACCATGTGGAGGCCAGCTGGGGCCGAGAGTACCATAGTACTCTTGATAGTACCATAGAGAGGCTAATGGGGCAGAGAGGCAGTACTTGACAGTACCACAGAGAGCCTAAGTGGGGCAGAGAGGCAGTTCTCGTTGGTACTCAGTACTTCAGAGAGGCTGGAGGGGCAGAGGCTTTGTGGGCATTCACTGACCAGGTGGATTTCACTAAATTGAACTATGACTGACAAACTCCCTTTTCAAAGCAACATCAGAAAAAAAGGCACAGAATCATAAAGAATGTGTTGGTGGTAGTTAGGCAAGCCGTTAGACGCCGGCAGGTCAAGAGGAAAAAGAGGGGTCCAAGGTAGCATGCTTTGTCGGTTCCAGTTAAAGAACAAGGACTTTGGTGTCCATGATGCTCAGGATCGTTTGTTAGGTCTCAGAACTGAAAGCCGTTCCACAGAGCACGGTATTATCTTGAGGCCACACATTGTGCACGTTCTGATACCTGGCCGCGTGGCCATTTATTTCAAGGCTTCCGGCATCCTGGGGGTCACAGCCTACACCCAGTGCCAGAAAGGGGAGCATCCTTTAAAGTCCCTCCTGATTAGACTCTTATACGATTAAAGCCCCTGCAGGAGCACTGACTGCCTGAGAGGAGCGAGGAGGACACTTGAGATACAGACATTCCACTGTCACCTCTAAGAAAAAAATGTCGATAAACTGTGACAGTCTGACAGGATCCTGAACCCAGGAGGAAGTGTGTTCATAAAAAGTGCCCAAACTCGCACTTGAGGCAGATGCCTCGGGCACTGCCCACCTCCTCATCCAAAAGCATAAATCTCTCTATGTCGACTTTACAATAAATTCTACTTTCATTTCTGCATGGCCACCTACGTGTCTTAACTGACTGTTGAATGCTGGTCCCTGGAAGTATCAGGACCTCATCTCCTAGTGACAGCAATGCTGCCTACAGTGTGTGTGTCTGTTCTTTGTGACCCTTGCTAGCAAGGTGATTTGGAACTGAACTGCTGGGGGCCACATTGGCCTTTCATGCCCCCTGCTGTGCTGTCCCCCCCCCCCCCCCCAGTTGCTGGCCCTTGACTCTTCTCATATGGCTGGCTGAGCAGTGCCCAGCCTGCACGGCCTACCTGGCCGGGGCAAGAGTGTTAAGGCTCTCCTCAGGCCTGTTTTCTCCTCCTAAAAACACAACCAACGTTATGGATGCTTTACCACAGCATAATTTATTTTATCATCATTTATTTGAATTGAATTACCTAGCTGATCATTTATAAGCCATAAAAACTGTCAGTTTCTACATCAGTGAATTTGTAGTGTTACAAATGCCTAATGTGTAGGGGGTTGTGGTGAGAGTAGAAAATGCTTGTGAAGTCCCATTAATAGGCGGCTCGGAGGCGTTAACTGCAGAAACTGCAGGACGTCTCCTGTCAACGACCCCAGACCTGTCTCTCCATCACTCTCAGAGTGCACCAAAACTGTTCCCAGTGTGCAAATGAACTGTTTGTGATGTGCCCAACCTGGGGAGCCCAGTGGTTATGTTTTGGCTAAGCAGAAACTCAGGAAGAGTCTCTGTGAAATAATTGTTTGCAATATTAGACATATTTCAATGGTGACCGCTTGAAAAGGCCTTTACTTTTAAAAATTCACCCTAGTAGTAAGTACACTCTTATGGTTCATATTTCCAGAAGAGACAATTAATGTTATCCTTACAGCTGCTCACAGCATAATATCAAAATGAAAAGTACGCACCAAACAACAACAGCAGCAAAATCCCCCAGGTCTGGCAAGCCCACGCTGGCTTCGCATTGCCCCTGCCACAAGGAGCTCTAACGTAACGACATTCCTGGGGAGACGCGCCTCTCCCACTGCTCCGCACTCAGCCGAACTGCACCGGCTCCCCAGCTGTGGCGACCGCATGTGCCACTTCGTCACTGCAAACGTGATGCCGCGATGCCAGCTGGGGCATCCTGTCGCCTCCGTGAAAAATGAATCTCTTCTAAAGAAAAATCTTAATGTTTATTTTTGAGGTAGGAAGAGAGGTTTGTTGTGGGTTTGCTGGTTTGTGCGTGGGGAGCGGGGGCGGGGGGTGGCCTAATGGAAATACGAATCCCGGCAAATGCATGTGTTCCTGATTTAACTTGGTACCTGAGCTTCTAATTGCGAGGATTCCTGTTTACATCAAAAGGGCTTTAAAGAACAGAAGGTAGAACTATAACCTAAAAAAATCCACAATCTTAGTGGTCAATAATTTATTGGCAGAATTCCCCAGCAACCTATAATTTTATGAGCACGCTAATAACTGCCATATGTGCAGGCTCCCTCTGTGCTGGGCGCGGGGCTAGGTGGCCTTCGGTGCCTTATCTGGCTCAATCTTCTTGACTGTCCCTGAGGGACAGCTCCTCCTCCGCTGCAGCTGAGGACATTGATGTCCCCCCCCCCCCCCCCCCCGTGGGTTGGGGAGAAGGGCCCAGCCCAGAGCTGCCTGGCTGCAAGCCCCACTCCTGGGAGTTCCCACGCCCCAACCCTGGCCGCGGGAGGAGATGGCGAGGACCCAGTTATCTGTGGCCATTGAGTGGGTTTGAGGTTGTGAGTATGAATTTTCCTTCTGGGTTGAGGGTACCCATGCAGTGCTGCCCAGGGTGGGGGCTCTAACTTCTCACTTGTTTGTTTGTTTGTTATCATGCTCTACAGTCCAGGCTGGTCCTAAACTCACTATATAAACCAGGCTGGCCTCAAATTCATAGCAATCCTCCTACCCCCGGCTCCCAAGTGCTGTGATTACAGGTATGTGTAATCACAATTACGGGTATGTGGTGCTAGGGGACTGAATTCACTTGCTAGGCAAGTGCTCTAACCATTGGGCTACGCTCCCAGCCCTGAGGCTCTGACTTTTGCCCTACAGTGGGTGGGTGCCAGCTGGCACAGCTTCCCACCCAGGCTCAGGAGTAAGGCTGAGGCACCAGCTCCCACAGGGGGAACCTTGCTGTCCTCGCTTGTCAGTGGCCTTGGGCATCCTCTAACAGGCTCATCTGTCAAGGGGCAGGACCCCAAGCGATCCTCCTATATGGGCAGGCAGGGCCTTCGGCGTGGCAGGAACAGAGAATCTGAACTGGGACCTAGAGGTAGGTGGTGTTTATGTGAGACAAATGGTTCCACAGGTTGTTCAGGCCCGTGGAGCTCAAAGGTGAGTTGGAGCAGAGTCAGTGGGATTCTCTGTGAAGATGGGGTTGTAACAAGCTGTGACATCCAGCTCCTGAGGGTGGCTGGGAGCCACAGGCTGGGACAGAGACTGTTGGCTACTTCTAGACCTCATCTCAGACTTGCCCTGTGTAGGACCTTCCAATCACAGTTATGACAGAGCTGAATCTGGTCCTTTACTTCCCTGCACTCCGTGGCTCTGTTCAGCTCACAGTTCGGGAACCACGCACCAGCCCCTCCCTTTAGTAATTCCTTCTTTCTTTCTTTCTTTCTTTCTTTCTTTCTTTCTTCCTCCTTAATACTGGGGATGGAACTCAGGGCCTTTGCATTGAGCTACTTTTCTAGCCCTTAAGTTTTATTCTGAGACAGAATCTGGCTACATTGCCCAGGCTCCCGAGTGCTGGGATTGCATGCCTATGCCATCGGGCCTGGCTAGGAAGCCTTCCTGGCCAGCTGATATTTGGCCTCAATTTCCCATCCCTGAGCTGCTGGAGTGATCCGTGCCACCCTCGGGCACAGTCTGTTGCTTGGCTTCCTCTTCTGTGGGAAGGCGCCCAGCTTGCTTCCATTTTTGTTCACAATCGAGAGAGCAATGACAGTCCCAGAGAAGCCGCTTGAGGAGGTCTGAGGATGGTGGTTTAAAAAAAAAAAAAAAAAAAAAAAAAGCTTCACTGCCTTCATGAAAGCAAAGATTGCTTTTGGGATAGTTGGAGATTTAAGAGAATGTGCATTTAGTACTGATGATTGCTTCTTTCCCTTAGTTGTAAGTTCTGCACTTCAAACTCACCTCACCTCAGGCCACAGAGGACAGCACAGGTCTCCCGAGCTCTGGTCAAGGCTCCTGTACCCTTGGTAATAGAGTGCTTCCTGTGCTCCAGGTCTCATGCACATGTCTGTCCCCTGAGCTACAGGAAACTGGCCAGGAGCCAAGGGTTAAAATGGGCTGGGCAGGGTCAGAGTCCTTTAGAGGGCATGTGAAGATAGGACCAAGGACACAGCCAGGAATGAGAGAACGGGCCCCAGGCAAGCTTGGTGACCTCAGCAAGACACACATGGCCATAGTCCTCTGAAAAGCCAGTGCTGTGGTCTACAGGGCCTTTGGCATAACACCCCACACGCACAATCTACTCTGTGGTCCTCACACACAAAAGATAGAAAGACCCAAGACCTAAGACAGAAAGACCCAAGACAGAAAAACCCAAGACCCACTGGTGGTGGCATTCTCTCCTCAGGGACCTTGGCTCTCTCTCACCTGTGGCCTCCTCCCTTCTGGGAACAGTCTCCAGGCCTAGGGGAAGTAGACAGAGGGAGGCAATGAACACGTACGAGTGCCCACCTGTTTCCTTCATGGTCCCCTCCTAGGGAAGAAGGTATCTTGTCCTCTCACAGAGAAAGGAAAGGCAGGTTCCCCAGGACAGTCCCACAGCCAGGATGGGGTTCAGCAGCAGTGCAAGAGCTCACAACCCTCTGTTGTTGCTCCAGAAAGGTGGCTGGAGTGGGGAGGTGGTTAGAATGTTGTGTGCATGGGTGCTAAAAGCTGAGTATGCCTGTCATCCGTGATGTAGTCCCACGACTCTGGAGGCTGAGGCAGGAAGAGAGCTGAAGCCCAGAAGTTAGAAGGCTAGCCTGGATGACATATCAAGATAGCAAGAGTTTGTCTCTTATGAGAACAAAACCAAACTGAGTAGTGGATGGAAGTGAGCAGAATTTCTGTCCAGATGGACACTGTGACCGGCCTATCTCTGAGCTGTGGGAGGTGCTGGGCACAGATGCTGAACTGCAGCAGGAAACAGGCAGGCTGCTTGGCCACTTGGTCTTGGCACTCACATCCCACTGCAGGGCAGAGGGTAGGCATGGCACCAAGTGCACAGCAGAGGTGGTTCCAAACGTGTCAGTCCAGAGACAGGAAAGGCAGAGCAATGGACAGAGAGTTATGGGGAGCTGGACAGGAGTCTGGGACGTGATGCTTCAGTGGGTCCTGAGGAGAGGAAAAGACATTGGTGAAGAGAAAGGGGAGGACACTGGGCAGGGACAGCAGCTGTTGGAGACTTCTTGCTGGACAGAGCAGGGCGAAGGGGAGGCGGTCATGCAACACAAGGGCACAGCGGCTCCAGTCCAGGGCACCAGCAGACCGCAGCCCAGAGCTCGGACTGGACTCTGGGGCCATGAGATCTGGCCAGAAGTTTTGCACCTATGTAGGCAAGGCCAGCCCTACGTAAAGTCTTCTGACACCAAGCCCCACAGGGAAGGGGGGGTGGTGTTGAGAGACGTCCCCTGAGCTGCCGAGCCTGGTCACCTCTACAGCCATACGGAAACGTCTAGTCAGCATGTTCTAGGAGTTACAGGATGCGCGCGTTCTCAGTATTTCTTTTAGAGGCTATAAACCTTCGCTTTTATGATGACTTAATATTGCTATTGAGCCATAAACAGAGCTGGGCTAGGCGGATTAGAAAATTTACAACCTCATGCCAAACAGGAAAATCTTTCCCTCCCCTCTCCTGTGTTCCCCTCCCCTCCCCTCTCCTCTCCCGTCCCTTCCTTCTTTCTTTTCATTCTTTTCCTTCCCTTTTCTTTATTTCTCCTTCCTCCTCCTCCTCCTCCTCCTCCTCCTCCTCTTCTTCTTTGTCTGCCTGTCTTTCACAAGTATACTTGAACCTAATGTCTGGATCTAGGGCCTGGCTCTCCTGAAGAGGCTGGTGGTTTCCATATGTCCTCTGGAGCCAGGTCCTGAAATCTGGGGACTGATAGATATGACAGTGGCTTTGATCTCAGGGAAGTTCCTTAAGCTGGAGGGAGCACGACCTGGCATGGATGCCTTGCTGAGCACCTAGGGTGGGGAAAGCCTGAACAACTCACCAGGAATTAAGTGGCTGCCCCTTCCCTACTCCCCAGTGGCTCTCCAGGAACATGATATCCACAGGTTCAGCAACAGGAAGGCCAGGTGGCCCCTGCCAGAACGTGGGCAGAGAAAGGATGGTGAAAAATAACTTATGGAAGAAATGAACTCACATTTTAAATAGAAACAGTAGTTAAAGAAGAATCAAGCCCTAAAAATCCCAAACATCCCTTCCAACAGGAAATCATAATCAGGTCCAAGAAATTCCAGGAGAGTCTCCTGTGACAGCTGAGAAACTGGACAAGGAGAAGCCGAGGATGAATCAGAAAGCTTCCCGACACCTGGTGGCGGGGGGGGGGGGGGGGGGGGGGGTGCTTCTTGTTCTGGCCCTCGCCCACATCTAGGAGTACAGAGATGTCAGTGGGGTGCAGAAGGAGCTGGTGACTGAGGTTCAGACACCTGTTGCTCTGCTGTGTGACCTCCTGCAGTCATATATATTTACCATGCACACTGTGGATGTGGGTCACTGGATGGGCACCAGGCACATGCAGATGACCAGGCAGTCTGAGTTTCTGTCTTTGAGGTGGTGTGTGTCCACAGCCAAGAAACACAGTGCTTCCAGCTAGACAGGGCTTTGAGGCTGGAAAGGGAAAGGTGACCCCCCTGAGGCCAGGAGAGCAATAGAAAAACAGAAGTATGTGGCCGGGCATGAGCTGCAGGTTCCCACATACAGCCCCTCGGCTTCTGCTACACCGCTGTGTGCCCAGCTCATAGGTGCAGCCCGGCTGGATCGGCCGGCCCTCATGGTGACCCCTGACCTGACACAGGCCAGGAGGGAGGGGTGGGACACACAGGACCACCTTCACAAAGTTCTCAGTACCAATCGGCATCTGTCAGCAAAGCCTTGCTTCCCTGCCTAGCCCCTTTCTCCCACATGGTCCCCAGAGCCTCCTGTCTCTGCGTTCCTTTCTTGCAGTCCCTCAGCAACCATCATCAAAGTGATCACTTCAAAATGTTTCCCCACTTCTGTACCTTAATCATCCCGGCCGAGAAGGCCAGGCCTGCCAACGCCCGCCCGTTCCTGCCCTTGTTGCTGGCTCCTGCTGTCCCCACACCCAGCAGGAAGTCCGCGGATCACCAGCACCTCTCTGGCACTTAGCAGCGCCCTGGTGTGCTCGGGCCTCTGCCCAGCTCCCCGCGGAAAGCTCACCTGGTGCTTCTGTCCGCTTCGTGAGCTCTGCTTGATTCTGAAGCACTCAACTTAAAGGTCATCTCTGGTGTGGAGCCACCTGGCCACCTGGAAGGACTCGCCCTGCTTCCTTCTGCACTCCCAATGCCCACCTTCCCCTCGTGCCCACCCCTCTGCACTGCCCCTGGCTCAGCAGTGCCGCATCCACAGCCCCTCTGGGTGGATGCATTGGATGCAAGGCCCGTGTCTCTGGTCCCTGGCACCATGACAGGCTAAAGACACAATGAGATTTCTTGGGATTCATTCATTGGATAGACCTAGGCATCCAAGAGTCCTATTTGGTAGCAGATTGTGTGCATTCGGGGAATCAGGACCTGCTACCCACCAGTGCTGCCTCCTGCCCACTGCTACTTGGCTTCGAAGCCACCAGTGTCTTCTGTCCTTGGTGGCTCTCCTCTTCCATGGGCGTCACCACTCCAGCAGGGTATACCCAGTGCTGGGCACAATGCCTACCTTGTGTCAGAGGGAAGTGGCTTAGAAGTGAATGAGTGAATGAATTAATGAATGAATGAATTTCCTGTTTTTTCTGCGTGAATCTTGACTCAGGCCCTTCCTAACCTCTGCACAGGATGAGAAAGGAAACCCTCACCACATGGGTCTGCCTGCTTGCAAATTCTAAAGCCAGCGAGAACCACTGTTTCACAAGGTGTGTTTTATCCTCCTGTGGACCAGCGTGCCTTCCTAGCTTTACTTCTTTCTCTATAGTCCACCCTGGGGCCAGGTGACACCAGTGGTTCCTCCTCCCTGGCTCTGCCTCCCCTGAGAGAGGTTGCGCACATCCTAGCTGTGGCCCCATTGCCGCTCCTGGACTTGGGGTATACATGCTGCTGACGGTACTGGGCATGGGCTCTGGGACTTGAGGGTGGGGATTTCTGGGTCCTGGGTCCAGAGAGTGGTCTATAAAGGGAAGTGAGTTAAGTCCCCCACCCCAGCCCTGATCCCCTTCACTCCATGGGAGCAGAAGAGCTGGAGGGGTCTGCTGGGATCCAGCTCTGACTGTGCCTTGGGAGACACCATCAAGGGACCCAGCACGCAAGGTCTTGTCTGCCCTCTCCCACAGGCTGCTTCTCCCTGGGGGTTTGCAGTGACATCTGCAGCCCTGTAGATGCTGGAGACGGGGCCCTGAGTGTGAAGGGTGCTGGGAGCCCCAGCCTGTGCAGGGCAGCCCTGAGAAGGCTGGAACACAACTATCAGGCGAGTGGGGGTCCCTCCCACACAGCACTTGGTCCTGGGGGTCTAGAATCTCCGTTCCCTTGGTGTGACCTCACCATTAATCTGTGACCTTGCCTGGGACAGGCCCCTGCAGAGGCCCCAAGGCCATAGTGACACTGTGGTTTCTGGGGCAAGTGAAAGCGGTGGGAGAGTTTCTACAGGAAGCTTTCAGACGGCTACAGGCAGCTGTGACCACACGTTTGAAATCTCCTCTCTGTTGACCTGCTGGGAAGCCTTGGAGCGGCCGCAGGGCTGTTTGCTGTCCTGGGCAATGGTGCGCAGATGAAAGCGGAGGTGGGAATAGTCCAAAGGCACAGCACAGGTTTGATCTTTGGCCTCTGCCGTGAAGCCATTCAGGAAATGCCAGGCACACAGGCGGGCTAGGCTCTGCAGGCTGGGGCTTCCTGTGACCTCCCAGGACACCGGGGACAGCGTTTGCCACTCAGGCACCAATATGGGGACCCTCGTGGCTCTGGAGGCCATGTTGGGACCTGGAGGATGGGATCAGGAGAGAGGCCCTGGAGTGACTGGCTCAGAGGAGGAAGGGGACAGGCGAGTGTTGCCCACGGTGTGTTCTGGCTGGGGGGCCATCTCACCTCACTACGTCAGCTGTCTCCACCTGGCCCAGAGACCGGCCACCCCATCTTCATTTTGAAGCCTGGGAAACCAGGGCTTTGGTCATTTGTTCTAGAAGTTACCCTTCCAGAAGTGGTGGGGCCGAGGAGCCATCCTGGGAGCTCCGGCCTGTGCCCTTCACCCTCATCCCCTGCTCGTCTTTCTTCCATCACAGGACCGCTCACAGCACTGAGGCTGCGAGTGTCTGAGTTGGAGTAGATGTCAGCTCAGGCCCAGAACGATCACCGATGACCGCGTGACCTTGCATGTGGGATAGTCACTTCTTTGAGCTTCAGTGTCCATGTCTGTAGGATGGGACATCAACTATCTCCTTGGAGGTCATGGTCAGGACAATCAGATGCAGTTGTGGTTGTGGGCACAGCTTGGACACGGTGTCCTGGCCTACACAGGGTGGCCCTAGGAGAAGCATATTTGGGTTGGAGTTTTCTACTTTCTGACGGGGGCTTCCTGGGGTGGAGGGGCACACGTTCTCTGGACAGTGTGATGTCCTAGTGGTGGGAAGCTTTGTGAGGTAGAGGCGAAGGCAATGGGTCCTGAGGCTGTGCCCTGCGATCAGGTGCAAGACTTGGGTCTGGATGATGGGTCAGAGGAGAGCAAGGGAGGCCAGAGGCTGGTCCTCAGCCAGAGAAACAAGACACAGAGGGAAGGGTGGGACTCATAGTCAGCAGGCGAGCACTCTGTTTTAATGGGACTTTGTGGGACTTTCTTTAAACCATTTGGAAACAGACTTTGTCCTACAGCAGTAGTGCAGAAGCAGAGAGGGCGCAGGGCTGGTTCTGTTGCTCAGGGATGCCACAAAAAGTTCTAATCTCTGGGCCTTTCAGCCCCACCATCTTGTGTGTCTTGGCCGTTTTCTCATTGTTGGGACACAGTACTAGACACTCACAATTTAAAGAAGGAAAGGGTTATTTTAGCACACATTTTTCAGATGCTCAGCCCACGCAAGGTTGGCCAGCAATGGCCAAAGGGTACTGCAGAGGAAGATGTTCATTAATGACACTCAGAAAGCAGAGAGAGGAGGGCAGGGAGGGAAGGCGATATGCCCTTCCAGGTCATACCCCACTAGCCCATCCCTTCAAGCAGGCTCCGCTTCTTACCAGGACATGAAACCATCAACGGATTATTCTACCAAGGAGTGCAGGCCTCATGACCCCTCATCTTCTAAACACATGAGACTTTGGTGGGGGGGGGGGCATTTTACATCAAACATAATACAGTGAGTTGGCTTTGCCCCACAGTGACTCTCCTCTGGACAAGGAGACAGTCCACAGAAAGGAAGAGACAACGTCTGTATGTGTTGGTGGCTTGACCTGAGAGGCAGGGGACAGGCTTCCTCCCGTATTTGCTTACCTGGGAGGGTGTCCTGTGACCCTTCCCGAGCCAATCTCCAGCCTGGGGACTGGGACCATCCTAACTGGCTCGATGAGCCCCCTGGGATGGATCAGGTAGGTCTCAGGCAGGAAGCCACAGCCCTCTGTAGTCACAGGCCGGCACCCACCCTGGCGCCATGATGACCATACATTTTCAACACAGTTGACAGAAATTCAAAACAATTTGGGTTCTGCCACTCACACTTGCTCAGTCCTACAGTGGCTTTGAGGTTCCTGGCACTTGGTCAAGCTGGGCGCAGCACAGCAGGTTGCAGGGACTACATGCTGTCTCTCATCTCCTGGTGCCTGGCAGTGCTGTGGCTTGACAGCAGGTCTCAGGAGCTGCCCCAAGGCCCGCTCTGTGGTTTGCCAGGACCCCTGAAGCTCTTGCCCCCATCCCCCTGGGATAGGTAGAGTGCCAAGCTGTCTTCCTTCTCCAGGAATCCTCAGGCACTCCTTGCCCTTGCTACATCTCCCAGTGCCCTGAGACCCCCTCGCCCGCCAATGAACCCTGAGTGCCTGATCAGGTGACCCATTGTCCCCTGCCATTTGTATCATAAAATTTGGCTGTCCCGTCATTTCGCTTTATCTCGCAGGGGGGAGACCATTTGGAGCCCAGGGCCCGGAGAGACCTTTCTGGCTCTGATGTCTCCATCACAGACATGGCGGCCGTGGTAGCTGTTTTGGATTACAGAACATATACAACATGGGGCCCTCCTGTAAATCAACAAGGCAGGTATGTGGGACAGAAAAATACCTACAGCTGTTCCACTCATCCTGCGTGTTACTGAACGCGGCCTGGGCCCTGAGGAACATTTTCAGTTGCACTGTCAACAGTTTCCAAACCAAAGAGACGCGGCGAGTAGCAAATGAGGAACCCAGCTGGCCCTCGCCTTGGCTCCTGCTTGCACGGACTTTAATCCTGACACCTGCAAGCTATTTCACCAGGATTTACAATTGAACATGAAGGATGAGGGGGCCACAGGGCTGCATTGCTAGTGTTTGGATTGCAAATGACGGAGAAAAACTTTGTTATCGGATGTTGTAGCTATTTGAAGTCGGGTGCCCTCTAACCCACAGGGGACCCCATCATTTATCACTCCCCAGAAAAAGCTCAGCTCAGGCGGACCCGGCCCATCCGGCCCAACATTCTAGTTTTTCTTTTTTTCTGTATTCTAGGGTAAACAAACTTGGCACATATGAGCAATGAGGAAAGCGACTTCCAGAGGCACATGGCAGGAGGAGGCAGCTCAAAGTGGAGCAGCACGGCCACCGTCCCGAGGTAGGCACTAGGAGGAATATAGGACGGTCCCACCGGGCGTGCAGGGCAGAGAAGGTTCTCTACTTACCAACTTGCTAACTTTCATGGGAAAACAAAACAGTCTTGAGCCAGAGAAAGGCAGGGCAATTTTGTCCAACACAACACATGGAATTTATAGTTGCTCGTAAATGAGCCGACTACCTAAATGAATTTAAAAAGTCACTAATTTTAGACTTGCTAACGTTGCCTGAGGAAAAGCATTAGAAATTTACGATGGAAACTTTCTGTAAGTTGAGGAGCTTCTGTAATGACATGATAAAGGCAGCCTGAAGAAACAGAGACGGCCTCTCCCAGAGGAGGCCCCGGAGGCTGGGTATTCAGGGAGCGACCAAGAAGCTGCTGCAGCCCTGGGTGCTCAAAGGGCTTCTCAGCTGCTTGCAGGGAGGGGATGGCACCAGCTGAGGCAAGAGCAAGTTACAATGTGGGATGGTGAAAGGATTTTCAGAGAAGAAACAGTGGCTGTCGAGTGGAGTGAAGAAAATTTTCTTAAGAACTCAGAGTCTGGGTTGAAAATCCATGAAGGCAAAGAGTTCTCTAGGTGTTTTGGTACTAAGAGCCCCAAGTGATAGCCTCTGAGGGCTCATAGTTAGAATCCCCCCACTGGGAATACTTGTGTGGGAGGCTCCTCTCCGGAATGTCTTCACGGTGTCATTCCAAGGGTCTCAAGTCCATCAGTTAGTAAATCCTGGCTTAGGCTAGAACGTGTGGGTACGTAGGAACTGGCCCTAGTGGGTTTTAGAGCAGAGGCCTTCTAACACTGGCGCTGGTCCCATAGCTGCCTTCAGAAGCCTTGTGACAGGGCTGGGAGGACTGGGCATGGCTGTAGTTTCAGTGACAACTTTCCTTCAGTGTCTCTACCAGCTACGTGGCACCTCCAGTAATTTCCCTCCCCTCATCTACTTGACTCTATGTGCGCAGTGGGCCACTCCTCAACCAAGTGGGTAAAACCAATGTGCTATTCCCACCCAAATGTCAAAGTAATACATTCTTCCCTATTTTTACAAACATTCATAACAGCTGAAAATACAGGAAAAAACCTCAGCCAATATTCTGCTGGAATTATTTGGTGCATATCATTTTATAATCTCACTTTTCCCCCTTTATATATTAAGTAATCTATTAATATATGCTTATACTTGTTGGTATATATTTTTGTAGGTACCAATTTTTGCTGACTGTATAATAATCTACCCTCTGACTTTTCTGTAACACTTTTCATTACATAGTGGCAACAAACAATGCAGTGCAAAGATGAATATCTTTATATATAAATCTTAAGCAAAGAAAAACCCAAAATGCAACATTTGGTTAAATGTATTGACCTAGATCATTTATTTATTTATTTTTGAGTCAGGGTCTCACTCTGTAGTTCAGGCTGATCTTGAACTCACTATGTAGCCTCAAACACATGGCAATCCTCCTGCCTCAGCCTTCTAAGTGCTGAGATTACAGACTTGTGCCACTACATCCAGCTTATGTGGTGGCAAGGAAGCAAACTCAAGGCCTTGAGCTCACAGGGCAAGTGCTGTACCCGCTGCGCTATTCCTCTGGCCTGGGATCTATAGTTAGGTCCTAGGTTCTTTTCCATCTCGTTTTGGTCTCCTAAGAGTTTCTGACTGTGGGTTTTTTCTTCTAGCTTTATTGAGGTATAATCGGCCAGTAAAAATTGTAGGCAGGAGAAGAGCACGGTGTGATGGTCCGATGTCTGGCACGCTGTGGAGTGATCACCACAGTGGTCAATTACCACCCCTCCCCCATCCTCATCACGCTCACATACAGGAAGTGAGGCCACGGAGGGTTCGGTCATTTATCTAATTTCATGAGCCGTAGGAAATGCTAGGGTATCAGGGCCAGCCATGGCATTACAGCACACCTGCACAATGCGTGCGTTGTAAACGCTGTTCCCCTTGACGGACACCTTGCCCTTTCCCCACTCCCCAGCGCTGGGAGTGCTGCTCCAGTCCTCACGTCTACGGATTTAACATTTTGAGATTCTAAGTAACTGTAAACATCCCATGTTTGCCCCCTCTGTGTCTGGATAATTCCACTTAGTGTCATGTCCTCCAGGCTCATTTTACCCATGTTGTCACAAATGATGGACTCACTTTTTTTGGTTGAATAATGTTCTAATGTATGTGTATGTGTACATAAAGATCGATAAAGATAGATATCTTACCTTTGTACAATCCATCCACCTGTGGAGAGATCCTTGGGCTGTTTCCATGTTGTGGCTCATGGGAACAAGACTGCAGTGAACACGTGGGTTCAGGTGTGTATTTGAGGTACTGGTTTCATTCCTTTGGCTGTATAACCAGAAGTAGAGTTGCCAGGTCACATGGTAGTTCTACTCTCTGTTGGTTGAGGACTTTCTGTCTCGTTTTAAACAGTGACTGCACAATTTACTGCCCACCAGCCTTGTATTCACGTTCCTCTCATGCCATCTTGATACCAGCCTCATAGTGGGTGGAAGCTGCCCATGATGGTGCTGACTTGTGTTTCCCTGGTGACTCGCAGTGTGGAAGAATCTTTTTAGGACCCTGGTGGCCACCTGTATGTCTTTCAGGAAAAATGTCTGTGCCTGTCAATCCTGCCTGCCAACTTGGCTGGTGGTGGAAGGTGGTGGGATCATGAGAGCACTGGGATGGCCAGTGGATAGCCCTGCCCGGGCCTGCGGTTGAGTTGTGCCATTGGGTAGGATGTGAGGCCCAGCTGGAGGTGGGTCCCCAGGGACTGACTCCACAGGGCAAGTTGTTGGCACCCTTCCTCTGTGCTCGGGTTCCAGCCTCATGAAGGGACCAGCTTTCTTGTGCCTGGCCCTTCCACTGTGATGTCCCCGCCCTGTAGCCAACCAACCTTGGACGGAAACCTCCGAAAATGTGAGCTAAAGATACACCCCCCACTCTTAGGTTCTGAGTGTCAGGGATCTTGGTCCAAGCAACGAGAAGTCTGTCCAATAGAATGTCTATTCCAGTCCTTTGTTCATTTTGTTTATTTACGCTGTTCAGTTGTGTGGGATTCTTGGTGTCTTGCGTACTAACACCTCGTCGGATACGCAGCTCACAGGTATTTTGCCCACTCTCTAGGTTGCCTTTTCACTACATCAATTGTTCCTTGCAGCATGTGGAAGCTTTTTAGAGTGATGTTCCACACGTGTTGATTTTTGCTGACACTGTCCTGTCCTGGGATGGCTGGTGGGTTTAGCACTCCTAGGGTGCCCTGTAGTGGGGTGCACTGTTCATTCTGTGAAACTGATGGGCTGTGTTTCCACTTAGATGAAAGTTGTTTTAGTTACTTATTTGTTGCTATGACAAAATGCCCAACATCCACAATGTAAGGGAGGAAAGATTGATTGAGCTCACAGTCTCAGAAGGTCTCTCCCACACACAGCCCGATCACGGGGCAGCTGGCAATGGTGGAAGTATGTGACGGAGACAGAGGCTGGAGAGCTGCTCGCCCTGCTGCAGACAGAAGCTCAGCGAAGCAGGGACAGGCCAATGCACTTTCCCAGGCAGAAGCTGCAGCCATGCTTCTACTTCCTGTCTTTGCCTAGCGAGGCTCCCACATCCAGGGTTACCTCCCTCATTTCCTGGCCCACAAGTCAGTAAGTAACAAAAACCTGAAATCTCTGCTCCGGGAGTACCTCCCCCCAATATCAACAAATTGACGCATTATTCCCAGGTCAGACCCCATGTGTCCAGCCAGGCTCTACCTCCCCATAACACATAACACATAACCTCCCAATACAGGAGGTTTTTGAGGGACATTCAAGATCTGAACCAGAGGCATAAGTGATATAAATTGGCCTAGAATATAGTAAAAGATGAGCAAGTCCCCAGTTCATAACGCAAAGCAAATGCATAACCTTGGCGCCCACAGTGGACCAAAAGATCGCTAAAAAGGGAAGGACTAGAGGCCGAGCTCCCTTAGGAATATCTACCTTCAACAGAATACAGGGGGAGAAAATGCAAGAGGATACTGAAAAGTTAAAAACAACACAACAAAAAAAATTAGTAGTAGTCTGAGCTTTCTCAGATTCCTCTAAGTCCAGGTAGCCCAGCACAAGTGCTGTTTACACATGAACTCATTTAATCCCCATAGCTACCACTGAGATGCTGTTCTACAGAGGGAGAAACTGAGGCACAAAGAGGGGCAAGTAGTTCACCTGAAGTTCTGTTATTAGCACAGCACTAGGCTTGACAGGGAAGGTAAGATCATCTCAAAAGACCAACGTGGCTTTGCCCACAGGGTGGTGCCTTCTTTGGGGGAAATGTCACGAAATGGCGGAACAGAAGGATTTTCTTTATTCTGAAGAGCACATACTTCAAACTAATGCATTTCTGGTAAAAGATGAAAGCACAGACCCGTCCTTTCCACTGATGGACCCCCAGAACGTAAGTTACCTAGGAGTATTATGTAGGACAGAGAGAAGTTCCTCTTTCCTGCAAAAGGAGTGTTGTTTCCTTATGTGAAAACTGGGAGGAAGGAAGCTCAGAAAGTAACAAAAGAAAGGATTAAAAACCTTATATAATCCTCTGTTCTGAGGTAATTTCTCAACATTTCTGAGTTCCAAAATTCTCAATATTGCTTTGTACATATATATATATATATGTGTGTGTGTGTGTGTGTGTGTGTAAAATTAGAATTCTACTATTTGGTAGCTTGGTTTCTCTCTTCAGTTGAATATATGCCATGGATAAAATCTCTTTCACTAAGTACTTCATCACCCATGAATTTGAATGGCTGTGTTATATTCTACTAAGAATACTGGACCCTAATTTTGTCTCCACTGCTAGATGCTTAGGAAGTTTCTATTTTTGGCATTGATATTTTTGTCCCTAAATCCATTTTCACAGCTTTGATGGCTAATTTAGTTAAATTCCTAGGAAAGCATCCCAAGCATTTTGAGGTAGTCTTCCAAATCGCTGTCCTAGAATATTTGCAATTCTGGATACTTTGCCAGTGACGTGGATGAGGCCACTACCTCTCTATACTCTCACCTACCAGTAACTCAGAGGAGACATACTTGAGATGCTGTGACCACATCCCAAGCACATTTTTGAGAGTCGTGATCATCGGATGAAAGGAGAGATGCTGTGTTTTCTTAAGGACGACCAACCACATGGAGAGAGCTTTCTGTTCCCCTCAATGAACTTACAAACATCAAGGATGGACCAGCAGGACTTTTCTCAGGCTTTGCCCACAGAATTTCATAAGTTCCCTGGAAAAACAACCAAGGGAGAAAGGGAGAATCCCACCAAGTGTTCTAAAAGAGGGGGGCAAGGATGGGGGCAACCCTGCAAAGCAGAAGTTGAACCCCGGCCATGTACCCCAGCCCATACCCTCTACTTTGTGCCAGCCTACTCCAGCTCATGGGAGGGGAGTGGATGAGGAACAGGTCTTCCCACCAACCCATAGTCACACCCTCCTCATTACCCAGTGGGAACTAGGCAAGAGCAGAGAGACTTTCAGCCTTCAAGGACTCGCCTGGTGGGAAAAGGCCCTGATGGCAGTGGGTACTGCCATCCGGCTCACTTCTACCTCAGAGTCGTGATCTTCACTCTGTCTTTAACTTTTGAAAGAGTGGGCTACTACACAAATAGAATTCTGAGACAGGATGGGGCTCTGGTCCCTAAGACATGTGAACTCCTGTGACTTTCAGGGAGTGGGTGATGTCACTAGGTTGCAGTCCTGTGGGTGTTCGCTGTTAGAACTTGCTGGAAAAATAGAGCTGTTCATACGCCAGACTCACACTTTGTGAATATCAGGGATTAGATTCCTTCCTGGCTGTTCTTGTTAAAACATGTTTGACGGAACCGAAACTATGCAGCCCCCTCCCGAGTGGGTGCTGCCCCATTGTCTTGGCACCTCAGTAACTCGTGACCCAGAATGATTCCTGTTTAAAGGAACAATGAGGATTGTGCAAAGTTTGCAAGAAGGAATAATTAACTTTGTCTGTGGCTTTTCGCCCTAGAAAGATAAGGGGCTTTGGTATGTGATAAACAGGTTTCACTGTTCTGGCTGAAGAATCTTAAGAGAATGGGTTAAGGTCAGGGTGTGGTTTTTTTCCTTTTTTTTTTTCTTCTCTCTCTGTGCTGTGCCTGAGGATATAAAAAGTGTATGTCAGTGTGGAATAAAGACTCTTCTCTGCTTCAGGAACAGCGTTGTCTGTAGAGTTCATCCACATGCCCCCAGTCGATACCCTTCGTTGACCGACTGAGCAGGCTCGGTCACATGTTCTTCTTGCGGACACATAGTTAGCCTCTCTAAAAACATAAGTTCATTTGTTTGAGCCCACCTGTGGAAAGTCTTCCTCTGTAGTGCTATTCCACAAGCATTTCCATTGAAAGAATAATTTAAAAGAAGGACACCAGCAACTCATGATGGAGCCAGAGAGAGAGTGTGAGAGAGAGAGACTCCCACCCACAGATGCTCACACACAGTAAGACAAACCAGTTGACACTGACACCCAACCCCCTAGGAGTTCAGAGCAAGAGCCCCTTCCAAGCTCCTGCTATCTCTAGATCTCTAGAGGGCCCTGGCTTTTTCTCTGAAGGCCAAGGTAAAGGGGCCACATTGACTCACGAAGTTGCTAGGCCTTTGCACAGTTGCACATTTGTAATGTTTACATGAGGATAACAAAGTGGGCCAGCCTTTACTGTCAGCAGCCCTGACACAAAACATTTCTCCAAGCCGATGGGACCCAGCCTAAGAGATAACCCATCACAAGGCACTGAGTTAGTTCCATGTCCTTTCGGTTGCTGTCACCATCTGACCAGAGCTGGTGACCTGCCCTGGCTGCCATTTGCCACAGTGATGCAGATTTAGAGGTGGAAAGCGCAGCTCTTCATACCCAAGACTCACACTTTTCAAACATCAGGAATTGGATTCCTTTCTGGGGTCAGAAGGCCTGAATCCAAACCCCTAACCCAATCCTTGCTGAGAGGGCCAAACCTGGCAGGTCCCTGGCTACTCTTTTCGGCTGCCAAAGGATTTCCTAAAACATTAGCTGAACCCTATAGTTAGGAAACCAATGTGGGGCTTCTGACTCGTGCCTACCCCTAGCCACACAGCTTTAGGACTGAAATGCAATACACTGGAAATCGTGAGTAGAAGAAATTGAACACAAGTCTTTTTTCATCTGAAGCAAGTGGATAGTCTGCAAGGGTAAAAGGCAAACTGGAGCGATCAGATCGTTGGAAGAAACTTTGATCAAAAGCTTTGTTTTGAGAGTGATGCAGGTAACACCCTCCCCCAACACCACCTCCTTCCTAAAAAGGCCCCTTCTGGATTTGGAATGGTGTTGCATATGCCAGCCACCAAATGGCCTGCCTCAGAGCCCAAAGGGCCAGCTGTTTGGATAAGGTCCCCCCAGTCCCTCTGTTGTTGTTTATCTCAAGTTCTGAGGCAGAAGGTTTCTTCTGTCTCACTTTCCCCCAAGGAGATGCCACCCAGGGCGCTGGGAGGTCAGCAGTAGAGTGTGCCAGATGGGTGGGAGAGAGGGAGGCAGTTGAAAAGGCCAAAGAAAGGTAGACTTGGGGGTAAAAGAGCAATCAACTACCTGAAACTAGAATTTGTATATAAATAGGAATCTAGATAAATATATACTGTATATGCGCACATGCCTTTGTATAAATCTATCTTCTATCCATCCAATCTACCCATCCTCTATCCTTCTTAGGTGTTCCTTTCTCTGGGCCACTTCTGTAGAATTTATAAGTTCTGTTTTTATAGCTATCTTAATACTAGGGCAAAGGAGCCAGTTTCCCCCATTGTCACAGCATTTTGTGCCTTTTTGAAGCACTAAGTTTACCTGGTCTTCATTTCAACCCTACAGGCTTGAGAGGTGAACGGCATCTCTCCCACACAAAGCTGGATGCCAGGGACTTCGGGGGCTGGCCCTTTCCTAGCCCAGAAATCACACAGCCTAATGGAACAGACCCCTGGTGGTCTAGGTCATACAGGAGGGTCAAACATGCCCTTTGTCCCACTCCCCCCAGATGTTCTCCTAGGTGGGCGGTGGGCTTGTCACCCGCAGCCTTTCCGGACAGCATGGGAACGAAGGCCCCTTAGAACTCTGAGAAGATCCATCAGGAGAAGGCTGTGAAACCCAAGTGGGGACACTGGGTGTGCCAGTGATGTGTCCGCCATTTGGCCACCTCGAGAAATGTTGGTTCAGCTGCTTTGGGAGGGATGGGAATGGTATCTGGGGGACACGTGGCTTTCCCTGAGGCAGGGCTTGATGGTCGTGATTAATTGGGGAGATGGAGGAGGAACAGTTGCATAGGAGATGAAGGGCTGAGGACTCTGAGGCCCGGCAGTCTGCTCATACTGTGTAGTCCCTCGAACTTCCAGCATGAAAAAGAAGTTGCAATAATCATTTTAGCTCAATTTCCCTTCAGTCTGTTTTTCATACTGTGACCAGAAGAAAACCAGACCTTTAACACAAAGGCCTTGGGGACATTCAGCACCCAAACTAGAGCAACAAGGATATCTAGAGACTTTTAAAAAATCAATATTGTTGAAATTTTTATACAGTGACACACTCATCTGACAGCCCTCCCCCAAATATTTATTCACCCATCTAACAATAGTTACTTACTAATCGCCTCACAGAATCAGAATGGAAGACACAACGAATGTGACCGAGTGTGAACCCACAGGAAGCTAACTGAGTGAGGAGCCACAGACAAGATGGCTGCCCAGGGAGATTCAGAGAGAGAGGCATCACCATGCAAGGTCCTGTGAATCCTGGATCAGAGGCAAGGGAGGTCAGAGCCCATATTCTCTGAGCTGGAAGATACAGCAGGATTCTACTAAGTGTGACATTACTGTCTAAGGAGGAAACATTGTAAGAGACCTGCCCAAGATCACAGCTGGTCAGAGACAGGGCTGGGCCTCTTCTGTCTAGTTCAGCCCTTTATTTGCTCCTCCTCTTTCCCAGCTCCCGTTTCCATCATATTCCTCAATATGGATATAATAACAACAGGATTAAAATTATATGAGAGGCAAAGCTTGGGATGTTGACCTGTAAAAGACTTTCTATGGGTACAGTGTAAAAGACTCAATTGGTCAATAGACCAAGAGACTCTTGGTCAGTAGAATATTTACGCTGTATGGATAACCTGTTAACCAAACATTTTCACTGATTTTGTGTTCCATGCTTTTCCTTTTCACTCTACTCCTTTCAGGGAAGCAGGGTAAGGACAAAGATGCTTAAGGCAGAGGACGCATTCAACTTGGAAAAGATGCAAATATCCTGAGGAAAGAAGAGGATAATTTGTGGTCAGTTTACACGTAAAATGAACGAGGAAACCAGAAAAACAAGGAAGTTAATAATACCAGCTTTGCTTATTTGCAAACAGTAGGAGATCCTTTAGAAAAATCTAAGAAAAAAAACCACATGCACACCCCACACTAGGAAAACTCAAAAAAGGCCAACTTATTAAAGAGCATAAAATGGATCTATAAGTCACATGGGACTAAGCATAAGTACCTAAATAACATGTTTTTTTTTTCCTTTGAAAAAGATTGGCAGAGCAGAAATCCTGAAAATGCTGGTAACTTTGGAATTAATTGAAGATGTCAAAGAACGTTTCCCAAAAGGAGCCCAGAGCAGGGGCCACCGCTGAGCAGTTGCAGACATTTGGACACTCCCCCGGTACGCAAGGCTTTCCAGAGACTAGAAATATGCAGAATTGCCTGATTTCCATGGCTTCATTCCAAACCTGGAAAGGACAATGGAGAAAATAGGAAACTGTAAACTACAACAGCAAGAACAGAGAAAGCTAAGGACCACCTCCTGAGTTAGCCAAGTACCAGCTCACTGTTTCCAGCTCAAGACTGTGGAAGGAGAGAGGGGAGAGACAGCTTCACCGGGTGTGAGACAGGACGCCTGTGCTCCATCTTTGTCCTCCTGAGGCCTTGAAGCACAAGGGGACATGGTGGCTCTGGCGGGGTCTATAAGGTGAGCAGCAGCCACTTACTGACGACAGCTGAACATGAGGGGTGGGTACCCTGCACCTGTGTTGTCTGAGATAAAGAGGAATCTCTCCCCCAGGCTCCCATCTGGCCTGAGCAAACTCAGAGCTCTTCTGCCCTCTCAAGGAAGGGCCCAGGAAGACAGGAAGTGAACAGGGAGCTGGTTAGCCTGCAGGGGCCCCTCTCAGGGAAGAGCCTTGTGACCTTCAATCAGCATGGAGGACGTACACTGGGGGAACACAGAGGGGTCTGTCTGTAGAACTGCAGTTAGGAGCATTGGTCACTGAACTCTGACCAAGCCCCCAAAGAGTCATGGCCCTCTCCTGTAGGAGCCCGCAAGACCAGCCATGGGCCAGCAGACA
The DNA here is from genome assembly GCA_004027205.1 of Ctenodactylus gundi. Lineage (NCBI taxonomy): Eukaryota > Metazoa > Chordata > Mammalia > Rodentia > Ctenodactylidae > Ctenodactylus > Ctenodactylus gundi. The sequence goes on from PVKB01001274.1 coordinate 152,875, forward strand.
GACAAGCTATTGAGCAACTCAGGGACCACACACACTAGAGGACTTTGTTCTCACCTGCATGAGACACTGGAAACTGCCTTTAAAAAGTGAGTGATTTAGAACAGGCCTGGTAAAGCCTATGGGCAGGGCTTCCTGTTCATACTCTGAGTAGTGTTCTTGTTATAACTGGATGGATCAAAGTAGTGACTTCATGATCGTTATTCTGGATTTTCAACTTGATTGGCTTGGGACCACCAGGGGGCTAGTAAACATGCTTGTGGGTATGGCTTGGTGGGTCATGGAGGTGTGGCCTTGGGTACTACATCAAGTTCCTGGCTCCTTCCTCTCTAGGGCTGTTCCCTTGCCTGCTCCCTGGCTGCCACAAACTCAGCAGCTTTGCTTGGCTATGCCCTTCTGCCACAATGCTCATGCCTTTGAGCTGCTGACCATGCACTGAATCCCTTGAAACTGTAAGCTTTTAAGTTGTGGATGTTGAGTGTTTTGTCCTAGCAATGGGAAAATTGACCAACACAAACCTAAACATTAAAAGCTTATGATAAAACAAGATACCTGATGGTTGGAAGAATAGTAACTTTATAAGTTTTAAAGAATGAAATAAATTTGAAGTAAAATGATTGCAAACTCATTCTAGGGAAGCTAAGAGCTCCTACCTAATGTCACAGAAGCAGAGAGGAGCCCGCAAGAGTAGTCTTAATGCAATAAGACTACTTCTTTTTCGAGAAAGTAAGGATTTGTCCTCAGGATATGCACCATTTTCAAATTTTGCCTAATGGTACTATTAGTGATTCCATTAGAATAAAATGCAAGATTTGTTTTTATTGTTATTTGACACTGTCTGAAAAGCTGTGGGTGATATACTAAAACCTGAAATAAAAAAGATGTGATTATAGATGGAAAGATAAACTATCGTTACTTTCAATTGCTAAGAGAGCAACTCTGAAACCATTAGGAGAAGTAGCTAAAGCTGCTTTTCCACGGCGGACTGCTCTGCAAGTTGGAGCTCCCTGAGACTGTCGGAGGTTTCCCACACCACCGCCTCGCTCCCAAGGCTGAAGCTTAATAGGTCTGGGTTGTGTCCTGGGCTTTGGGTCTTCAAAGATCCCTAGGTGATGCTAATGTGCAGACAAGTTTGGTAATGATTGCTTTATAATTAATTAGTGAGTTCGGTGAATTAGCTGTATTCAAAGCAATGAGAAAAAATCAATAACTTTCCTATCATAGAAGTAGCTGAAAAACAGAAGAAAAACCTTACTTATACTTATAATAGTGACAAAAATATATATGACACTCAGGAGTGGTCCTGGAAAGACAAGTGAGGAGCTTGTGCAAAATAAATTATGGCCTTACAGCAGGAGGCATAAAAGGGATTTAAGCAAATAGAGAAACAAACAGTGTATCCAAGGGAGGTTGGGGAGAGAGTTTAAAAAATGAAGTGCTAAGAAAATACTCTTAAGTTTGAATACATGAGTTTTTAAAGACTAAACAACAAATTTCATATACATAAATAAAACTTCTGAACAACAAAAATGGCAGGTATTTACCTTATTAGCTTTAGGTGGAGTCATTTATGAATGGCAGGATTCTAGTTAAAGAGCAAGAAGATCAATGGAAGAGAATAAACAGTTTAGAAAGAGACCTTAGACTAGTTGGGAATTCGTGTAGGCTAAAAACAACCTGCAAGGTCAGTGGAAGAAAGAAATACCGAGTAAGTAATAATATAAAAATTGATGAGCTACTTGAATTTTTCCCCTATGAACAAAATTAAGTGCTTATAAAAGAACTAAATATTAAAAATAAAATCAGAGGGATTGGAGGAATAGCACAGCGAGTGATTAGGGCACTTGCCAAGCAAGCACAGGTTCTGAGTTGATTCCCCAGAACCACAAGAGCTGGAGTGGTGGTGCACACCTGTAATTCCACAGCATGATTTGGGAGGCTGAGGCGTGAGTTCTGGACCAGCTTGGGCTACAGAGTGACACCCTGACTCAAAAAAAAAAGAAAGAAAAAAAGGAAGGAAGGAAGGAAGGAAGGAAGGAAGAAAGAAAGAAAGAAAAGAAAGGAAAAGAAGAGAAAAGAAAAAAACTTGAAGAAAATGTAATTGTTGATGTATGATTGGGTGAAGACTTTTAAGCCTAGAAGTAATGGGAAAACCTTAAATGATTAGAAGTAATTTGTTACGTAACATTCAAAACTCAGTATATAGAAATGAAAAAACTAAAAGAAAAACTGTAAGAAAACAATTGTAGCAAATGACAATTGATGTTCTTAATTCATAAAAAGCTCTTAAAAGAAAGAAGTCAAAGTCACAAATAGGATAATAATGACTTAAAGAAGACATAAAAGAAAACCACTCTTAAAAACACACAGAGATCACAAAAGAAATTTTTCAGCCTCACTTTGTATTTCAGCCCAAGAAATACAAAGTCACACAGCGGGGTACCAGTTTTAATTTATCAATTGTCACGGTTTTTAAAAAGTCATCAAGTCACTCACCAAAAAGTCACCCACCAACAGAAAGTTTCAGAACAGGTAGAAGCAAACCGATTTGTCATTATCTTTCTGGAAAACAAACTGATAACTTATACCCACAGTCTTAAAAGAGTTCTCTTCTCTGAAACAATCCTGCTTCTAACAATCTATCCTTTACAAGTAGGAAGAAAAGGACCCACCATCGGGAAATACGGTAGTATTGGGGTCAGCGTAAACGTCCAGCACCAGAGGAACAAATAAGCCAGCAACCCATGCCAGGGTACGGGATGACATGCCCACCAAAACGAAAGACAAGAAAACAGAAATGTTAGAACCTAAGTAGGGAAACAGGTAAAGTAGTCTTTTTTCTCTTTTATTTTTTAATACAAATATGTATTTTTGAACCTAAGAAGTGTTAGACTTATAATCAAGAGTAAAAAAGACAAGGAAAAATTAAATCAATGACTAATATCTGCAAAAAGCCAGCATTCATAAACTCGGCAGAAGCAACAGACAAACTGGAAAAGGACACAATTTGCTAACATTTTGAAAGTTTTTTTCCATTGAATTTTGTTGGTAATTAAAAAATGCAAGTTAAATCAAGCCAAGTCATCAAATTTTGACTCAAGTTAAATGAAAAACTTGAAAGAATTTCTAATCATGAACAGGTTAGAGTGAAGTTAACATTTCTAAAGGGCTGGGGCAGGCTAAATTGATCTAAGACTCTAAGAAGGCAATCTGGACCCCTACAGAGAGTGCACAATCGTAGATTACCATAAACTACTCATCGGCTTTGAAAATGCAGATCCCATCTTGAGATGTGGCTCCACCTTATTCAAAGGGAAGAGAAAAGTGGACATGCCTGTGCGGTTTTCCTTAAAATATCAAGCTGGAATATGTTTCAAAAACAATACAGATCCAAGTACATCGGCCTTTACAAACACCTGATCCTATGAACATGAAGAAAAATGGTGGGTTCTCTCTGAACGGGGAATGAGTGTTGAAGAACAAATCATATGTAGACTGATTGTGAGATTAAAAATAACAACCAGAAAAAACAAATGATGAATATGCGGTAATTTATTTATTTTTTTCTTTCTTTAATTGGCTTTATTAAGATGTAATTTACATGTTATATCATTTTCCAATTTTCAGTGTGTAATTTTTTTTATTCTTTCAGTATATGGTACACTTCTAGATTTTTCTTTTTCTTGTTGCTTGAAATTCCTGTGAATTTTTATCTTTTTTGTTTTTTAAGTCTTTTAGTGCAATAATTTTGTATTATTATTTTTGATTACATAATTTAATTGTATGTAATATAAATTACAAAATATAATGATACAATTATATGTGATGTGAGTCGTATAATACATAATATGGCCTTTTGCTGTAAATTATAATTAAACGCATAATGCATATTATAGATGGGGATTATACACCACTATCTTAACAATGTGCAATAATCAGAGGAACAATTTAGAGGGAAGAGAATGAAGGAGAAAATAATATTTATACATTAGTTTTGCACAAATGTATACATCAATTGAGGATAGATCCCATCTATATACCTGCAAAACAGGTATTATTCTCATTCTCCTGAGTCAATTGCAGTGAGAAGAGGTGGGCCACTGTGAGATTCTGGAATAAAGATTTAACCTCTTGTGACTCCACGTGACACCGGGCTCTAAGCATGTGCCCACTGCTGGCTTTCAGTCCTCATGCGCTGAAGACCCCTCAAGCACGATGGACACTGGGAGCCATCCTTCCCAGAAAAACTCAAGAGACTGCGTAAAAATGTGTGTACTCAGCACCTTCTACGGGTAAGGTCACCATAAAGCCTGGTTTATGGATGTTGTCCTGGAAAATTCATCGAGCTATCTTCCTCTGCCAGAGTTGATCTGTGTTGGATTGTAAATTACACAATGAGCCTTCCTGGCAGGCTCTACCACAGACTTTCCTTCTTTCTTTCTCCCAACCCCGCTGGTCCACCCTCCAGTGTGACAACAGTTGGGGAGTCTTTATTTAAAGCAACCAAAATGGGGGCATCTCTCCACCCCACCCAGTGTGGGAAGGACAGCCCACTTGTGGACTGCTTCTGCCAGCTCACACCTCCTCTTGTGTCACAGAATCAACAAAGTCCACAGCACTGGCCGCGATTATTAGCTGGCAATGTGCCAAGTTCATCTGGGTAAAGATAGGTGATTATTTATGCAATGACAACATGCCCAGTTTCTCCCCTTCCCATATGTCCTCAGGAAGTTGGGACAATGCCTTTTTCACGTCACTGGTTTCCACTATAAACAGCAGAACACACATCACCACTCACTTGTCTACCCAGGATGCCATGGAAAATGCCACAGCCCAGGCCACCCAAGCAACAGAAACTTTTTTTTTTCTCACTGTCCTGGAAGCTGAGCAGCCCAGTGCTAGGGTCCAGGGGATTCTGCTGCTGTGAGGACATATGTCCTGGTTTGCAGATGATACCTTCACACTGTGTCCTCAAGTGGCAATGGTGGAAGGGCATGGCAGAGGCCCAGCTGGAAAGAAGCTGTTTATGTCATGGCAAGCAGGAAGCCAAGAGAACAAGAAAGGGAGGAATGAGCAAATATCCTTCTAGGTTATGTTCCCATGATCTGCCCCTTCTGGGTCAAGCCCTCGTGATCCAGCTGCCCCTTCTGGGTGCCCCAGCGATCCCCCTTTGGACTAGCCCCCCTCTTACAACACAGCAATTCAATGGATTAGAGCCCATGATTGAATCACCTTCCAACAGTGAGGCTTCTGGGTACGTTCCAGATCCAAACCATGACACACACCTTGTATGTGCAGGAGCCCTGCCAACCAAGCCGGGGCCACAGACATCACCTCGCTGGAGAGAAACCATGCAGAAAGCAAAGGCTTCTTTCAGACGCACTTGCCTGCGCATCTTAGGCAACTCAGAGTGTGCTCGGTACCCCACTGGACTTCACTTCCTAACCACAATCCCAACACAGTATTACTTAGAATTGAAGTAGGAGTTCCCGGGTCCTCCTGAGCCTTGGGCCTTGTGTGTGTGATAACTCAGGCTGCCAGTATGTGCCATTGGTACTGGTCTGCCACAGAAGGAGAAAAGGACATTTTGAGTTTAGGGACAGCCGGTTAATCTTGTGTGTCTTGAACATATACCGTAAGCCAGAAAAACCTAGGGAAAAGTAGGAACTGGGTCCTAGAGAACCGTGAAGGCCACAGCCAGGAACTTGGGCTTTACTATCTATGCAGAATTTTTCAATTGTGTCCGGTAGAGGCTCTAAGCAGAAGGGTGAGGGTTGTGACCTGTAGGGGCTTAGGCAGCAACCGACAAGCTGGACCACAGAAGGCAAGGTCCTTCATGGAGGAAAACCAGCCAGTATGCACAGTACGCAGTGCCCTTGGCAAGCAGCCTGGGGCTGTGCCGGGGAGTGAGGAGGGTGGCCTGGGCACACTTTGAAATTCAAGTCACAGCAGTTCTGTCTACGTTGCTTGTCTGGTTTTGTTTTCAAACAAGAGTTTATTTTAAAACCAAAGCCTTCTTTCCTCCATTGGATTTCTGAAGTTTTGCATGTCTGCAAAAAATAATTACCTGGGTTTTAGAAATTTACTTTGGGAGCTTAAGGCTGTCAATCATCTCATAAGCTACACTCAGAGCCCTTGAAGCCTGCTTTGTCCAAGAGCACCTGAGACGTCCCAGTGACTGGTGGCTCCAATAGAGAGCTGATGACATCCAACAGCCCTGGAGCTCTGTTAGACAGCTGCAGATGTCCTGGTATACCAGTGCCTGGTGGTTCCACTAGAAAGCTGCAGATGTGCCTGCGTGTTTCTGTTAAGAGCCACAGACTTCCCAGTGCCCTGTGGTTCCATTAGAAAGTTGTAGATGCCCCCGTACCCACTGGTTCTGTTAGAAAGCCACTCATACGTAGAAAAAATTCAATGTTTTCCACTTCGCATGTCTAACTTGGGAGTGGTATTGTGAAGGTAAAGGAAAGCCTAACGGGAAACGTCCTTGGGGACTTAGAGACTTCGCTCTGCCTGCAGCCTTCCCTGTTGTCCACGGGGGCGAGTTGAGACAGGGACACTGGGGGTTTCCAGCATACCCAGATCTAGCGGCCAGAGGTAGGGACAGTGAGGTGATAGCTGGGCTTGCTGAGTGGAAGAGGACATATCTGGGAGGGTGGCAGGCGGAAGCCTGGTCACACCTTGTCGAGTGGCCTCCCTTCTGCAGTAGGGAGAAGTGAGCATTCTGCCCATCCCTGACCTGCACACGCACCACATTTCTAAGGCCCATGTCAGATACTTTTCTACAGAAAATGAAGTTATTAATTTTGAAGAAGCAGATCTTTTACCTCAGGGTTGAAGCAACATTTTAAAAACACTCCATCTACTACTTCAGGCAGGGCAAGAAGTCTCCTAGAGAGTTTGGAAACATGCCTTGAACAAACTGTGACTCTGAGAACACGGTGCAGGCACCTGAGCCTTTATTCCCATGTCCTCAGTATATAACAACTTTCTTCCTCTTGAGTCCCAGGATGACTCATTGACCCCATCTCTGCATGTGCACAGTGTGACCCCTACTCTCTAACAGGCGAGTGTCATAAGGGAGGGTTGGAGCATTGTCCAGAAGCAGAGGAATGGGCTGGAAGAAAGTAAAAGGAAGAAAGAATAAAAGGAAAAAAAAGAAAGCAAAAAGCAGAGGGACACAGACATAGTGAGGGGTGAGGAGGGTAGAGACCACACCATGCTCAGGGCAATCATGACTATATCCTGCAGGTGCCTGAGGTCCTTGCAGCTAGCACCAGGTTAGAACTTCTCCTTTTGGTGTAAAGTGGGATTTTCAACCAGCAGCAGCCTTGTCCTCCATGGTTGGAGAGGCCACTAGAGAGCCAAAGAGACCATTAACATGCCTGGAGGGTTTTGGGTATTTTTCCTCTGTGGTACTAACAGACAAACCCAGGGCCTTCACACTGAGCTACAACTTCAGCCCTATTTTTTACTTAGGACTGGATCTTACTCAGTTGCTAAGTTGCCCACGCTGAGCTAGAACTTGCCACCCTACCGACTCAGCCTCCCAGAGTGATGGGACTACAGGTATGCATCTCCATGGCTGGCTCTGGAGATGTTTTTGATCACTGACACTGGGGTAGGAATAAGGGTAGGAATAATTGGCATCTAGTAGGTGGAGACCAAGGGATGGTAGAAAACATCCTACAATACCAGGACAGTCCCCACAGCAAGGAAGTGCCTGGCTCAGGATGTCAGTGGTCCGAGACCAGGAGTCTCATAATGACCAAATGAAGGGAAGGGTTGCCCTTCTTATACCTGGGGTGCCCTTGTACTGGAAGTCTCCTTGTAGCTGGAGTGCCCTTATGCCTGGAGCTATCCATATACTTGTGGTGCCTAACCTTGGCATTGAATCCCTAACATTGTTGTCTTTGGGGAAGCTGAGACCACAGATGGTGGTAAGGAGCCTGGATCTGGGGGAGACATGGCTTCCAGGACCCAGCCCTCAGCGGGGAAGGTGACTTTAGCAGACGCTGTGTGTCCTGGGAGTGGACGTCTGGGAGTAGCATGTTGATTTGCTTTGAGGAGTGACAAGGCAAATACGGCACCTCGGCCTGGGGGCCTAGAGTCTGTGTCCCCTTAGGAATGACGTGGGTGACTGGTGGCTGAGCCACTTTATTCCTGGAGAAATGCTCCTTGTGACGCAGTGCAGTATTGACCAGCTTTCCTCACTCTGATGAAATTCCTACACATAAAACCTTACAGGAGGAGGGGGGCTGTTTCAGCTCACAGTTCCCAAGGTTTCAGTCCATGGCCCTGCTGCTCTGGGCCTGTGGAGGCTGACTGTTTTGGGGGAGCAGGTGGGGTGAGGGAGATGATTGATCAGCTCTTTGCAGCCAGGAAGCAATGGAAGAAGCACCAGAGTCCTAATAGCCCCTTTAACAGCACATGCCCATTATGCCAGCTTCCCTCCACTGGTCCCACGTAAAGGTTCCTCCCATGCACCAGCATCGCAGGTGGGTGACCAAGCCCCTCAGCACATGGGCCTTTAGGGAACAGTTAAGATTCAAACTATAACAAGTCCCTGACCCCAGGGCAGTTCAACTCATTTCCCTTTCTAGAGGCTCTAGAGTAGGGGTCACACTGTGAGCTCTAGAGAGTTCAGTTTGACTCCTTCCTGTGTCTTTCCCATGAGTTTCTACCATAGCTGGAATGTTTGTATCCACAAAACTCGTATGTTGAAATCCTAAGATCTGGTATAGTGGTATTGGGAAGTGGGGCATGAAAGTGGAGTGCTCACGAGTGGGGCCAGTGTTCTCGTGAGACACAATGCAGGGGATCCCATCTCTGTCTGGGTCTCTGTGTTTCTCTCTGTTTCTCTCTCTGTCACTCTCTCTCTTGCACGCAACAAGGAGGTGGCTATCTGAAAACTGGAAAGTTGACCCTTGGAGGTACCGAGTCCCCAGCACCTTGGTCTTGAGCTGCACATCCTCCAGAGCTGCAAGAAAAAAGATTTGTTGTTCAAGTCACCAAGTCAAAAGAAATGTGTTACAGCAACTGGAGTGGATTAGGACAGCTTCTGTTACTTGTTGATTTGTTTCCCTTAGCGAGGGTTGGCTGCACGCGAAGAGCCCAGTGTTTCCTGTACACATCCTGGTGCCCGGGAGAGGCGGATGTGGACGACAGGCTTAGAGCCAGGTCACCTAGGTGCTGAGACACACAAAGGCATTACCCAAGAACCCCAGCCAGCCCCGACCTCCGCCGCAGCGGTCTTCAGGGCGTGCAGGCGGAACTGCACTGTGCAAGACTCCAGGACCTCTGAGGCTTCTGCTCGCAGGGACAGGCCCAGGGATAGGGAAATGCACTGAAAATGCTCCAGGGATGCTCCCAGACACTGGAGAGGAACCTGACAAAGCCCCAAGAAGCACAGCCTGGAGTAACTCGGTGATCTCCTGTGTCCTGGGCAGCTGGGGGCTGGCTGGCATGGTGACAGAACACCCCAGTGATGGGAAGTGCCGTGGGATGTGTTGATGGTTTTACCCCACTGTGCTTTGTCATTCATTTGTTGAACTATGAAAGAAACACTTCTTAGTGTACACTGCGCTCCCCCCGTCCCCCGCCTTGGAGACGACTTGCAGTTTGCTGTCTTTCCAGCCGGCTGCATTCCGCTCCCATCTGCCTCGGGCACCCTCTGGGTAGGCGCAAATGCCCCTCCACTCCGCACTTTCCCACCTTCGTACCACGCACTGTGCTTTTTTTTTCTCAGCACGACCGCTGAGAAAGACGATTGGAAACACTGGCGGCCTGGGGCTGCCTCCGGCTGGTGTGTGAGCGTCCCTGGGCTGCTGCCAAAGAGCAGAAACGAGTCAAGTAGTCGTAAGTCCTTCCTGTGACCCACGAACTCCTGGAAAGGAGGGAGGCGTGGGGGGGAGGGAGTGAGGCCCCCCAAGAAGGTAAACCCACCTGGAATCGCATTCCTAACAGGCAGAGTGGGCAGCCAGCCGGCCCACGTGTGCCTCCCCCGGACCTGCAATGATGGCTGGCCACACGCCTCCACCTGGGCTGCCCTGGCCCTCCCGCAGGAACTGCTCAGGACCCAATGTTTGGAAAGGAAGTCTTTGCCCATTGTATCTTTTCTGTTTTTTCCTTTCCTTTCCTTTCCTTTTTTTTTTTTTTTTTTTAATGTATTCTGCTGCAGTTGTAAAATACAAGGTCTTAGAATCGCCCCTGCTCCCATCGACTGTTTACCTGTTGGGATGCCCTTACTCGCTCCCTCCTGTGCTCACACAGGCTGGAGCGCCTTAATAATCCACAGATATGTTTAGAAACATCTTTTTTTCTAAGGTTAAACATAAGAGAGACATTTTTTTGGAAAAGGAGCTGTTCTGAAAGCCAGGATTAGCTCTTGCCCTCTGGTCCTGTGAGGCGGCGCCCCCAGCTGAGCCTCACACTGCACACCCTCTGTGGCTGTCCCAAGGGTCCACAGTACAAACCCCAAAGAAAAGAGCTTTCTGAAGTCTGCCTCCACACGTGGGATCGGCAGACGACCCCAGCCTTCCCTTAGGCTGACGCTCGGCTGTCCCTACACTATTACAGCAGCTGGTGGACCACAGGGGAGGATCGTGATCTCTGCTCCCAGGTGGTGCTGTTGGCCCTGGCCTCTCCGAGTTCACCCCTGCCCTCCGGCCTTGCGTGCTGTACCTGAGGAACCTGGGCCAACCTGGAGTTGCTGTTCCTGTCACAGGGGGAGCCTCCTTGGCCGGCAAAACCATTTCCTCCTCCCCTGCTTTCTGGCCAAGTCCACGACGTCTTTCAGGCCCTGGATCAAGGGTCACCTCTCTCTGCTGAGAATTGTCCCACCCATTCCCTTGTCCTCGAGAGGTGCAGCACGAAGTGGTGTCCGCTCGCCCCGCTGCTGCCACACACAGAGCACAATCCCACTCACTGGGAATGGTATTATCCCTGCAGTAACAGCAGGGCCCTTCAGGTACTCTCCAGTGGCCAGAAGCTGGCCCAGGCATGTATTAGGCCATTTATGTATCACCTGAGTTTTTACCAAGGAAGAAATTGATGCCAGTGACTGAAGGTTGCCAAAACACATACCCCAATCAGGCGGCAGAGCCTTCCTGAGCCTCACAGACACTCCCTACCTCATTCCACACAGAAACTTGGAATAAGGAGCTAGCCAAGGGCAGGAAGGGACCTACCTGGCTGCTGCATCTGCCCTGGACATTAAACAGCATAAGAAGAATGGACTCGCAGCTCTGGCCACCCCTGGAGCCTTGGTAGGGGTGCTGCTGCCATTTCTGAGAGTGAAGGACAAAGGCTGTGCAGAGAGATGCGTGCGCTGAGACACAACCAGTCCCCGAAGGCCCCAGAGGAGGCACAGCACAGCGCCCTGGGCTGCAGCCCCTGCCTCTCAGCACTCCCCTTGGCATGGCCCATACATCACGTGTCTAAATGCTTAAAACTTATAAATCAAACTGACAATTTGTTAAATCAAATATGTTCGATCCTCCCACCTTGACAAATCTGACACTGTCATGATGTGGAAGGCCAGGCTGGAATTTACAGATCTCTAGCTGGGAGTTGGCTGCTGGAACGAGGTGGTACGGTACGGGGAGAGAGGGCGAGGTGGTAGAGGGAGGGGGGCCCTGTAGGGCAAGGTGTACAGGGAGAGGGGGCCTCGTGGGACGAGGTGGTACAGGGAGAGGGGGCCCTGCTGGGGGCTGTCAGCTCTGTGCACATGGGTGTAGTAAGGCGACATGAATCCCAGCCAGGCCTTGCTCACCTCGCCACTGCTGCTGCTCTAAGACAGTGATGCTGCTGACAAAGAAGGTGCATGTGCGGACAGCTGACAGCAAAAACGGCCTGCCTGGACCAGCCCTGTGACCATCCCTGTGACTGTCCCTGTGTCCACCCTTGTGACCATCCCATGGCCATCCTTGGACCCTCCCTGGACCGTCCCTGGGCCCGCACTCAGCAGAACTGACACACGGGAGTTCGTAGGGCATATCGGAAGGGTGCCGTGCCAGAAGCCAAGGTGGACTCCAGTCGTCGGCTGTTGGAGCATCACTGTACCTGGGCCCTTCAACTCGTCTCTGAAATGACATGAATCGAGCAGCTACTGATTCTTGCACATTGCATGGGCCCTATCCACCCACCCCTCCCACCCACCCTTGGGGAATTAGCAACATACTAAAGTTTTTTTTAGTGTTACCAAATACTAAAGAGAAATGGTTTTGCTCTAAAAGTCTGAGGCCCTGAGTTCAATCCACCGCACCACAAGAAGGAAAGCAAAAAGGAATAACCATAATGACGTCACCACAGCCAGCCCTGTGGGCTCAGAGCTGCATTCCCTGGGGTAACTAGTTATAATTTTGATGAGTCTCAGCAGAACATCTGGTCATAAACACACCCGGGGCTGCACCCAGGGCGGCCCGCACTGATGACCTCAGCCATCCACATTTTCGATCCCACATTGAACCAGACATCTCCGTGTCTCTGCCTGACCTTCCTCTGCCATGGTTTATTTCCAGTATCTCAGGCTCTAGCAAAGGATAGAATTTTCTCCCAGTCCCATGCTCTCAGGGTAGACAAGGACGTGTGACATGATGTTCCATGAGGGATGACAAGGAAGCCCTTTTCCTGACGCCAGTGCTAGATTGGCAAGAACCTGGAGTCTCTGTGCTTCCTCCGTTTCCTGACTGAGGACAGTCCTCTTGTAGGGGATCTTTGAAATGGCCGTCAGCCTGTCTGTGGTTTAAAAATATTTCCTCTCTTTCTGGTACAGTTCCTGTACTTAGGAATAAATGCATGCAAACTTCAATTTAAATCTCAGCTCTGGTCATTTTCTAGCTGGGTGGCCTTGACAATCATTAGGTCACTTTGAGATTCATCTGTAACCATGAAATGACATGGTCCGTAAGCAAAGTATGTACTAAGCTCTGAGAAACAAATCCAGTGTGGGTCCTCCCCTGTCTCATGGGGAGAAGGCTGGTGCGTCTCATCTCTGTGGGCCCTGGGTCTGCAAAGTGGTGTCTGTGGCCTAGATGCCCTACCAGGGCTTTGCTGAGTTGCTGCCTGCCTGGGGCTCCCCCAACAGGCAGCCCAGTGTTGGACTGGGAGCAGGGACCCCACAGCCAGATGCCTTTGGTCAAGTGTAGCTCTGCTTCTTAGGAGCTATGTGACTTTGAGGCCTCAAATTTGACCCTTCTCTGTCTTGGCTGCCCTCCAGAAAACAGGCATGGTGTAGCACCTTTTCCATGTAGCTACAGACAGGATTAAACAGGACCATGTATTTAAGGCTCTTAAAAAATATGTAAGTGCTATTTAGGCATTTTCTAGTTCTTCATTTCAATTCAAGATTTACACTTTTTTTTGAAGTGAGTTCACACATGCTGTCCTCTACATACACAATGTACTGACCAAATGAAAAGGCTTAACATTCATTACCAATTGGTTCGTACAACACTCTTAATTTACCTACAAATCCTGCTTTAATTCCACAAGTTTCCCACTAATGTCCTTCTCTGGGTTCAGTCTAGAATCTTAGCCATCATGTCTCTTTAATCTCCTCCCGTGTGTCACTATTCTCCAGTCCTGGTGTCATTCAGAATTACAAAGATCAGGTATATTATGTTTTCCACAGAGACCCTCAGTTTGTGTTACCCTGACTCCTTAAGATTTACTCCAGGATGGTGTGTGTTGGGCACATGTTTGGATGGCCCAGTTCAGAGGGTCCTGTCCGGGTGTGTCTTCCTATTGGTGATTTTTTCCTTTATTATTAGTCAGTGTTTTATGGGAAGACACTTTGAAACTGTGCATCTGTCCTATATGTTATCAAACTTTCACTCACCAGTTCTCACAGCCTTTGGTGGTTCTTGCCTATTGCGTATGATGTTTGCCTGGTGGCGATGTTGTAGTTCTCATGTCCAGACTACATTTACCTGTTTGAATTATACTGTAATGGGAGCTGGTTTTCTTTTCTTCCTTCTGTATTCTAGTTGGATTTGTGATTATCAATTTTATCTTACCACCATCACTGTAATTTTGTGGGAGGTTCCTTTGAGTCGGAGCAATGATTTTTTTCAAGGCCACATGTTAAAAGATGTGTGCTGAGGGCATCACAAGGTGTTCCAAGCTCATGTTGTATTTTCTCCCACTCCTATCCTAGAATCAACCCCTTCTCCCAAGGAATTCTGGACTCCCCACCCCCACAAATTAGAGAATGGTATTTAGAAGCCAAGATGTGGGTGCGAGGTATGCGTCATGACTTCTAGGTCTTCTCGGGGGACAGAGTTAGGGAATATATGTAGGTATACTCACATGCGTGTTTATACCTCGGGCTTGGTTCTGATTAGTCCAGGAAAGATACGTGTTTCTGTTCTTTTCTGGGACATTTTCCCAGAGGCCCAGTCCTTGATGTGCTGATGATGACGCAGTGGGTACCTGGTGCGAGAACTCCACTCCTGCAGAAGCAGGGCTCTTGACAGGAAGAAGGAAAGGGAAAGGCTTTGCGCCCTCTAGTGGTCACGCTGAGTAACTGGAATTTCATGACCTTGGGACTAGAGTTGAGCTTGTGAACCTGATAGTAGAGCAACAAGCAGTGTTACACATGACCTGAGAGGTGGCGTTCCATCAGAGAGAAGGCGGTGTGTGACGTCTGTAGCACGCGTGAACCTGAGGGGATAATTCGTGATTAGCGTTTGGCCGGGATGCTTGAGGTCATAACATACATTTTATAAAAAGAAGTTCTCATGTGGTCTGGTGCAGCCACGTGATCCCAGCACTCTAGGAGGCTGCATCAGGAGGTCCCAAGCTAGAGCCCTGCGTCGGCAACTCAGTGACTCAGGAGGACCTTATCTCAAATAAAAAAAAGTTTAAAAAGGACTGCAGATATTGCTCAGTGTGGAGGCTTTGAGCTCAAACCCCAGTTCAAAAAAAAAAAAAAAAAAAAACATTTTTTTAAAGCTTTTACATAGTCCTCTATCTCATTGAGTCCTCGGTCTTGTGAAGCATATGCGACAGATTTTTATTATCCTGGATTTACAAACAAGAATCCAGTCTCAAAGAGGTTAAATGATTTGCCTAAGTTAATAAAACTTGGTCAGGGTAGTGTAAGAACTTGCAGTGGACTTGGGTAGTGAGGGAGTGTGGGTCTGTTTTGCTCTCGTTAGCCCTTTGCCCCTTCTGCTAAAGGATTTTCAACTATGTTAAACATCCCATTAGGATGGGGGAAAAAATGACAAAGCGTGTATCCGGAAAAATCTGGCCCCATAATTTAAAAAGAAAGGAAGGAAGGTAGGAAAGAAACCACATCTCTCACGTTTCAACTCTTGGAAATATTTTTAGCAGTTCATAAAAGTGAGAAAAAGACGATCCTAAGCATGAGTGAAGTTCTTTATCAAGTTAACACCTAGTTAAAGCAGGTAATGGAAGCCTTATAAATATGAAATCCAGACTCTCAATAAACTTCCTACCACCAGATGTGGCCTGAGATTCTTGCATCTGAGAAGCTGGCTACCATAAAACCGAGAGCCACGAGGAGCCATTCTGCTATTGTGCACCACACTGTCCCTGGCTCTGCAGCAATGTCCTTGCCTTGGTTGACGGAGAGGTCTTCATAAATCCAGGGCTAACCCAAAGGGCAGGCCTGCCTACTTGGGCTTCATTTGGACAGATGTGAGAATCAGGAAGGCTGATCAATACGCCCATCTTCTGTGATCATCCAAGGGGCTCATGTGGCCGCAGAGGTGATGTATGACCTGTGGATGTGGGTCCCTAAAAGCCTCTGTCTCCCAAGGCTATTATGGAGACAACGCTGGGAAGCAATAAAGCAGGGTCGTTTATTTAAAGCGAGGAGCTTAATCTTGTCCCTCCTGGTACTTCCGCTCCTTTCTAAACTGTTTTTAAAATGCTGACTGGACAAGACGACAGTGAAGAAAGCTGCCAATTTCAGACCCTTGGGAAGTCCATTTGGGGAATTGATTCTGGAAAGATAAAAATCTATCAACTATTTCACAAGTAAAAGTTGGTGTCAGGCTAACTTTTGAGTGAATGCCAGATTGAAGTTGGGAGATGGATCTCTGTACACACATGCAGATGCTGAAGGATACAGAAAAGCTAAGAGGTCTCTGAGGACAGCTGTGTCCCTGGAACCTCAGAGGTATGTGGCTCGCATGGCATTCACTACCGCCACTTAAACCTCACATGTGCTGAGAAATGCCATCGCTAGGCCTGGTTTGGGAGCTCACAATGCTGAGATATACGCTAAGAGAGTTTCCAAACTATTTGGGAAAATAAACACATGCATCTGACACTCCTGAGGTCAAGGCTATAACAGGAACTCATGGGTTCTATAAAATTCTCCTCCCTGTCTTGTCCCCAGTTCGCCGGTGAGGAGACAAACCTGGCCGATGTCTGGTCTGAGTAGTGGGCTGGCCTCCCTAAACAGGGGTACCCAAGGAGAGGGTACCCTGGCGAGGGATAGGCAACTCTGTAACAGTTCACAGTATCTGAGGGTACTGGCCCAGAATGACGTGGGAGACTGAGGAGTCTGTGCCAGCTAGTCCCAGGAGCAGAGAGTGGGGACAGTGGCCCTCATAACACTCTGGCATGTGCCTAAAGCCTGGGGAAGCAGAAAGAGGATGGCAGTCAGCACACATTTGCAGCCTGCTGTCCAGTTACCTTCTGGGATGACACCTTGGAAAGACCAGCACAGATGGGACCAGAGATGACCCTAGTCCTGTGGCCCTTTCTGTGGCTCCGCTGTGAGCATGGGGGCATGAGGCCTTGCTCACCCTGCCCAGCACCCTGCTCAGCCCTCCGGCTCTCCTGGCTCCGTGCTGATGCCCTCCACGCTGTCTGTGACATGAAGGGTAAGGACCCTGCCCTAAGACCGGCTTCGTGCTTTCCTCCGCTCTGAGCTTCTTTCCCGCTGCTCACTCATTAGAGAGCCTATCCACACAGGTCAGGGTGGTGTGCTTCATACTGACCATGTCAGTCCTACCCCTCCATGTCCCCAAGTTTGGATCCTGCATCTTTACACTCCATGCCAACCCCAGGTGGGACGCAATTATCCTGTTGGTGTGAGACGGCAGGGGTTATGAGGATGCACAGGAAGCAGTCTTGATATTCACTGTGACCTCAGCATGCATGTGGGGCTAACAGGCAGCTCAGGGAAGCTCTCGCCCACACTATTGCTTCCCAGAGTGGGGCTGGTGGAACACAAGTCCCTCTGGATGTCGTGTTCCTCTTCCCCTGGAGAGAGGAGAAACAGAAAGGAGAGTTCGTGGTCAGACTCTGGAAGCAGAGCCGACTGGACCTTCCTCCTAACCAGCTGTGCATCCTTGGTACCAGCCCCAGAATACCCACAGTAGAGAAACCTGTTAAAAGCTGGTTTGGCCAAAGGTTCAGCAAGCAGAAGCAAGGTGTGGCAATGCTATGCCGCTGTGACAGCAAGACAGCAGGCCAGAAGTGGCTCTCGAGGTGTGCTCGCCACGGCAGCAGCAGGTTTGCCTGGGGACCTGCTGGACGTGCAGGGTCCTGGGCCCAGAATCTGGGGCAGAGGAAGCACAAAGTTGTGTTGTGTTCCGTTTAAAAGGCTCGTGGGAGATTCCAAGACAGGTGGTGTGAACCACTGTATTGCGACAGATTCCTGGAGCTCTTGGATCATGGAGGTGTGGGAAGGAGGTTTGTCTCCCAAGGGGTCTGGAGGAGAGTAGGCAGGCACGTGTCAGCCCCTCCCCGGGCCTGTCCTCGGCTCTGCTTCCTTACGCCGAGTGTGCACTCCTGGCCTGATATCCAGGACCAGACTCTTCCAGGAGAAAGTTCTCTGATCCTTCATGGCCTGGGGAGTGGACAATGGTCCAGCCCCCAGAGGGAGCACGCACAAGCCTTTTGCCCGCCGATTTAAGGCTTCACTTCTGATAGGCAATCTCTACTGGAGATGACGTTCTGATGGCCGTGGTTCAGTCTAGCTTGTCTCAGTCGGCTCTGAAAGTTGGCAGTGAAGGGCGTGACACTATGGCGTGGTCTCGCAGTTCTGAGGTCAGGGTGGGTGTCACTGTGCTTGGACTCGGCCGATCCCATAGCTGTTCAGTTCTGATCCAGTCTGACGAGTATACAGCAAATTCTCTGGAGTCACAAGTGTAGTTTCTCCTTGGGGGCTGCTTTTCATGGCCTGGAAAGTGTCCCTCTATTGCAGCTAGAGCTGTGTTTTTAGCCTCTTCTAAGTAGCATCTGTATAAATAGGCTCTTTTCTCTTTTTTTAAAAGTCCCCTTTCTTCACCATAAAAAATATTTTAGGTGACTTGGTGGCTGAATTTTCTTACTACTACAGAAATCAAATCATTTTGGTTGAGGACAACCAAGAAGCACCTGGGAGGCCACTGGTGAGGGTCACTCTGAGCTGGCCTTCTCCGCGGCATTAACATCTTTTCATTTTTCCGGGAAGCAGCGGGCTCAGTCAGCATGGCTGTAGTCCTGCTCCCCAGTGGTCACGTTTCCCGGGTCATGCTGTGCTCTCCCTGTGAAAAGCTGCTCCCGGGCCAGGAATGACATTCCCTTGGTCTGTGAGGCACTAGGTGGTGCCAGCTGCTGATGACTTCAGGGAGGGAGGACGGTGCTGCCCCACAGAGGCTCTGACGGCAGCATCCAGCTCCTTGTTCCTGAACCCATTGGCCTGGGCTTGCCCCTCCTGCCCTGTTCTCACACGACTGCAGACAACACGAAGGTCCCGGGGACCCCATCCACAAGGGCTGGGGCTGGTGCTCTATCTGGAGTGAGACACATGAAGAAATGAGAAGAAACCAGCCAGTGTCCCTGGGGTGAGGGGCTCAGCAAAGGCCTCTTACCCAGAGAGTCGTCTGTCCCTCTAGAACAGAGGCATTTCCCTCCCAGAGGAGCAGAGAACACAGGCATGGAAACTTCGTGTGTGAAAGAGTCTTTCCTGCCCTCCTGGGAGGATGGAGCCAAGGGCTGGGGAGAAGAGGAAATCATCAAGTCGGGGACCCATCTCCCAGAGCCCACATGGCAAGTGGCCCCTCCCTCTAAAACTGTCTTCACCGAGCAGCTGGCAATGGTAGACTACTGCCACCTGTGGCCTCAAGACGAACCTTTCTCACAACTGCCACTACCCAGCCACTGTATCCTGTCTACTCTTGGTGGCTATTGGGGGATTTCTGATTTGCAGCTGCTGTAAAACTGCTGCTCTCGAGGTTTGAAAATTATGTACACACTGTCTGTATTCAGCCCCTGGCGAGGTCTGCCATTGGAGAGTGCGGGGCGTGTGCACACGCCTAGAGTCAGTAAAGACCACAACTGTCAGAGATTTGAGGCTCCGTAACTCTGAGTGCTTTCCCATCTGCTCCAGTGCTTGGAGATGCACCCCGGGGGATGCCCAGGCCCCTGTCATCACCCACTTACACGAAGGAGAAGCGAATCTCTTGGCCCTGAGAGGTTTCCACGGGAGTAATGACCAGAGCAGATGCGCACACAAGGGCTAGGAAGGAGATGGGGCGGGGGGCACTGGGGACCCCTCCCGTGACATCTGCACCTCTTCCCCAGCCAATGTTCACTGTCCTGTTGTCACTGTGGGAGTCCCCAGCTTGGCACTTGGCCCCTAGGTTTTGCTCTGCCATCAAGCAATGACCAGTACCCCACATTCCCTGGGAGGAGAGGGCACTGTGTGGCATGCCCGCTGTCCCCCCCTCCTGCCACACCCCCTCACCTACCTTAGCTTCTCCATCCTGATTCTCAGCCCCACTCCCCCATTCCTCCTGCTCAATCTTTCTCTACTTTTCCCCCAAACAGAAATTATTTTGCACATTTTCTTTCCAGTCCAAAAATAGGGAAGAGAAGGAACAGTTAATCTGGTCCAGCTGCTGCTGCGACTAACAAGATGTTTGGACGGTCACTTCCCCCAGGTCTCCCTCCCATCCACAGCGCCCCGCCTCCCATTTCCCACACATCCCCTTAAGAGCAGTGCCCTAGCCAGGGCCAGAGAATGGGTTTCCTAGGCTTGAGGGGCTCCCCCTGAGCAATGCCCAGGCCATGGTCACAACAGGGAGTTAATAGGACAGACAGAGGTGGTGAAAAGACCTCCCAAACTCACAGCTTTGGTGCAGGGACAGGCTGTGCCGTGGCCTCCATTTCTTTGTGAATGACCACATTCTAAACTCAACGCAGGCGTTCACTCATTCCTCCATCCCACAGGTCCTGAGTACAGGCTTGCGGCTCGATTCCCCCGTGTCAATGCTGAGGAATACCTCTGCGTTGCTTGACTGAGGGAGATCAGCCTAACCGGCAAGACAGAGCACCTGAGCGCATGCTACAGCATTGTCCGTGTGGTGGGGGAGTTTTCCCCACCCTGAGCTCTTCCACCTAGGGCACTGGGGTGTGGGTGTGTGAGTGTGTGGGTGTGCACATGTGGGACTTACTGAGCAGCAAACCCAGGGGTGCTCTACCATTAAGCCAAAACCATGGCCCCTTTTTTATTTGGGACAGAATCTCACTAAGCTCCCAGGGCTGGGCTCAAATTTTTAATTCTTCTTCCTCAGCCTCCATTAGCTCTGGGATTATAGTCCTGCACCACCAGGCCCTGCTGGGCATAGGCATGATTTCCAGCTGAGTGGCTGCGGAAAGGGAGGTGGTGATGACCCAGTCTTCCCAGGGACCTTTTCCAGTGCAGTCCCCTACTTTTCTAAGATATAAGCAAAGAGGAGTGGGCTCCTAGCGCTAGCAAAGCCTCACCCCAACTTCTCCAGCAGCCAGCACACTTCCCCTCCCTCCACCCTCCTGCCTCCCTCTACCCCAGGCCCGTTCCTTGCAGGGAAGAGGCGGCCCCTCAGCTCCAGCCTCCACTCCCTGCTCATGAGAGACTCCCTTGCTGTCATTTCTGGCATCTCAAGTCAAATACAGAAATCTGAGGGTCATCCATGGGAACTTTGTTTCCAAGTCCTTCACAAATCTACAACTGAAAATGCCACATTTTACCTAGCAATGTGGACCTTTTAAGGTAGAATGTCTGAATGTCTTCAGCAGTACCTATAGAAGTTTTGGGACATGATCTCCCGTTCAGGTCTGGGTCCAAGTTCTGCCTCCCTGGAAGGCACGTTGGGAGGGATTTGCTTTGAGAGCATCGCCTCCTGAGGTGGACGTAGGATCTCTCTCACTCTTCTCTTGAGATATCCTCATTTCTTACCTTCCCCTTGGTTTTTGCCACAGGGAAAGGAACTGAGGAAGAAAAGCAGGTGGCCCTCGGTGTTCCTAAGGCAGCAGCATTTGAAAGTGGGTAGCACGAGGATAGCTCCCACTCCCACACCGTCAGCACCCCTTCACCAGTGGAGAATGAAGTAAGAACAAGGGCGGGAATGAATGAAAAGACATGAGATCATTTCACTTAGCACTGGGGGGAGCATTCACTTTAAAGAACACATCCCTCAAAAAGTCCATTGTGGAAGATTCCCTTCCCCTACCCCAGGCAGAGGGAGGACAGGGTCAGGGTCATAATTCCCTGGGTGAGTGATGTTCTGGGTACCTCCGCGTTTATCAAATTGACAAGGTGGCCAGGGTGACACCCGGTGGCCAGAGGGACTTGTGTTCAACCCTCCTTGTGACATGTACAGAGTGAGTGGCATTGTGAAGCTCTAGAAGGGCAGGGCATCCCCTGTCCAGCAGACATGCCCCTTCTGGTTGCTAGGGAGTCATTGACATCCCTCGGTTGGGTCCCCCTCATCCAGTCAGTCTGTGGGATCCAGGTGCATTCTGCACACCTAACATCTAGTGCTGGTCATACAACCAGGATTTGTCTAATCAGTTTCCACAGCTGGTTTAGAAATTTCATAAACCAAATTCCCGTTCAGGGTTTTCAGGGCACAGTCAGAGTGGTAGATATCAGCAGAAGATCTTTTAGAAAGAAAGGAATTTCTACAGATCTTCAGGTCTCAAATCAACTAAATCCTAGTTTAGCTGAGTTAAATTCAATATTAATTTCTTCTCTCTTTGAAGCCGTTTTCCTACTGCTAGCTGGGTAGTAGAAATAGGAAGTTGTAAATATTCTTATTTTCCATGGATAACTTCTGGGCACCTCTGGACAAACCCGATTTATATCTATTGTTGCTATGAAATTATTAAGAATGTCCCGTCTTAAAAAAGGGGGGGCCCATTGAGGATGATAAATTATATGAAGATCTGTGGTCTCCTTTCTATTTTTTATTAATGTCAATGAGTATGAATTCGTCTTTTTTTAAAATATGTTTTTAATGAAGCAAGGAAACCTGGTTTGAAAATGGAAGTAGCCGACAGATTTGCTTAAAAATAACTATTGCAACATTTGCAGAGTTTTCTAATATGAATTCAGTAGGGATCCAAAAATAATTTTAAAAATCTCTAGGGCAGTTTCCAAGACTTTTTGATGAGGATTGTTGACTCTTCTGTGCCTGGGCAGCCCTTCCCTTGAGAGGGCCTTGCTCACTAAAGGCCATCAGATAACACTGTAGCTGAATACAGTCTTAAAGCGAGAATTGTTTTTGAATCTTACAATGACCCTTCACAAGGCCACCCAAGACCAAGAAAAGAGAATACATTCTTTGTTTCAGGGAGCATCCTCAGGAAAGCAGATAGGAACAAGGGTTCTGTCATGAAACTATTGTCCCTCAAGCGGTGCCTGGTCAAAAAAAAAAAAAAGTGTACTCCTCAGTAGCAAGTAGAGACCTACAGATCTTCCAGTCCCTATGACTCACTCTTGTCCTCTCCCCAGATCATCACTAGACTCAGTTTTCAGCTCGTTTCTAGGTCAAACCCATCCATTGTGTGTAGGGGGGAGGGAATGGGGGGACGTGACATGGTGGCAGCAGCAGATCACTCTCTCCTCTCTCTTTCTTTTCTTTCTCTGAGGGATTGACACACGGCTGATCCACAACACTATGATTTCCACCGTAGACATGTCTAGCACACGTGTGCTCATCACCCATCAGGCGTGGTTTTGAACACTGCACTTGTCAACTCACTCTTTAACCTATAAGGAGATACTATTGTTACCTCCATGTGAAGATAGAGAAACAGGCACAGAGGGGTTGACTTCCCAGGTTCCCACATGTAGTAAGATGTGAAGACAAGCTTCAAAATGACGGACTCCAGCACTTGACCCATGACTGCACCTCCACTCTATGATGACAGCCTGGTAGCCCCTCTTCCCTTTATTTCCCATTTCCTCAGATGTCTCTAACATCGAGATGCTATTGCTGCTTCCAGTGCCCCTGCACACCTCTTCAAGAGCCCCTCCAATCCAGGGCTCCCTGGCATCTGTGGCTGGTCTTCCTGGATAAGCCATTAGCTAAAAAGCTGATCGTTCCAGCTCAATTTCCATGACAGTCTCCTCAGGGGCCTTCCCAGCTTCACCAGCCAGTCCTCCACAGTCTCTGTCTGAGCTGGTCAGGGTCTTCCTAATCTTACAATATTGCAGTTCTCTGGCCTCATTCTTAAAATTCCTCCATTTTCTGTATATCCTCTGGTGATCTCATCCAATGCCATATCTGTCAGGATCTATTAAGTGAACATTTATATCTCTGACCTGTCCCTTTTCACTGAACTTGAGACTGTAGCACTAACACTCACACCTCATACACAGGCCACTGAGCTCCTGTCTACCCTCAAGGAGACATGGTCTTCCTGTAGGTCACTACATCATGTCACTCTTTCCCACACCCATGGTGACTCCCTCTACAGGCTTTCCTCTTAATCTCCCTTAGTCTTCATGTTTATGTCCTTGTCTGTTGTCACTCTCTTCTCAGCAGAGCAACCAGGGCACCACAGTCATCGTGGATCAGAACCATGACTGCTCTGATCAGGTGCTGTCATTTCCCGTCACCCAGAATGGGACAGGTTGTTTTTCCTGGAGACAGTCACGGTAGTGTTCTCTGGCCCATGTGCTCTTCTTCTCACGTGACTTTAGAGACATGGCATTGGTATTCTCCCTCTTGATGACAAAGGCAACAATGATGAATGGATTTAACGGTTGGATCGTACTGGGGAGTCAATGTGACTTCCACTTGCCTTGGATCTTAGAGATGCTACCTTTGCTTCCAGAGCCTCTGTCTCTACTCTGGGCTGCCGTGCTGGGAGGACAAGAATGCCCAGGTCACATGGAGAGGCCATACATCTGCGCCTTCACTGACAGCTACCAGACAGAGGTCCCCAACAGTAGCCCCAATCAGCTTCAGGCACATGAGAGATGACTCCAAGAGATGTCGCTTTCAGCCCTCAGCTGTAAGCTGAGGTCCAAAACACGGTGGAAATATCGTGGCACCCAGGGAGACATCCTCACCAGGCCCTGCTTGAATGCCTGGCCTACACAACCCAGGAGCAAAAGAGAATGGTTATTTTGGGTCAGTAAGTTTTGAGATGATTTCTAACATAGAAAACTGGAACAATGGGCTAAAATCTCAGTGCTCACAAGAATAGCTACCTCCTGCCATCATGCTATGGCATCCCCTTCCACACTGACTTGGGTCACCTGTAAAACAAGGCAAAAATGACAGGTCTTGACCTCTGAGACTGGGTCAAAAAAGACACCCTTATTTCCGTCTTGTCCTTTTGCATCACTGTTTTAGTTACTTATTCAAAGCTGGAACAGATTACGCAATATCCACAACTTAGAGCAAGAAAGATTTACTTTAGCTGACAGTTTCAGAGGTTCTCATACAGTCCATTCATGGGCAGCCAACAATGGTGGAAGCTCATGGTGGAGGTCTAGTAAGAGAAAAGCTCTTCAAGGCGTGGCAGATGGAAAGTCAAGTGAGGCAAGAGCAAGTAGATGTCAGGCAACTAAGGCAAGGCCAAAGCTTTCTCAGGAAAAGCTGTAACAATATTTCTTCTTCCTTTACTTAGTTCAAGCTGCCAATTGGGCCCTGGACAGGCAGGATGGATGCTTCTCCTTCATTTCCTGGCCCACAAGTCAATAGCACCTGAAAGCTCTTACCCTCCAGTCTCAACAATATGCCAGAATCCCTCCATGCCAAACCCCAAGCATTCACCCCTTCCAGCCAGGTCTTACCTTCCAACAGCACTCAGTTTATCATAGATATATCACTATATCCAAGTATACGAAGCTTTTGGGGGACACTCTAGATCTAAGCCATCACAGTCACACCCTGGGGGAAGCCAGCCACCACGCCCCAGCCAGACACAGCAGTTCTTCAGAGAGGGCCAGGGGATGAGGACCTAAGATCCCTGTCAACAGCCATGACAGTAAGACGCTTTGTCTGTGGGCTTCTTCAGGGCCACCCAGGCCTTCAGATGGCACAACCCCAGCTGGCAATGTGACTGTGGGTCCCAACCCAGTGCTCCCCAGCACAGCTGCTCCTTCATTCATGACCCAGACAGTCTGCAAAATAACTTTGTTACCTTAAGCCACTGAATTCTGGGATACCTAAAACCTTTGGCTCTCCACTGACCAGGGTACCCTCTGTCTCCCCACCAGTCCCCAGCCCCCTTTCCCGACACACTCTTTTGTTGCACTTCTCCACCACATCTTTCTCTTTGACTTTGATAGGATGGGAAGTCTAGGACGATGAATATTTGGCCTAATTTGGTTTAATATTTGGTTCAATTCACTGCAAATCCCTAGCACCAAGTATACAGCCAGCACTCAGTACTTATCTGTGAAGGGCCACTCAGACTGACAGGCTGCACCATGTGATGAGCAGGGCCACGTGGCCGGGCAGGGGGAGTGCTGGCTTCCAGGGCGGTGACCTCGGTAGGAGGTCCCAGTGGCATCTATTTCCCTGCCTTGCTCCATCCTTACCCCGTTTTCTCAGGTGTTGTCAGTGTTACCCTGTACCTGTGACAACAGAACATATCAAGGGTTCCAGATAAAACCATTTGCTTCACAGTTTAATACTCATAGCATTCAGAAAAATATTTCTCTCCTAATTCTCAACACGATGCCAAGACTCAGTTTATCTGTTAGCTCATAATTAACGTGGAGGAGGCAGAAGATAGTTGGTAGCTCTTATCTCGAAAACAGCTCTCCTAAAACACAACAGAAAAAGATTAACTCATGAAAATGCTTAGGCGTATGGCGGGGGAATTTTAGCCTTGAAACTACCCAGCAGTAGACTTCAGAGTTGATACAGGAATTTGAAAGTAATTTGCAACGTGTGCAAAATAATTCTGCCGCCCTTGAGACAGCCTCCAGCCCTGCCCTGGATCACGGGGTAGAACCAGGCACTTGTGAGCCTGGAGTCCACAGTGCTGTACAGGCTGCATGGGCCTCCCTGTAAGCGTTGATATCTCCTTCCCTTCAAATCCTATTTTCTAACTTCCTGCTATGTTCTCGATGCTGCTTTAGATACTGGGAATTCAGGCAGGCCTTCAACAGCCACTGCCTCAAACATCTTAGTTGGAGCCCAAAGGTCTATGGGATTGTCTGAATCAGCCTCAATATATCCCCATCACAAAGGAAGCAGGATTCCAAAGCACAGGAACAAAGGCAGGTTTACTCAGCAGGTCTTAGGGATTGGTTCTCCTCACACACAGAGCCCTTTTTTCTTTCAGGAAACAAGAATCAAAATTTCAGCTTCAACTTTTGAGTCCAAACGTGACTTCTGAAGGATTCTGGGTTGAACCCAGATCCTTGACCCTGAGCTACACCCCAGGCCCCCACTATTTTAAAGACAATGACTGTCCTGGTTCCTACAGGGCCTTGGAGAACTCTAGTGTGGGAAGAACACCCAGAGGCATGGTGGACACTTCACTCGGGATCCATGACTCAGACTAGACGCTGGATGTGTCCCACACGTGAGCCACGTGTCCAAGGGGGCTCTGTCCTCACCCTGTTGGCCAGAGGACAACTGGAAAATTCAATGGGCAAGGGAAAAGCCAGCCTATTGGTCAGCCCTTTGGCAGCCTGCCATTTGGGATGGTGACAGTGACACCTGAGGACAAGAGGTCAGGAACAGGGGATGCAGGCTGGGTACTTCAGCACTTCACACCCACTACCTCACGTGGCCTTCACTGCTGCCCTTGTGGGGGCAGGACGGAGATTCCCACAGTCACATTGTACAGATAAGATACTCTGAGAAAGTGGGTTTTTCCCAAGGCCTCACAGGACCAAGTCGAGATCAGGCCTCGATGGGTCCTCCTGCAACATCACTGCTCAGTGGCACAGACTTGTAGAACGAGGAACGAAGAGCTGGGATTATCAGGCTTCTTTCTGTGTTTCTGATGATCACCCTGGAAACTCTCCCTAGAGAGAAGAGAATGAAGAGCTCTTCCCAGCCCGCATCTCTTCTGCAAGCTGCAGGTGGACCCTCGGCCCTGAGTCACAGCCCCACGTCTGTGGCCGACAGTCCTCCAGCTCCAAACCACCTCCTCTTTCTCATCCACTAAAGCAGAGCCAAAGAAATGGAACTGAAACACTGATACTTTTTATATTTTTATAACATAGTAGTTCAGACAGAGATGCATAGATGGGAGCAAAAAAAAGATAAACCTTTCTGTCAAACAGCCAGAAGAAAGAAAGCTGTTTTCTCCTTTGCAAATGCCGAGCTTCACCTTTGCATGCCTTGAAGTTCTTTGGCCACACACTTAATTTTGGGGAATGTGAGTTCACTGAAGGAATGTTGGGAGGAGGCGAGCCACCTGCCTGCCCAGCTCCAAGTTGGATTTAGCTCCAGCGGCTCCACTTGCCTGCTGGAGGCTTTATAACCACCATCATGGTTGTGTCTCTCTCTCTCTACTCTGAGGGACTAGAAATAAGGGACTTTTCTTGTTCGTGGCTGTTTAGGACAGTAACCTGGAAGGTGCTAAGTGACAGTGGCCAGTTATCCCCCACTCCCCGGTATGCTGACAAGACCCTGGGAACCTACAGCTCCCCTTGGCTGGTGTCCCATGGGGCAATTGGTGGTGTTTTTTTTTTTTTCTTGGCTGAGCATTCCCCAAGGGAGTGCATCCCACTGAGTGTGACCTAGGAACTGAGGGGTAGGAACCACACCCTCCCTTTCATCAGCAATTTATCTTGGCACCATGCTAGGAATATTACACACATCCTCTCCTTTAAGGCCTGTGAAGTGAGGCGTGGCCTGTGTTCCACTTTACAGATGAGAAAACCGTGCCTAACGATAGCGCTCACACCTTGCCCAGGATTGCAGACCTAGGAGGAGGCAGCATACCACATTCTAGACACGTTCTTCCCCCTGTGGCATGTCCCTGCCCACGTGGGCCTGCTGGCCTGTGGTGGGGAGTTCACCTCCATGCAGCTGGTTGCTTGCTGGGCTCTCCCCTGAGGCCCTGATCACACTGGTGCCGCGTGGCTTAAGGCCTGGAAACAGAGAGCAAGGTTGCCAGCTGTAGCAAATAAAAACAGAAGATGCTCTATTATAATTGAATGCCAGACCTTGGCGTGAGTATGTCCCAAATGTCACACGGGCACACTGCTTCTGAAGCCCTACTGCTGTCAGTTTGAAATTCGGCTGTTTGGTCTGGGCTGGGCTGGGCCCTGCTTGCCGTGTCCTGCACAGGGCAGGCTCTGTCCTCCCGCTGCGTCCTCCACCCAGACCTTCCGTGCCCAGATCCCTGGCATCTGACTCAACCCGATATTCCCCTCTCCTTTCAGGGACGCCGAGTCCCAAGCCCAGGGCCAAGTCGCCCTGGGTCCCCACAGCTTGGCTTCCTCCTGCTGACCTTCAGAAGGATCACGCACGTCAGTTCTTTTTTACGAGTTTTTCATCTTACCATGATGAGGACACGCACGGGGTGGGAGCGGCAGTAATGAGCACAGGGAAATCACAGAGCATCCGAAGCTGATGATGGAGCTTCCTGGTGTTCGCTTCCTGCCCTCGCTGCCCTCCCTCCCCAGGGGCTGCCTGCATCCTGCAGCCCCCAGCCCCAGCCCCCGCAGGCTCTGTCCTTTCATTCTAATGGCAAGGCCTCTTCATCCCTCCTCTTTCCTCCTTCTCTTTAACTAAAAAAACAAAAAAGAAAAGCAAGGCCAGCTTCTGCCTTTGCCCCGCACCAATGCAGAGTGAGCCAATGTCCTTCCCGCCAGAGTCCCAGCCCCTCAGAGGCAGGCAGCTGCCTTCTTTCAGACCTGGAGTCCTTCTTCACTTCACCCACCCATCCCAGGCATCTGCATGCTCCACCCTGCCTCGCACCCTTTGCGCTCCATCCACGCCATCACGGGAGCCCGAGTTGCTCACACGTTGCCTCCTGGGATCCCGTTCCTGCTGGCCTCCTCCCCACATGGGCACCTCCAGGAGCCCACAGGCTAATTCCCAACCACAAAGATTTTGGAATACAAGGGTGGGGAGTGGATTGTACAAAGCATTTTTATGCCTTCTATTTTTTTTTTTTTTTTGAGACAAGGTCTCACTCTGTAGACCAGGCTGGTCCTGAACTCACTATGGAGCCCATTCTGGCCTCAAACTCATGGCAATCCTCCTGCCTCTGCCTCCTAAGTGCTGGAGCTACAGGCTCATGTGGCGCTGGGGAATTTTAGGGCCCCACACTTCCTAGGCCAGTACTCTAATCACTGAGCTCCACCCCATCGCTCTTACAACATATTTTTAAAAATAGCTGACATTTTAAAGAGTTCTATATCAGAAATTTTAGGTAGCTTCACCTTTGACCTTTGAGAATGAGATTTTGAAGAATACCAAAATACGTGCATGCGATTATTTTGATTGCTCTTTGCACATTTAAAATCAATTAAATATCATAAATATGTTATTATAAAAGTAAGTTCATCACATTTAAAGGCGAGTCTAGTGGCAAGCAATTATACTTGAAAGTACTTTAAATTAGTTTTAATGTTGTTGCAGACTGCCAAACTGTCCGGAACACAGTGCCTCCTTGTTTTTGCCAATATACAAGTCACAGGCCTAAACCAGGGGCAAACCCACAGCGCGTAGACCTGCCTACGCCCTTCCAGGGTCGCAGAGGGGAGCGTGCTCCATGGTTTCCCATGTGGAGCTGGTCTTGGCAGTGCCCCCGGGCCTCCTTTGGGGAACAGTGCTGCTGCCTCGGGGATCGGAGCTGCCATCGTGGGGCTGGTGGTCCCCTTGCCTGAAAAAACACCTACTGGGTAGTTCAAGAAATCTAGGCAGGCGTGTCCAACCTGCTACCCACCGATTTCTGCTCCTGATTTTTAAAAAACTTTATAATGAAAAAAAATTTTAAGGAAGTTTTAGTAACTATATGCAGCATATTAACTATATTATATGCATTTTATATATGGCCCAAGATAGTACCTCATTACTCAAAAAAGGCAAAAAACCAAAACAAACAAAAGCAGCAGGCTGCAGGTGCAACACACATGCAAGCACTCAACGAATAGTTGAGAAATAGTTTCCCCAGTGTATTATTACGTATGCAAAATATTAGCATACCTATCATATACTCATTATGTAAATCAATATAAAATGTACCATAATGCAGAAAGTTTCTTTATATTTTTGTCAGAAAAAGAAATCCCATGTGATCCACTTACCCAAATTTGCATATATCCTTAGAAGAAAAACTTCAGAACTACCGAGTTGCCGATTTTGAACTTGGAGGTACTTCTTGAACCCAGTTGTCAGCTGAAGCACAGAGGCCAGAAGGTTGAGGCAGTTGGCAGAAAGTAGAGTCTGCTGCAGGCCAGATGCAGCAGTCCTGGGTGACACTGAAGGGGGTGCCTCGCTGACACTCAGATCACCTTGCCAATGACATTGGGTCCTGTCCCTCCCAGCATGGCACCTCTTTAGGAGACGCAGAATGACAATGCAGGCCTGGAGAAGAAGGGAAGGCAAGCTGGGTGTGGTGGCCTGAATCTGTAATCTCGGGAGGCTGAGGCAGTAGGATTACTATGAGTTCAAGGCCAGCCTCGCCTACATGGTAAACTAAGGACCACTCAGAACTACAGAACGAAGTTTATGTGTACGTACAGGAGCAGGAGCCCACATGTCCCGTGTCCACTGTGGGCAATGTTTATACCCACACAAGCTCTGGAGCAGGGGTACACTCTCTGGTTCCCTGCATCCAGCCAGCACCAGCCACAGGTGTAGATAGCAGGTGTTCCATGAACAGGAAGGCCCCAAGAGGGCCCCCAGGACAGCCCCATTGTGCTCACCATCTTGGAGCTGGCTCCTCTGCACCCCTCTTGTTCTCCAGTGTGTCCCTGTCGCCATCCGTGGAGGGAACAGCTATGGAGAAGGGGGTGTGAGTTTGGTTTTCCTCTCTTCTTTGTGGTTTGTCTGCATTTTCTGGATTTTATCAATGAATCTGTGCATTTGTATAGTGGGGAGAAAACCTTTTAAGATGAAAAAGAAAATTTCACTCTTGTCCAAATAGGCTTCAATTATTCAGGTTATTTAGATAAATAAATTATTTCCTAATAATGATCTATACATTGCAATGTATCTAAAACACACATGCACAAAAAACCCAGCTTACACATATGATGCTAAAGCCTGCTAGAACACTAGAGCAAAACTGAGTATCACCGTTGTTAACAATCCAGATCAGCATGGTTTTCAAATCCTGCCAATCCTCCTTTAAACTAAAATAACTGGGCCTCTTTTGTTAATAGGAGACGAGGCTTTTTAACTGCATTTATTCTTTTTTATTTTGTGGTTTACTCTTGGGGAGTGTTTTGCTCCCATGCTGTACTAAGACTGCACACTGGTCTCTGTTCACAGGAAAGGTGAGTACTCCCTAAGCTGAGGAGCCACAGGCCCAGAGAGGAAGAGCCAGGGTCATGCCAACGACTCCTTTAGAGCCCTGTGCCCAGGCCACCGGCCTTCCAGAGAGCATCACTCAACCTCAGCCCCCAGGACATGGGATTTATTAATCTGCAAGCTCATCAGCCTTGAGTTCTGTCCTTTGCGTCCTCCTTGGGTCTCTGTCCTTGCACTGGGCTGTGTCTTCCCTCCCAGGCTCCCCTCTACTGTGGCATGTGCCTGCTGCTGCTGGCTCCTTCTTCCATCAGTAAATCACCTCACCCAGCACCACCCCAGGAACACCACACGCCCAGCACCTTCAGACAGCCTTCCTGGACATGCCCCGCCATCAGCATCTGCTGGTGTCCCAGGAAGGTGGCCCCAGAGCCTACGATGCACAAGTTGCCACAGGGATGCAGTTCAGTGTTTGCACGCCAGCAGAGTTAATGGGAGGAAATGCAGATAGCACTGGCTCAGAGAGTGAGTGGGGAGCGGATCCCACCTGGGCAGAGCACGTGTGCATGGGACCCATTTACTGCTTTCATCACTTGCCTTCGTGGGCTGGAGCCACATCTGGACCCCATTATAATTATGAAAGGTGCAGGCTTCGTGCTCGCTCCAGAGCCCAGCTCTGATTTTACAACCAGTTTGGAGAAGCAGGAGGCAAGTAAATACTTCCTGTTCCCCTTGTAATCAACATGCACTTGACATCAATAAGCTGGATAATTACATTATCGTTACCAGTACCTTCATTATTGTTGGACACAATCTAGGAGACATTAATAGAGGGCTCTGCAGAATGCTCCTGGACAGATGGGGCTAACATCGAGGCAGAGGGTAGAGGAAGGGTGGCAGCTGCCTCTTTCCTGAGCCAGGCAGATGAGAGAACATCTTCTGTGCTTTCATGAGGCTATGAGATGGAACCGACAGAAAGGCCATGGGGACCTCTGCTGTTTCTTTCCCACAGAATTGACAAGAGCTCTGTGTTTCAAGCATTTCCTAGGACTGAGAAGAGGAAGGTACCTCAGTGCTGGCCACACCCAAGGCTCTGTCTCCCACTCTTTCCCTTCAAAGACATTAATCGAAGCTCAAAGGACTTGTCACTACATGACCCCAGAGAGTGGTTTCCTGACTGTCATTGCTCTTCCCAAGGACTTGATGAGATTCTCCACTTTGGCCCTTAGATCTTCTATCTGTAGTCCGTTAAGTAATGTAACGTACAAATATTTGGAAAATACTCAACCCCTCCTCTAAAGATAGAGTTGGAATGAACAAGCTTTATGGCATATTAGACCAACTGGAAATCTGCTAGGTCATGTGGGAGAACTGGTAAG
Source organism: Ctenodactylus gundi (assembly GCA_004027205.1). Classification (NCBI taxonomy): domain Eukaryota; kingdom Metazoa; phylum Chordata; class Mammalia; order Rodentia; family Ctenodactylidae; genus Ctenodactylus; species Ctenodactylus gundi. The sequence continues at coordinate 185,888 of PVKB01001274.1, forward strand.
AACAGAAAAGATACTTCCTTCTGAAAAAGAATTTAAGTATTTGATTTTAAACTAACTCTTTCCTGATGGTTTCCCTGTGATGAGGCTTATAGAAGTGATGGTGTATATGGGGGAGAAGGGATAGAGAGAGACATAAATTATTTTCTACTCTCCACTACTTTAGGAATTGAACCTATGATCCCATGTGTTCTGGGGATCCGATGGAGCTACCTTGTATACCCACGTTCACAAATCTGCACACACACACACACACACACACACACACACACACACACACACCACACACACCAGCACACGTAGGCTTCCTTGTTACTTTTTACCCCATCATTAAGAATGGCTGAAGAGAAACCAGATCCCCTAGGATCTGCATGTTCACAGCAACCTCTGAGGACCCAGTGCCCAGCTGGGGAAACCAACGGATCCCCCTGAATGGGTCCTTAGCCCTTTTAGTTGTCCATGAACAAACACGCACTACTGAGTTTGAAAACCAAATATGATCAATAAAGAGGTCTTTGCCCACTGGCACCTCCTACGTTATTTTTTTGGTGAGTATCTTAAGAGGAATTAATTATGGGCCTTGTTTTCTGGCTGCAATGGCAAATCATGGACAGAAATATAATTGCAAAAGGAAACTTTCAGTTTAGAAAGAGGGACGAAGAAGCTGGCCCAGGGTTGTTTTTCTGGCGGAAGTCACATTGGCCTTCAGTTTCGGGTCTGGAAGGTCTCCTCTGGCTGTTGCTCTCCTGTCCCATAAGTGACCTTATGGTCCTCCTCAGCCCCTTGGCAACTTACTGTAAACAGGTTATTTATAAGCCCCCTTCCTGGGGCACAGCAGAATTATGTAATGGCTTCCCTAGGGCCCTCTAGATTTTGTGAATCCCCTTCCCCAAACTCAGGGCAGAAACAAGAAAATAAAAACTCACTGAACTGTTTATTCAACCCAAATAAACTTGGCCCTGGGCCTGCCAAGATTGTGCAGTGCCAGAGGCAAGGGGATAAGAAACCAGAAGAGGGGCGGAAGAAAGAGATTTGTCAGTTGTGGCCAGGGAAGAAAAACAGGCCCAGCCCAGCTTCCTGCCTCCTCAGACCCTATGTGTGCAACCTGAGCTTCCACCCCAAGCACAGGAGTTGGGAAACTAGAGGACGGGAGGTAAGAGGACATCAGGAAGCCACTTCCTGACTGCTCCTTTGTGGTCCCACCTGTGCTCAGCAGGCCCCAGACTGGACAGGTGTGATGTGGCTTCCTTCCCTGCTTGGTCTTTGGGCTGGAGGGCTCTGGGCAGGAGGCTACCCTGGAGACCCCTGTCCCTACAGGCTGTACCGGGCATCGCCCACTGTTGAACACCATACACTGGAGTCCTCCATGTGCCCTCTGCTATGGTCTGGTGCTCTTTCTCCTCGGGGGACTCAGTTATCTTTACTACGCTGGTGGTGGTGAAGTCATTTTTGATCTGAATCACTGAGCCTTGGGGTTGGGTCTCACAGTTTGTGGATGATGCATTTTGTTCCTTCCACTGGTCTCTAGCAGACACTTAGATAAGAATATGAGTCTCTGTTAAATTGACGCTGGAGGAATAGCGCAGCAGTTGGAGTGCTTGCCCAGCAAGTACAAGACCCTGCGTTCAGTTCTCTAGCATCACATAGACCGGGCATGGTGGTGCATGCCTACAATCCCAGCACTCAAGAAGTTGGGGCAGGAGTATTGCTATATGTTCAAGACGAACCTGGGCTACATAGAGAGTTCAGGACCAGCCTGAACTGTAAAGCAAGACCCTGCCTCCAAAAAATGAAAGAAAGAAAGACTCAATTCCATTGTAAACCTTAAATTTTGCACATATACATATCAATAAAATGGGGAAAAATTTTTTTTAAAAAGAAAGAGAAAGAGAGAGAGAGAGAGAAAGAGAGAGATAGTAAGTGCATGAGAGAGAAAGAAAGAGAGATTCAAGGATGGAACTGCCTTTGCAGGGGTTTAGGAGTGAGGCCATCAGGAGGAGGGCAAGAAAACGGGTCACTTCCCAGCTAAGTGGCTGAGAGCTCAAATATCAGCTGAGGTAGTGGCATTCTGGGACTGTCTGGAGTTGAGGAGAAGAGAAGACGCGCCTCCTGTGAGTTGTTACAGGTGTATTCATCAGATCAGTGCCTGGCACAAGGTAAAGGCCTGACCTCCGGGGGGGGGGGGGGGGAGGTGCTGAAGGCCAGATCCTGAGGCCACTTCTTAAGGGCCCAAGACTTCAGACCAGGCATAATGAGATCAGATACCAGATCGCCTCTCTCTTAGAACAGTCACCTGCCCGTGCCACCAACCGTGAAGACGTGCGCGGAAAGGCAAGTGCAGGGGCGTCAGGCACCAAGAGCAGGTACAAATAGGCGCTGTGAGGGGGCGTGATTCCACTGTGGGGAAAAGATGTCCAAGAATCAAGAGAGGCACTAGCTTAATTTTAATAGAGAAGAAAGCTGACTGTGTTTAAGGGCAAGGGGAGGACAGAGCAAGGAGGGTAAGGTTGAGGTCGCAGAGAGACCAAAAACAGGGGTAATAGAATAAGAGCCGGAGGAGTGAGGAGGGTACCACTGAGCTTAGGCAGAGAAGCTGCCTTTACTGCCAGAAACTCACCGCCTCCTCTGAGGGCAGAGCAAGGAAGGCAAGCCAGGGGGATGTGGGCACCTCCTAGTGGGGGTGGGAGCCCCCCAACAGCAGGGTTTGGAGGGGTCTGCCAGTGGACAGAGAAGGGCAGTTAGGGCTTGGAGGAGAGTGGTGAGGAGGGATTTCCACCTGCAGGCAGCAGGTCCGAGAGAGGAAGCTAGCAAAGCTAAGAGGCAGCACGTTCATGGGCAAGGGCCTTGGGACACCTGCTAGCCCCCCTTGGAAGTCCTGGCTTAGGAACCAGGACCCAGCATGGCTGGAACAACCAGAGCTGGTGGCTTGCCAGGAGATGCTCAGAAGCGAGAAGCAGAGAAATGGAAGTTGCTTGTAAGGAGGGTAGAGACTCAGAGAGGGAGAGACGAAACTGGAAAGAAGTGGACAGGGAGGCAAGAAGCTGGCTGTTGTGAGGAAGATGAGGGGCCAAAGCCCAGGGACGAGGACGCTGTGATCCACCTAGAGACGTGGGGCCTGAGATCTTGGAGGCAGAGCAGCTCTGGGAAACAAGGTCTCCAGGATGAACTTGAGCATAAGTGGTTAGAGAGGAGCGTCTTGTGAGATCAGCAGTCCACCCACAGGCATCCTGGGGAAGAAAACTAGTCCTAGAGGGACCTGCCCCAAGCCTCTTTTCTGATTGTACATTTGTCATTGATATTATCCTGAGAGTATTAGAAAAGATGCAGGCAGTTGATACAGCCACAGCAAGTACTTATTCTTGGTTCTACTCCACCCTGGATGGTTGATCCCGGCCCCATCTAGCCTTTGGCAAACAGGCCCTGCCCACGGCCCAGAGCCTCATTTTTGACATAGGTACAAGCAGTGGGAGGGAACCATTCTGAGTCCAATCTTGAAAACTCAGGAGCGCACAGTGAAGAATGAACTCCTGATAAATTGCACATTTTTAACCCATTTGTATTTTTAGCTGGTACCACTCCCTGGAATAACATTACACATATTTGTCATCCTCTATAAAATAATAGTTTCTCTTATTTTCCTGAATTTGCTTTTCTCAACTCTCAAGAGACACCCCCTGCTAATTAGAATTTTGGCTTCACAAGCTTTGTAGTTTTGTACCTGTCTTCCCAGCCTTCACTGCCACACGGCTGAGCTCTAAATAGCTCTGTCTGCTTATATCCAGCCCCACTTCCTTCATCATGTGTCTGTTGCTGAGGGTGCGGCTGGGCAGGACAGGGGTGACCCTGATTATTAATTAGCTTTGTAACTTTGAATGTACTTTCTGATGCTCACCTTCTTTGAGCCCCACTCAAAAGGGCATCTTTCCTCCTGTACAGACCAGGAAACAGGTCAGGGAAGTGACAACTCCAGCGAGGCAAGTGTGTTATTTGGAAGGGTAAAAAATATATAATCCTCAACCCAAATGTGTTGTGGTTACCCAATGGTATGCATTTGGCAAAACTTACAGAACTGTGCGCTAAAGACGGTTACTTTGCTGTGTGTACATTTTATAAGTTAGAATCAGGCAGATCAAGTTGACCAAGATTCAACTAGTGAGTCACAAAAGTGGCATTTGAATCCAGTTCTACCTGACTCCATAGTGTGCACTCGTAATCACATGGCAGAAATAGTGACATTCACGCGTAGGTTACCAGTCTTCCCTCTGTGAAGTGCATGTCAGTCCACATTCCAGAATGCCTCTGAGAAAAAGTAGCCCCACCAACCCATTTAGGGCAAGTGGCAGGTATGGAACCTAAACTCCTTCGTGTCAAGCCACTGAGAGCACCTGTTCATTATTATAACATAACATATCCTGTCCTAAACAATATAACCCTGTCCCACACCCCTCAAAAGCTTCCTTTTCCAAGAACCTGGGTAAACATTTTGGGTTATGATAGTGGAACAGAAAAAGTAGGAAGTTGTTAAGGACTCCCAGGCTTAGAAGCACACACTACCCTGAGCCTCTGCTCAGTGCCTGAGACAACCCTTTAGCTGGACCTTGGGACCTGGTCTTAAACAACCATTAAAGGGCTTTAGTGACTGCATGATTTGGGCCTGGGGCTCTGCCCAAGAGCCATTTTCCTTGGTATTGGAAAGGCAAGTTTTCTACTGGCAATCTCCAAAGGCTGAGTGCATCAGGGACCTTCCCGCTGGGGAGCCAGTGCCCTGGCTGACTTCCACACTTGCCAGCAGTGTTTTCCTGAGCAAGTTGTGATATTCTGTGGAAAATGTGAAGCAGAAATTGTTGTGATAAGCCTGAAGCGGCGTGGGCCTCTGGGGAGCAGCCCTGGTGAGCTGGGTCACCTCATTTCATGAGGGCCAGCTCTAAGGAGGCTCCACGGGCTTAATTAAAGCCAGCAGGAGCCTGTTTGAAACAAGAGGAGCAAGAGAGTGAGGACAGCAAACAGCAGACTAAGCTGACCTGGGGAGGCCCACAGCCTTAAAGCCATTCACAGTCATGGCCGTACTGAGGGAAGGGAAGCATAGAGGCCCAGTGGGCACAAGGCCTTGGGCACCACGAAGGTGAGCCAGCAAGAGCAAGGAAGCTGCCCTGGGAGGCCTCAGCTCTTCTTAGGGCAACTCTTTCCCAGGGCAGAGCATCAGTCATCACTGGGATAAGTAGATGGGATGAATAGGCCAGGACATAGGAGTCTCAAACCAGACCTGTCATGGTTTGGATGTGAAATGTCCCACAAAAGCTTCCTATGTTTGGATATTATGAAGTATCTATGAAACCGTATTAAGAACTGGAGCCTCGTTGGAAGAGGTGGAACACTAGGACTTGACCCAGAAGGGGCAGATCACTAGTGCTTGACCTGGAAGGGGCAGAATATTGGGGCTTGATCTGGAAGGGGTAGATCACTGGAGCATGACCTAGAACGGTATATGCTAGCTCCACCCTTCTTTGTTCACTTGGCTTCCTGTCTGCCATGCCATGAGCAGCTTCTTTCAGCTAGAACTGCTTCATGTGTTTCTGCCATTGCCAGCTGGGCATGAACCGCCTGAGACCTTCTGAAGCTACAAGCTAAAATAAACTTTTCCTCCCTCATGGGAATGAAAAAGTAACTAAAGACAAGTGTTCATCACGGGGATGCTTTAAAGTGAGACACTGTCATCTTCCCTCCTTGGGAGGGTTTGTTCTGCTGTGCCAGCCCGCATCGGCCTCTGGGGTGTCCTCTCTTTCTGTGTGTTTCTGACTGTGGCAGTAGCTCCTGGCTCCAGTGGCAGACCTCGCAGGTGCTACCTCTGACTCACAGGGTGACCTGACATACACCATGGAGGCTGGAGCAGAATGGACGGGAACAGAGACACTACCTTTATTTTCTATTGAGTTCATTCCAAAGCTGTGTGCTTCAAGGCTGCTTTTGAAAGGGTTTGGTTTCTAGGTCAGTGGACAGGACGAAGGGGTTGATGGCAGCACAGCACTTGGAGTTTGCAAAGCCCTTTCATGTTTGGATATGGTTTGAGAGAGTTCCACACAGTCATTGTGCTGGAAGCTTGGGCCTTCTGGTGATGATACGGGGGAATCTATAAGGAGTGGAGCCTATTGCAAGGCAATAGGTCACTGTGGCATTGCCTTTGGGAAGAAGCTAGGGTAGCTTTTTGTGGGACCCATTAGTTCCTGCTAGAGTAGGTTATAAAAAAGAGCAAAACTACTGTGACCATTGGAGAGATTAAGTCAACTTGAGGCAATCAGGCACCACACCTGGATTAGGGTTTGGGAACCACGCCGAGATTGGGAATTGGCAACCAGCCTGGATTAGAGTGTGAGTTATTTGTGGGCTGGCAAATGAGAGAAGGACACCCATCCAGCTGTGGGAGAACTGGGAACTCAAACTGTGTAAAAGGAGGGAAGAAGAGAGATTGTTACAGCTTTCTCCTCTGGGAAAGCTCTCACCTTCACAATCGTCAACAGACATTGACTTGCTGCACACTGCAGATCTTTATCACAGATTCGCTCCAGTCACGACTTGTGCCTGTTTGCCTGTCACTGATCTTCAGTCACCGGTCTTCAGTCTCTGGTCTCCACCATTGTACTTTGAACAACTGAGATCTGCAGCAGAATCTCTCAGGCTGCCCTGCAGTCCCGGTCAGGTGTACTACTTCGCAGCTCAGCAGCCATCGGACACTCAGATGTCCCACGTGCAGGCCACCATCTTGGACTATATCCTCAGATTTGTAAGTCTTCAAATAGATCCTTTTACTATAATTTCTGTAAATTCTGTCTTTTGAAAAAACCCAAATGAATACACCTACCCCTGTATCTCCCTGGCCTTCTGCCCACCACATAATCCCTTCTGCATAGCTCCTGCCATTGTGATGCCACTAGGCATGAGGTCTTCACCAGAGCCAACCAAATGAGCCACCTTGAACATCAGCCTCCAAACCTCTGAGCTTAGTAAGCTCTTTTCTTTAAACAGTACCCAGCTGTCATAATCTTGTTACAACAACAGAAAATGAACTAAGACAACATATCTTGCCTCATTCTCCCCTCTACCCCATCGGTTACCTATGGTATCATTAGAACAGGAATTAAGATCCTCACATCACACATGAGGGAAGGAGACTAAAACAATGAAATGGTTCACCCAAGCCACAGGCATAGACTTGGTTTTGTCTATGGGTCGTGAAACTATTTGGATGTAACTTGGCTGTTGTGTTGGGGTTGAGGAGTGTCCTGATCCATTTTGTGCTGTTATAATAAAATACCCAAGACTAAATATAATGAATAGAAGTTAACTGGCTCATAGTTCTGGAGGCTGAGTCCAAGACCAAGGTGTTTGTGTCTGGTGAATGGGAGGGCCAATCTCTGCTTCAAGGAAGGTGCCTTGAACATTAAGTGCCTTCACACGGAAAGAGCAGGAGAGTGAGCTGGCCATTTTACCATGCATTGGTTCTCCTGTGAGAGTGGACCCTCATGGCCCAATCACTTCCTAAAGGTCATACTGGACCCCCACACAATGGCAACTGCATTCAAGTCATAGTAAGGGCACTGAAGGCAGAGAGGACTCTTGACCTTCCCTACCATTCGACAGGGGAAGTTCTATTTTTTTTCATGTCATGTATGGAACATTAGTAAAAGATTTGTCCTGCTTTAAATAAAGTTGTTAAAATGAGGTCCACTCAGAGCTTGTAGAGCTGTAATCTAATTTTTCAGGTGAGTGAACAGGACCCTCAGACTTGAAATGACTTGCCCAGGCTCATAGTGAAGAAAGGTGAAGCGGGGCCAGGACTCACTTATTCTGCTCCCAGGTTTGTTCTCTATGCCACCCAAAACATGTTCCTGAGCCAAACTTTTGCCCAAGCCTGGACATCGCTGTCCTTCATTGCCAGGTCCTAACAGAATCTCAGAATTTAGGGCAGGAGGGAACCCAATTCTCGAAAGAGGATTTTATACTTAAAGAAAACAAGTACAGGGAGAGCTGGCTTTTCCCATATCACATAGTAAGTCAGAGACAGAAACACAATGACCCAGTGCCCTTGATCTCCAGGCTTCCATTCTACTGCGACTCTGCCCCCTCCCCAGCCTCCTGACCTGTACTTCCCAGGTCACTTCCCCTCCCCAGGCCATGACTTGCCAGACTTGAGAGAATCTGAACTCTCTCCTTGCAAATGTCAAATTGCCCCCTCTCTTGGCCAAGCATACTTGGCTCCTTGGAACCAGGACCAAGCACCTTTCCATCTGCACCCAGTTGGCTCTCAACAGCAATGGCTTCCTTTCCCATACCTGTTCTGGCCCCTGCTTGTGAGCTGCCATATTTAACAGTACATATGCCCAAGAGGAAAAGGATCACAGTCTACTACAGAGAAGAATTGGGTGGAGGTAGGATGGAAGGGAAAGGGGGGGGGGGGTGGTCCTGATGTCCAGTTCCCTAATCCTGAAAAATTCAGTATTATTTTTTCCTCAAGAGCCCTCAATGTCACCATACTAGTGGCAGAAAACTTGGAAGCAGCCTCCATGGGGCAGTTCCAGCTTAATGATGGAGAGAAAGAGCAGTGCAGGCCCACTCTCTGGCCGGCATTACAACATCTAGCTCTTGGTCCCCTGGACCAGCCCATCCTAAGGGTCTCATTCAGCTTTATGAGCCCACAGCACATACACAGAGCACCAGGAAGGCACTTTCCACATAGTACTACACTGATATTCAGTATCATCAATATTATAATCTTATTTATTTCATATAAACTTATTCTATATTTTGGTACTATTTGTTAATAAAGCATTTATTATAGTTACATATTTTGAGAGGGTACATTAATAATCATTTGATATATGTTATACTATGATATATTGAGTACCCATAATTCAAAAATCTGAGATCTGAAATGCTCCAAAATCTGAGACTTTTTGAGTGCCGACATGATGGAAGGAGAAACTTCCAAGCCATTAGACGTTGTTTCATGCATGAAAATATATGTAAATTACCTCCAGGGTATGTGCATGTAAGTGTACATGAAACATAAATGTCATACTTGGGTCCCATCCCTAATATATGTTATTAGATAACTGCAAATATTCCAAAATCTAAAAAAATTCTGAAATGAGAAACACTTCTGGCCCCAAGCAGTTCAGATAAGGGATGCTCAGCCTGTGCTCTATGTCACATGATAAAATGTTATTACCATTAATGTTAACTGGCTGACTAGCAGTCAATATAACCTTGAATACCATTCATGACCAAACCTCCAGGGAGACAAATCTAGTGCATTAGTTAGGAGAAAAAAAAAACCTTAAATCTTAAATATATTTCCCCATATGCTTTTCCTTTACGCTCTTTCCTATCTTAAGAACTCCTTAGAACTCCTGTCCTCATTGGTTTCAGGCTCCTGAGCTAGCTCTTTTTTAAACTGGATGGTGCAGGCTCCTGACAAGCTGTTAAAGTAATCAGTGGTTATCAACAGGATGCTGTTTCCTGGCCAAACCAAACACGTCAGGTCTGAAGGCGTGGGCCTACCTGGGACCATCCATCTGAGTTCCCCAAGTGTTCTAAGCTTGTAAAATGCCTGCCAGTGGTCAAAGGTGGGAGGGTGAGCCTGGGAGAGGTTCCTGTCCCACACATCACCCCTTTTATGAGCCTTAATTTACTCACCTGAACCAAGGCTGAGGAAGAGAACTGGGATAATTGCCCCTTACCATGGCCTGTGAGAAACAATTAGAGAAACACTGCAAAATGTTTGCATGAACAAATTCATCTGAAAAACCACTTTAATGGGTCTCCGGGGAACAACAAACAGACTTTTACAAGTTCACAGTTACTTAGCTAAGATCAGGTGATGATATTTTATTTCAGGAAAAAGAAAACAACATGTGCTAGCCGAGTTGCTTATGCTTGGACTGGTGAGGACAGTCTGGGGAGGAGAGGGGTGAGGGCTGCCCTGGGCTGGCCCCAGCCCCTGGAGGAGCCTGATCCCTTTCTGGTCGCTCACTAGCAGTGACTTCACCAATGCTACCTCCTCTCCTAGGCGGTGGTCTTTCCTGATATCACCTTCCAGGCACTTCCTCAGCTTCATCTTCTTTCTGGGTTTTCATGTCTGTTATTTGTCTTCTTTGTGGAAAAATTACCAGAAGAAAATTACACTAAAACCAGCTCAATATTTGGCTCCGATATGGTGGGAGCTGGTTCAAAGCCTCCTCTGCATCTCTCTTTCCAGACTATTCTTAGAAATAAATAAATAAATAAATAAATAATAAAAGGGTCGTATCTTCTAGTTCATTAATTTCTTCTTTGATTCCTTCCTCCCCTCCTTTTTGTTTGTTTGTTAATGATTCCCAGGATTTCTAGCTTGGGGCTAAAGGATCTCAGCTTGTAACTCTGTCTGCGGGGTGATGTAAGTGACTTTGTCAATCCAAACAGCTCCGAGGGGAGCATTAATAAAACTTCACCTCAAAAGTCTCTACTCTGCTATAGACCTGGAAGGTCACAGTCAGGCCTTTGGGGGCTGGAACATTTAGAGCGCTTGCCTAACAAGTGCAAGACTCTTGGTTCGATTCTCCAGCACCATGTAAGCTGGGTGTAGTGATACATACCTATAATCCCAGCACTCAGGAGGCTGAGGCAGGAGGATTGCCTTAAATTTGAGGCCAGCCTGAGCTACACAGTGAGTTGAGGACTAGCCTGGATACAGAGCAAGACTCTCTCTCAAACAAGCAAACAAAAAAAAAGTTATGCCTTTGGAAAATTGAAGGGAACTTTGGGACTGCAAAAAGTCCCCCTTAATTAATTGCAGCTTTGAGAGTCAATTGAATGGCTAGATGGATAAATTTGCCTTTCTCAGCCTTGCCCATGCTGAGACTCTTTTTCTCCTCTTCCTTTTCTGTAATTCATTTATCACAGAAAAGCTTATTAGAGGGTAGGAGACCCGTGGTAGGACTGGCTTTTCAGTTATTGCTGTATTGTTTTGGGTCATCACTCAACTTCTTTGGCCCCAAGTTGATTCATAAACATGAAGGCTTGGACTAGGTCTGTGGATTTCAAATTCTTACTTGTGGAATCCTTTACTCAAAATCTTGCGCAGGCCCTCATTCCAGGAAACGGAGTCTGGCTGCAGGGGGTTGGACAGCTTGTGCACTCCCACCCAATCCTGGCCCTGGAGCTGAAATCGATGGTGGGTGGTCCTTGTTTCTTCCAGCTATAATAGCATAGGCTAGTCACAGGCCACCGCCCCTGGCTCCGAGGACATAGCCATAGCATTGCTTTCTGCCCCTCTGTCCACCATCCTCAACAACTTTCCTTGTTCCACAGTAACTGATTGGAAGTGGGCTCCTCTGATACACGTATGGCCTTATGCAAGAACTCCTGGGGCCCACTGAGGCCTTCATCCTGGGCTGAGCCTCCCTGTTTCCAAGGCCCGGGCAGTTGTGGAGGCTACCCTGGGACCCTGGAGAAGGCTGGGCTGGGACTGGTGACCTTACAGGGGAGGAGATCAAAGGAGGCTGAGCTCATCTGACCCAGGGCCAGGCAGCTGTGAGAACCCAGGGAGGCCCAGGGCTCCAGCACGAAGGAGGAGGCTGGGTCCTCAGAGTCCCTTGGTACCTGCTTTCCCTCACCAGTCACTTTGATGGGGGCAGTGGAGAGGGAGTGCGGGGCAGTGGAATTCCTGGCCGTGCTGTTTCTTGGACCGGTTCCTCCTTCTCGTCCTCTCCCACCTCCTCTGACTCTGTAAGAATTTGGTCACCCGCACGCCTCAGGCCGTCAGACCTCTCTTCATCTCTCACATCCCCCGGGGCGGCCCGCAGCAGCTGCCCCCTTAACCTGGTGAGATATTAAAACCCCCTTTCCCCGGTGAAACCGAGGTGATAACAGTTCTCATGGCGTTTTCAATTAAAAATTCCTGAAATGTTTCCAGCACCAGGCAGCCAGCGAGCAGAGTGATAGAGAACAAATGGTGACAAGGAGAGAGAGCGGCAGGAGCGAGGAGGAGCATGGGGATGGGACTCTGCGGGACCGGAAGTCCGGGCAGAACGCCTGAGGATGGAACCTTGGAGACCGGAACCCTGGAGACGGGAACCCAGGGGACCGGAACACTTGAGGCTGGAACCCCAGAGACTGGAACCCGGGAGACCGGAAGCTGGGAGATGGGAACGCTGGAGTGTGGAACCCCAGATGCCGGAACCCGAGAGACTGGAAGGCGGTCCGAAGACTCTCAGAGAGTTACGGCGAAGGCACTGGCACAGCTGTAACAGGAGCGGCGCGAGGGCCTGAGAGACTGGAGCCTGCCGTAGAGAAAGGTAGAGTGTTTGGACTCTGAGTCAGAAAACACAGCACTTACACAAGCTTCATGAAACATTCTGCCTTTACCGTTCTTTAGCATGGTTTTCATCCTACTAACCAGAGGGTGCAGAGAAAGAGCCAAGGAGCAAAGCCCTTTAAGGAAGGAGGACTCTTTCTTCCCCTGTTGGCTTTGGACAGCTATTCAGAACCAAGCCCAGGCCTGACCCCCAAGAGACTTGGCAAACGTGTTCTGTTGAAATCGGTGTGTTCTCCCATCCTTAGGGGAAGGCGATCCACAGGCGAAGATAAATATGAGATGAGGACGCGCTGTTATGTAACATTCCCCAACACAACTTCAGAGAGCATGTGGAGGAGGAAATGAGAACCAGTCATCTCACAAAGGCAAAGAGCAAGCCTTAAATCCCAAGGCACTCGCTTCCACACTAGGCTGTACCGAGGGCAGTCACTGAAATCAATAGGGCCCGCTGCCACCAGGAAGTGGCAATGGGATTCTCTTGAGGAAAGTCACATAAATGATTTCCTCCAGAGAGTCCAGCAGAATCCCAGTCTGACCTTTCTCCCATGTCTCCTAGTCCAGATGACAGTACCACCACTACCCAGGGTTCCCATCCGGAACTTTCTCTAGGGTGTCATTGTCATTCCACACTTTCTCTCTAGAAGCCACTTTCTGTCTCCATCTTCTCTGTTCCTTCTCATCTTCATCTGGGTACAGTACTCCTGAATTTTTCTATCTATTCCTTTCTTTCTTTCTTTCTTTCTTTCTTTCTTTCTTTCTTTCTTTCTTTCTTTCTTTCTTTTTGAGACAGGGTCTTGCTCTGTAGTCCAGGCAGGTCCTAAACTCACTATGTCGCCCAGGCTAGCCTGGAACTCATGGTAATTCTCCCGCCTCAGCCTCTGAAGTGCTGCAGTTATGAGCATGTGTCATCACACTGCATCCGTTCTTAATCCTTCATCCATTCTTTACCCCAGAGCCAGGAAGATCTGATTGTGCACCTCCTTGCTTAGTGCCTGCCTCCAGCTTCTCATTACCTTAAATGAGTCCAGCAGATCGGGCAATGTCCTTCATGACTGGTCTTGACATTTCTTTCTTTACAGTTGTCTTTCCTACTCTATGGAGCACCCAGACTCTGTCTCCCCTATACACACAATTCTTTTTTGTCATGTGACTTTAGTACCTGTAACCTGGACCTGGATCCCTTTTCCACACTCTCCCTTAGAACCTGATGAGAGATGGGAAATAGTAGAGGTCATTCAGACTCCTGGACTCCTAGGACCCTCTGCTATAGAAAGTCTGCCCTTTCTAGTAATCATAGGATGTAACACAAAGTGTTCATATCAGGAAATCAAGATTCTCAGAAACCCCAGTTTATCCTACCCTCTAATATTGTCAATCTGTTTCCCACTGACCAGACCCATGCTACTTTCAAATTGGATGTGATTGTTTTCCTAAAGGTTCAAGGGATCTTCCCACTTGTGCTGAGGGAAGCAAAGAGTTCTGGCTCATCTTTGCCCCTTGGGCTGAAGAGAGGGTCTGTGTTACGGTTTAAACATGAAGTATCCTCCAAAGATTCACATCGAGATTTCGATCGTTGTAGCAATGTTCAGAGGTGAGCCTAGAGAAATGACTGCTTTATAGGGTTTTAACTTTACCAGTACATGAGTCCACTGGTAGGTTCATAGCTGGATGGGTGCATAGGTGGTGGGGCCTACTTGGAGGAAGAAGGTTTGGGAGACTTGCCACAATATTGGTGATATATCTGGTCCCCAGCCCCTTCCTCTGTGTTTCTTCTGCCGCTCTGATACCTGGTTGCTGTGAGGTGACAAAAGTTCTTCCATCATACACTGCTATCATGATTTTTTGCCTTCCCATGGGACTAAAAGCAATGAAGCCAGTTGACCATAGTGTGAAGCCTCTGAAACTGTGAGTTAAAATAAGTATTTCTTCCTTTAAGTTGTTTCTATCAAATATCTTGTTCCAGGAGTAGAATGGTGACTACCACAGTCAGAGGATGCAGCCTCTTTTGAGTGGATGGCTCCGTGTTCCAAACCTTACCGTCTCCCCCCAAACAGCAGTCCCCATTCCTCAGGACACTCATTCCTCTCAAGCAGAATCCAGAGCCGACCCTGCTTATGTACCCCTCATGTACTGCTGGCAGGTGATCAGTGGACTGCCCCTTGGTCAGGGGGCACAGTGGGCTTCATCCGTAACTTGGTGTCCACTTCCTGGGGGTGCCTGCCACTAGTTTCTTCTTGAATTAATCAAGAAGTACATGCCACTGTGTAAATTTAATTTTTCTGTGAGTGTGCTACAGTCTAGTTTATGAAGAAAGCTGACATTTTGTTTGTATGACTCTGATCTTGTGAAATAATTGTGGCTATTTTTGTGGTATATGTATATTTACCTTTGCCCTAAATTATGTTCATTACAGAGAGCCCCTCCCCTTAGCCTCTATTCCCACCTTGGCTGACACTCCACTTGACCCATTCAGGATGAAGGGCACTGTTTTCATACAGTTTGTCTCTAGGAAGTGTGGGAGCATTTGTGTTAGTTTCTCTCCATGGCGTGCTCTTCCTTCAGGCTGAAATATTCCTTCTTCTCTGATCCTTTCTCCAACTGGATGTTGGGGTTTTTTTTTGTTCCAGCTCAGGTAGCTCTTTCTCTTTCCTTCTTCTCCTTCCTCCCTTTCTTTCATGTATGTCTTTTTCACTGACTTTATGCCAGGTCCTAGAGCAAATGTTGGGGACATAACAATGAGTGAAGCAAACGTGCCCACTGCCTTTCTGGAGCTTCTGGTCCATGCAGAATGAGGGAAGCCGTGGGAAGCTGAGCTCCATGGATGCAAAGGACACATGCTACAGAGAACTGGCCTTGGTTAGAGAGGTCAGGGGCAGCTGCTCTGGATGTCTGGAGGCACGGGCATTCTAAACACAGCAGCCCATAGAAAGGTTGCAGGCACATAATAGAGCTGGAAAGAGGCTGAGGCAGCCAGAGAAAGTGCAGCTGGTGAGTAGTGGGCAGAATGAATTTGAGTAGGAAGGGAAGGGCAAATCCCAGGTCTTAGTAGATGCTCCCAAGTCTGGCTTGATTCTAAGACATTGAGGCTTTAAGTGTAGGATGGGGTGAGGGTGTCAAAGGATAGGGAAATAGACGGTGAGCGGTAGGGCAGTACAAACAGGCTGCCTCCTAGAGTCTGAGTGAGGCTGTGCTGCATAGAGTGGTTGATAGGGCCTGAGGTGGGTGTGAGCAGGCCTCATGGAACACTGTAGTATCCTGATTAAAAGGTGATGGTGCTAGTACAAACAGTGGCAGGGAAAGTAAGAGGTCCAGAAAACTGGAAGATAATTATGAGCATAATCAAAAGGGTGTGGTAAAACATTGGCAGTAGAGAATGGGAGGTATGAGGATCCTTGAATTTAGTCTTCTGCCCGGTGGAAGTTAGGAGGGGTGCTATTCTCTGAGGTGGAGAGGACAGAAATAGGATCTGATTTGGGAGGGCAAGTTTCTGTTATACCCTTCTTTCTGGTTCAAGTCTCCTCATCTAAGCCCACCCTGCACTCAACACTGTTGTAATTAATCATTATCTTGGTAGTTTTATGCTTAGTGTACGGATTTTATAGATAGCTATCCGGGAGAGGGGAACTTCCATTTGTCTCACTCACCAGGAACTCTGCAAGGCTTGACTTATTGGCGTCCACTAAATATTTGTTGAATAAATTAGTGACCATCTGCCTTGCTTCTTGTACCCCCGGGAAATCACCATTTGAACATTCACCATTTCTTTAAACCTTCATGCATCCCAAACAGAATTTGTTCCTAAATTTTCGTGATGGAGTTGAAAAGCACTGGGCTTAGAGTCAAAAGATCTGGGTTGAAGTCCCACTAGTTATGTGCTGTGCTAGCAAAGGATCTATAGATGAGTCCCAAATAATCAGAAATCTGTTTCGCTTAGAAGCCAGACCAGTCAGAATTCAACCTGGCAAACTGACCCACAGCAAGCATATCCTGAAGGCGTTCTCTTTAGCAGGCCTGATAATGGCTTATTTTTACTTTACTTTTATTTTTTTTTTTAACAATGTGGTCCTAGAGTGACGTCAGAATAGATCATGGATCTTGTACAAGCAAGGGCTTAATTTTCTCTAACAGTAGGGCCGCCTCAGCTCCAGGAGACATTTCTCTAAAAGATACTTACATGTCATCATTATTGCTTTGGGGGAAAGTCACAGTAGGATGGCTTAGGGCATGTCCTCTGAGTCACAAATTATAGGCAAGAACCTCAGCTCAGGAGTCCTGCTTCAGTCTCAGTCTGCCACATGACCACAGGCAAGAAACAACCCCAGGTTTTGAATACTGAGAATAAAAGCTGCGTACAAGTCCATTTCCTCCCCTGGGCATAATGGGCCATGGCAGAGGTGGGAGAGGTGGCAGTTTATAAGGCCAATGAGAAGAAAGAGTGGTAGCTCATAAGTGTGAGGTTAGAAAGCTGTGACATGTGGCACGAGACTGTTGACCTGTTCAGGGTGTGTTATCAGGCACAAGTTCCGGTTTCCAGCTAGTCATGTTGCTAGATCACTTCTTTCCCCAAATACAGCCTTCCCTGAGGCTCATCCTAAAGTAGGCCCCCATCATTTCTAGTCATGGTGACCTATCTTTGAAATACACTGTGAAAACTACATAATTCTAAATACCTATTTATGTCTTAAATGTGTCTCTGCTGCTCTGTCTATTCCCACTTCATGTGAACACAACTTAGCATGGAGCCTCCAGGGACAGATTAAACAGAGACCTATTGAGCTGATGAGTAGCTGGGTGGGTAGGAGCTACAGTTCCCAGGTTTCAGCATCCCATTCACAGGGGCCATCTGTGTTGTATTTTGGATGAGGCTACTTCCTTTTCCCCAGAACTAACCCCACGCCAACCCTACCAGAGCCCAAAGCACTTTCCCCATTTACTAGGCGAAGACTGAGATCTTTGTGCTTCACAGACTTGTCTTTGAGATTCCTTGCACTGACAACATGGCCACTGCCCTGCTGGTGTTTAATTTTATCATTAAAAGGTTAGAATTTCAGCCGGTTGTGAATATTACTTCAAGGCACTAACCCCCGCCAGTTTCTGTAGTAAGTTTGCCGATACCTCGTAGACTACCGTGGTTCTGTCAATGATAACAGCTTTGCTGTTTCTTAATTATTTGTCAGACTTGTACTGGGCTTTTCCCAAATGGTATCACTCATCTTCCTAACCACCCTGCATTGTGGATGTTCTTCTCATCTCCATTTCCCAGATGGGGCCACAGAAGCACAGAGAGGGCTTGCCCCAGGTCCCACCAGCAGCCATGGGCAAGCCGGATGTGGATCCATGTAGCCATGAGAATGGAAACAATGCCTGTGACTATTACCATAGATTACCTCTTGTCTAAGAGTGTGTTCTTTCAAATTCTGACCAGTTGGGAGATTTGTGTGTTAGGGTTTATGTTGGGTCTCCAAGTAATACCCAATTGTAGACCAGGCGGGTGTGGAAAGGGGCTGATGTTTCCCCGGGAGAGGAAATATTTTGAGTTTTGAGTGTAAATGGTGCATACAAGTTCTGCAAATTGTCATCCAGGGACCGCAGGCTGTGCTTTCAGGAAAAGCTCAAGTGTCTGCTCTGGACAGAGTCAGGAAGGAGGGGCAGGCACCCAGCTCCTGCCTGGCAGCTTGGGGCAAGCAGTCCAGGGTAGAAGAGGCTCACAGATCTTGCTTCCCGGAAGAGACCAGAGGCAGAGGCTTTCATTCAACAGAGGGGAGCCTCTGCTGCCGTGGCATGCATCTCAGTTCTAAATAATACAGATAGAAACCAGAGTTAAAGAATTACATCCTCATGTATGCCAGACAGCAAATCACAGCACATGGCGTACTGATGAATATTTCATAAAGTACCATCGTACAGCAATAGAAATTTTCCAAATTAATGCCATTAACCCTTTTTAATTGCTTGGATTAAAATCAACTTTTAAAATAGCCTGGAACCAATATGCTGTTGCTCCTCCTGTTTGTATCGATCTTACAGCTGTTGCTGTGCTAGGATTAATGTGTCTCTGAGGGGTTTCGACACCATCCTCCCTGGTGTATTCTCAGAGCCCATAATGTCATGTAATCGGGACCATGTTATTTTTGTCTGAATCTCTGGGAGTGATGTAAGAGGAAAAAGGAAACTAGCTAACTCCCAACCATTTGACCAAAGGTTAAATTAGTCTTGGCCTTTCCCCAGCTGGACAGAATGCTGTTCAAGCATTTATTCCATCCAGGCAGGCGGAGTGGAAGACCTCATCCTTCTTGAATTGTTTTTTCTAGGATATTCTTCCCAATTGTGTCCCCAAAGAGCGAGCTCACACTCCTGTTTCTTCCATACGCTGCCACCTTCCCATTGTTCCCAGTGGATCATTATGTGGAAAGAGGTGTGAAAACTTTGGTAGCAGTGTAAGGACAAGCTGAGACTGCTGCGGGAACTGTTGTCTGTTGAGGGCGACTTTCATCTCTTGAGTGCCTGCTTGGAGAACACACATTGTTTGGCCCCTGTCCTCAGCAGCAGCTCATATACCACTGTCACCAGGATCTCGAGACACTCTGGTGGCTCTGTCATTTTTAACTGCCAAGCAGTACAAACCACATACCAGGTACCAGCCCACTAGCTGGTCCTCTCGTAAGACACACAGACACATTAACATATCACTCGTCAAACTTGTACTTTGTCCAAGTGAGTATAGGAGGGTCCCTTGGGCCGGGGGAGCATCTTAAAATATTAACATCTCTGTTGACACTACCCAGTTTGTTTTAAGTAACTGCAGGGTGTGAATTATGACTATTGAATGATTTGTCAGTGCCAGTAAAGTATTTCTGTTTGACATTTATCTTTTGTTAGCAAGAAACCCAGCCAGTGTCCATAAGGTGAATACAGCCTTCTGAAAAAAAGTCTCCCATCCAGGAGCAGGGACCCCATGGTACAGCCAAGTGAGCTAGGACTTTGGAGCTGAGAGACCTATATAAGCAGCAGCTAACATTTATTAAGACTTCACCAAGTCAAGCCAAGCGCGTTATATGTATTCACATTATTCCTTTAGCCAGTACAAAGATCCCTGGAGGCTGGTACTTATCTCCATTTTTAAAGGTGGAAATGGGACTTTGTGGATGTCGGGCACACTCTAAGAAGGAGTAGGTGGGAAATATGTCTGGGTTTATTGGAACAGACTTGTGGACCATTCTGTACTGCTTCCCCAAGAATGAGCTGTGGCCCTGCCTCAGTTTCTTACTCTCTGAAATAGTAACAATGGAATCTGTCTTACTTGGCGACCGAAATGGTGGTAAGATTCAAGTGAGGTGCAGACGTGAAAAGCTGGGCACGTGTGGTGGCAACATGACAAGCAATGGGCTTGCACTGCCCAAGTTTCTTTCTGTCTGTGGCCAGAGCTCCCTCAATTTTAGCATTGGGGTCTGTGTAAATGCAATGGCAATATTCCAGTTCTCAGTGGATGGAACATAAAAAGAAGTTGGAATGAGACAAGAAGAAAGGGATCTAAGAAGAGAAGGCCATGTGATGGCAAGAAGAGAGGGGGAAATGAGGTGTTGAAGTGCCAATCCCTGTGCTGTTTTCCTTATTCCTTTTGGACATGATGCTTGACATCTGTCTGGTCACCTTCCTCCAATCAAATCTGTCAGGTACATTTCCTGACAGCTCTGACCTTTCCCCTACTTTGCCACTCACGTGGACTTTGTCACAGATATCTTCGTCATGGATTCCCCTGGAAGATTCTCCTTCTAGCCCATCATCCATCCTTCCAAGAGAAAGGCAGCTCCCTCCCTTGAAGGATGGCATCTAATTATTGAGCACACCCTGCTTTTCGTGACCTAGACCCTGCTAAACCTGTAACCTCAGTGAGCCACATTTCACCACCACCTGTGCTCTAGCTGTGTTCCAACAGCACTACTTTCTGGGAACCAAGACTTTAATAAACCTAAGACTTGGGGCATACTCCAGGCTCAAACTATGATGCCTAGTGAGCCTTGTGTGTCCTGCAAAGTCCAGCTTGTGTCTGTCCTTTTGCATGTTCTTAGAGTGCATACCTGTTGCTTTCTTTCAGGGTTCTTTCTCTAGATATAGGCTAGTCATCTCTAAACCCCAGTTATGGAGGGATGTGACTCAGAGGTAAGATGTTTCAAATCCACAGTCTTAGAGTCTGGTGCATAGAGGGCACTTGAAAAGGGTTGTCTGAAAGGATCAATGAACTCCGTGTTTGGAATCTGGCTTTATGCATGGTGGCTCTTTTTGCTCAGTTTTACTGTCTGGGTTCTCAGCTCACCGGCAAGTTTTCATTTTCAGCAGTTACAGAGAGTATTTTCTGTGTCTTGTGGCCCAGTACAGCTAATCCTGATTTTTCTTGAGATGAATAGCTCCGTGGCGTATACGGTAGCTTGATGCAAGCAAACACTTCTCGTGAAGTTTGAAGTTGTTATTTTAACAGACACTATCGCTGAACCTTTAAGAACCTTGGAAGAGATTTTGGTTCATAGCAGGGTTTACACCAGGATCTCTGCCAGCAAATTAATATGGGGAAAGGGGCTGTCTCACCTCCATTGTCCTGCTCTTCTCACTGGTGGCAGGCAAAGGGCTAGAATGTCAGTGGTGACACAGTGGCATGTTGTCCAGAGGAGCACAATTTGGAGCTGTCCCTTCTGTCACAAAGGAATGATAGAAACTCAGCGAGCAAGCACAGACATGTTTCCATTGTCTCTTTTCTGAAAACCTACTCCAGTTCAGCAGGGTAACTGCAGCTGGTTTGGAGATACGCTCTGTTAGGTATACAGACCCCAGAGCCAAGCGTCATAGACATTTAATTGTTGCAGTTGACTAATCTGCAAAAATTTATATATTCTGTTCTGAATTTCCCCCATGAACTAGCATATATAATAGCCTAAAAATAGAAACAGATTTAACCCAATTTTTTCTAGTCTAATTACCAATGGGGAATTGAATCGTGTGCTTAAGAGCAACTACAGCAACTCTGACCAAGTTTAATGAATGGCTTCCACATAAAGCCTCTGCTTAGGCTCAACCATAGCTGTGGACCAAGGTTGTTTGTTTGTTTGTGTGTGGACCAGTTTGTTTTCTGGGACATTACTGTACTGGGAACAATGATCAGGTCAGTGACTCAAGCGTACCAGCCGGAGTGTTGGTCTAGAGTCGTGGCATGTGGATCTTGAAAGGAGATTTTCAAAAGTGGTATCCCAGGTCCAGCTGGATGGACAGTCTGAGTGGTGAGTCAGGCGAGCCAGGAGGCCTGCACTCTGTGGGCTCCAGTGGCCCCTGCTTCACCTCACACTGGGTGACACAGCTGCACCGTGGCAGTTCTCTATGTGGCAGCTCCACCCAGGGACCTGAAATGTGTGTGGCAGAGGTCTTGCCGGCTACTGTGGCACAGTGAGAACCCCAGTCTGAGTGAAAGCCACTCGCAGTGGAATGTGCCACAGCGGGCAGCCAGCAGTGTTTTCTGTGCAACTGATTTGTCAACAGATGAGGAAGGTAGGAAATGCTAATGGAACAGCTCTCCGAAGCCCTGCTCTTAGGGATCCTGAGCTGCACTCAGGGTTGGGTGGGAAGGAACTGGAGCTTCAGCTGAACTGTCCTCCTCCTCTCTGTCAGCCACCGGGGGCTGCAGGGGGATCTTGGGAGTGAGACACCAAGTAGAAAGAAGGCACATAGAGCCAACATTGGTGGGGCTTTACACGCGGAAGCTTTATTGATGTGTACACTTGCCTTATATACTGTAATTGGGGGCTTGCTGAGCATGAGCAGAAGAGGGTTGTGAGTTCACCATCAGGTACCTCTGAGCTCATCATCTTGTGTTTACTTCCAGGCCCCTCACCCTATGCTGACCAGGCTGCAGGTCTTGCTATCAAGATGGCCTTGCTGTTCAGAATACTGAGCTTGTTGTTCTATACTGGTTACTTATTTCTGTTTGTGTAGAGTGAGCAGGCTGTGCTCCCAGACTGCTGTATTTTGGGGAAGGGGCTAGCCTTTTCCCCATACTCTGGCTCTAGCCTGGTTCCATGCACCTCCATGTGGGCCCTTTTCTCTGAGTTTGGCAGCCCCTTTGCCTGCTGTCTCCACCATGGTTCCGATCAGAGGCTTGGCTAAAGGATCAGGTCACAGGAGCATGTGGGTGTAGTCACAGAGGATGCTGCACAGGCAGGGGCTTCACGCTGAATGCTAGGTCAGGCAGGATGCATAGGGGACAGGGAGATGGTTCTGTCCCCAGCAGCAGGTGACCACTACAGCTGCTCTTTCCTCTAGTATAAATCTCAAAAGAGTTTGGGCTTCTTTCTTTGACCAAAAAAAAAAAAAAAAAAAATACATAATACATTTGAATACTATATTTAATCCTAGGAAATGAGGAAAAGTTGTTTTAAAAATTACTCAAACTGAATTTAGGATTCTTTTGTAGATTAGGGAACCAATATAACTTTAGAGAACATGCTGAAATTTTTAACTTTACTTCCTGTTTTGTTTTAGATTAGGATAGGTAGAGATATCTATATAGTTCTGCTTTTTATTTCTCTGATTTCTTTTTTATAATATGAATTGTTCTAATGTAGTAACAGAAAAGTGGCCACCTTTAAGAGGTTTGCACAGGTGGTAGAGATTATTTCAAAACTTCACCACATCTGAGATTCACTGTCTAGAATCGAAGAGAAATGAGTCCCAGAATCACAGGTCCTGGGAGGTGAAGATGAAACCCAGCGAGCCCTGCATCCAGTCGTGTGTCACAGACGAGGGCCCACAGCCCCGGAGGCTGCGCCCCATGTTCTACAGTGGAGGTTGCCACACCCGTGCTGGCTTTGGACCTGGGCAGGGTAGTGTACTGCCCTACATGTGTGTGCATAGCCTGGTGTGCTTCCTTACTCTGACACTGAGCTCTACCCTATCCTGTCTCCTCTCGGGTCTCCAGTCTCAAAGCCCGGCTCTTTGCGAAGCAGTTCTTTCCTCTTGCCTTGTTCCAGGCTGGAGAGTTCTACAGATGGCAGCTCTCAGTCCACCTTTCTCTTTGGCACATGTGGAGGTCTGGGAGGATTCCATCCCTCAACCTTGTCACCACCCGGTACACAGCTGGTCTGTTGGGTGAGATCCATTTTGTCAGCAGTGGTGAATGGCTTATGGTTCCATGTTCTGCTCAGAGGCGATCCACACTGTATCCCTCACTCCCTGTGTTGTACAGTTCTCCATCACTGTAACAAAATACTCAAGATAACTAACTTATAAAATGAAAAGGTTTGTCTTAGGCTCATAATTTCAAGGGTCTGGTCTGTGATCCACTGGTCCCACAGCTCTGGGGCCTCTGGACAGTGAGGTAGAGGTGGCAGGGAGCACAGGACAGAGCATACTGCTGCCTCCTCGCCAGATGAGAAAGGACAAGGTCCACCCCCACTCCCCCCACCCCCACCCCAGGGCACACTGCCAGTGAGCTTCAAACCTCCCTGTAGGCCCCGAGTCCTGAATTCCCACCAACTCCCAACAGCAGCACTCGGGATCCAGACCTTTCAACAACCGAACTACAGTGCCTCTGAACCCATTTCTCCTTCCTTTCATCGTTCTGCCATCCTTTATCTTTCCTTCTTGTGAGTACTGCCAGTAGATACTCCCGTTATCTACAAAGGACCCACTGTGCAGTCGCTGGGGGCTTCCCTTGCACCTTCTCCCCCCGACCTTCCGATCACCAATGGGAACCAGGCCACTGGAGTTTATATTCCGGGAAGCTGTAATTTTCCCTGCTGACTTGGAAGCACTCTGCTACCTGTACATTTCCTGTTCCCTTAGCATTTGAGGGTTCTACCGTAGCTGCCTGCACAGTTTCTCCTCTGGACCATTTATGCCAGTTCATCTCGGCAGTTTCTTTCACAAAGGTTGTCACGATGGGCAGACCTCATTGTGATGTTGGGATCGGGCCAGGATGGCCATGTGTGGGGTTCTCATAAGCCCCAAAGAGATTTCATCCTTTGAACAAGTTTCTAAAATATTTGTCTTTGCCAGCGGTGTGCTCTGGCTTTTATTACAAGTGCATCTGGCTTGTTTATTATGGTAAATGCTTTTTAAAGATCTTTTGGCACCCAGGCATGATATATCTGTAATTCTAGTACTCTGGGAGGCTGAGGCAGGAAAATCGCAAGCTCAAGCCCAGCTTGGCAACTTACCAAACCTTATCTCAAAATAAAGTGGGCTGGGATATAGCTCAGTGAGAATGCCTTGAGTTCAGTCCTCAATGTGATTTTTAAAAATTTTTTTGGAGTACAGAGAACTGTTCCCTCACACCTGCTGGCCTCATCAATAAAATCCTGAAGGTAGGGAGGGGTGTTGAAAATAAATCTGGTTGTGATGACTTTGCTGCAGGTCCTGAGACACTTGAGGGAAGAAACGCCACCAGCACTCCCAGCTGTCTTCAACAGATGACAGGTCTGTAGAAGAACAAGGGTGAGAATTTGGTCACCCACCTCCTCAGGAGGCACCTGGGAGTCTGAGAGCTGCCAGGCAAAGCTCAGGTCTGCCCATCGCCTCCCAGGCAGGGCTGGGCGTGAGCTGTGGCACAGAGATGCCTCTGTTGGCATTTCTTTGTTACACTCTTTACATTTTGCACTTCACCACTTGCTGACCCACCAACCCCAAGGCAGAAGGCATTAGAATATTCCCCCGCCAGGCAGGGCAGTCCTCGGGAGAGAGGGTTCCCTTTCCTATACCTCTCCCAGATCTTCCATAGGGGCCTCTCCAGGAGAACTTTTCCCTGCAAACTTAGAAACTTTCTGTCCTGAAACTTCCCTTCACACCTGATCACTGAAGCTTGCGGGACACACCTGTGCCACTCCAGTAAGTCTCCCTCCGTTAGCCCAAATACTGGGCTCCGTTTGCACAAACCTGTCATTGGATAGTGGACCTCACAGACAGCCTGTGACAAACCCCTAAGTCCCTGCCCCTCTAGATCCGTGCCGGCATTTAGTTCCCAAGACCATGCTGGAGGGATGAAGCCCTCACTCCCACGGAGAGGCGTATTTGTCTTTAATATTTCTGTGTCAGCTCAGCTACTCCTGTGAGTATCTGCAGATGGGCGCCCCTCTCCCCCCGAGGGCCCTCACACAGTTCTGGGGATGTTGGAATGAGGTTTTGAAACTCACCAAGCTGTATTCATCTGCCACACAAAGCTAGTATTAAATTTAAATTAAGCTTTAAGCTTTAGTATATCTTCAATGAAAACATTTTTACAAGAAAATGATAACTCTTTTCGGAAACATGCACGGGGGTATACTGTCAATAAGGAAAATATGTGAAAGTTGCTGTCACAGAATATTTGAGATGTACATGACTTTCCCTCTGTGTTCTCATAAAGTATGTTTGGAACTACTCCTGTTTCAGCCCTCAACAACAAAGTCAATATTCCAAACTTTTAAAATTGCTTATTTTTAAAAATTAATATAAAAGTTATCATTTAACATAGTAGAAAAGTAAATTTCTGAGCTTCAGAGCAAACTCCCATATTCTGAATTTCATTTTCTTCCTCTCTGAACTGGAGGTAGGGCGAGAGCCTGTCCTCGCCACATCTCAGGGACCAGTGAGGTAATACAAGAAAGTTCTTTGAAATACACGTGTTTGTTGTTAGTGATTTATGTCTGTGGACCACTGGCTGGGAACAAGGGAGGCACCAACCCAAGATGGATTTTCTCTCAGCCCCAAAGCAAATATTCGTGCAGAGAAGAGGTTTTTATGGAGTTGCCCTCCTCCGGGGACATCTAGAGCTCCGTGTAAAGGAAGAGACAGTAGCCTTCTACAGAAACAAGGCCAGGCCTGGGGAGGAATGCGCCTTGGAGATCTTAGCTTTGTGCTACTAGGACACCAAGACCGGCTTGGAGTCTGCAGCTTACTGTGTGTCCGCTGAGTGAGCTGTGAGCCTTCTGACGTGGCTGCTTCACCAGTTGTATGGCAGTTGGTAAATGGGATGAAAAGAGTGCCCAATGTGTAGTGGTACCCATAGAAAACCACGATGCTCTTGGTCTCTGCTCTCTGTCCTCTGGACATCCTTCTAAAATCCTCTTTGGCAGCAAACAAGGAAACATTAAGTAATTCAAATGTCACCTTCTTTATAAAACTTCCCTTTTACCTCCCCTGACCACTAGTTCCTTCCCAGAATTTACCACTGTCTCCTCTGTCCTCCCATTGTAGGTATCGTCTTCCTAACAGAGCATTTACCTTGTGATAGGACCGAGGTCTGCTTATGTTTCTGCCCGCGTTAGCTGGGCTGCTCCTGGGGACCAGGCTTCTTGCTCACCACAGCCTCCATGCCCAGGGCAGGGCCAGCCCTGAATGCCAGAGAAGTCACCTGTGCAGTATAAAGGGATGACGAGAGGAGAGAGAGCAGGGAAGTGAGCCTGGGTTCCAGGGAGGGACTAGGTGCCAGTGGGTAAGACGATGACAGGTGAGTAAGCTTGGGCTGGAGGAAGAGAGTTGTGGAAAGGGGCGGGGCAGGGGGGGTGCCGAGGGCTGAGGGCTTCCACCTCGAATGCTGCTCCAGTTCCTGAAGGACACTTCTGGTGTCTTTTTTTCTTTTTTTTTCTGGTACTGGGATTGAACCTAGGACCTTTGCCCTGAGCTGCATCCCCAGACCCTTTCTGAAACATAGTCTTGCCAAGTTGTTCAGCTATCCAGGCTGGTCTCAAACTTGTGATCTTCCTGCCTCAGCCTCCTAGTGTGCTGGGATGACAGGCCTGTATCATCAGGCTCATTGCCTTCAGGATATTTCTGATACCCTCTCAAGTCTCATTTGCTGTCAGTGAAAAGGATTACTCATCCCATCACCCCATGTGGTGGTGAGACATAAGAGCACCATGTACCATGAAGAACTACCGTGTATGACAGGGATGCATGTTGGAAAGGGGGTGCCAGACCAAGGACACTTGGTCAAGGGTGTGGATGCAGTGCATTGCTTGAACCAGGCCTCAGGTGCCTGCACTCGTCATCAGGGACCCCTCCACTTCACTGGCTGGCCCCAGGGAGCTCTGGAGCAAGGCCTGTGCGTTTGCAGCAATGCAAAGGAATTCTGTGCTTGCTCTCACACACACAAAGCCCACTCTCACATCCAACTCCAAGGCAGGCTGACTGGATGCTGAGACACAGGAAATGAAGCTAGGAAGTAAGTTGATCCAAGTGCTGAAAAGATAATTTGTCCAAAAACCAGACCCCGGCGAGGCTTCCCTGTGTTGTTTATTAGCTTAGGGCAGGTATGTGGAAGCGCAGGGTGTTGGCACCTAACAGGAGATCTGTGAGCCTGTAAGGGACTCAAGTAGCGGGAGCAAGGGCCTTACCTCCCTGAGCTCCCCGAGGTGTCTCGCTCCCTTTCTGGGGTAGTTTTTCACACACAAGATCAACCAACTTTGGGAAATGATCCCTGCATTCAAATTTTCAACACCAGTATGGACAGGAGGAATGACGGGACAGTGCACAGGGTGCTACTCTGTCTTCCCGCAGAAACCCAGTGAGGGATGCCCTCGCCTCCATCAGCTTCCGCCTGCAGCAGCCCGCAGGGCCCCAACGGTCATTCATGCCATGGGTTCTGAGCAGGGAGAGCCCTCCTGGTGGGGCTGCATCCCAGAGGGAGCACTCAGCTTCCTTCACAGGAGGAGAGAGGCTCAGCACGCACACAGCCGAGGCCCTCCAGGCCCTCAGCAAGGCCATGAGAGTCCTTGGTCAAGGCCCTCAGCACCAGCACAGAACCAAGTACCACATGGGCCCCAGGCTGGCATTTCCCACACTCACCAGCCTCAGCGGCTATCCGTAAAGTCGGCAAGGAGAGCAGCTGCAGCACCAAGGTTGGCTGTTCTAAGGGCCGCAGAGGAGTTTCTGGAAAGTTACAAAGGAATGCTATCAGATTCACTTCTGGGAAGAAGTTGAATTGATGAGGATGGTCACTGGAAGGAAATCTTCCAATGTACACTGACTTTTCCGTTGGAATCTTGAATCTAAGGTAGTAAATAAATGATTCACATAACAGATGCACAGCAAGCATGGTGTCAACTCTAGCCCAGTGTACCCAAACCAAAGTATCCAGAGAGGAAACAGGCAGCTGGTTTTTGCCAGTTCTCCTAAGAAATTCTGATCACAAGGTCAAGAGCCATTGCCCTGAAGGACAGCCCTTCCCTCTCCACTCAGGACCCCTGTGTCACAGATAAGAAAACTGGGCTCTGAGAGGATTAGCTGGGTCGAGTCACAGAGCTGTCTATAGAGACAGGCAAATAAGGTCCCATTTCCAATGACCAGGTTTCCAAATCCTGAAACCAGTCACTGTCACCTCCCTGCAGCCCAGCATCTTCCTCTTCCAGATCTGCTTCTCTACACAGAAACTTTCCTGTCTCAGGCCCTTCGCCCTTTGAGATCCCTTCATGCTTGCTTCATGCTAACCTGGAAAAGTGGGTGAGCGCATGCGTAAGTGGACACTACTAGGCTGACAAACCCTGCAAGGGACTTTCTGGAAACATCTGCCAAGGAACAGTGTCACAGGGGATTTAGCAGGTCCCTACTTTCTCCAAAACTCTGCCAGGGGTCAAGGAGGACAAGCCTTGGAAAGGGCCCAGCGCCTAGATAGAAGGTCTCTTTGTGGAAGTCACCTCTCCTTTTGGTTCACGTTAGGGATCAGATGGAATAATCTCAAAGGTCTTCTCAACCTCTTCAAATCCTATTGTATAATCCTTGCTTGAATTTTCCCTTTTCTGTTTAAATCCTTGCTTTAGGTACGAGCACTGTATTTCCACCCTTTGGAGACAGTCCTAGTGTCATGAAATGTGTGCAGCCTTGGGGTGGAGAGAGGAAGGTACATATTGGGAAAGGGGCCATGGAGAACAGACTCTGGCTCTTGTGACCATGAACAGAGAGTTGATCTAGGGTGTCTCTCCTGCCAGATAGCTGGTGTTTTTGGAACGCAGGACTACAGGTCTCATCAGCCATATACCATGACATGGGAGGACTTATCAAATGTTTTTATGAGCAGGTTTTTAAAAACTGTAGTGTGGTAATATGTACTGCGATCATAAACTCTCCTATGTCAGCTTTGTCAGAATAAGGAAAGCCTAGCACAGATTAATAAAGCTCCCCCCTTTGGGTAGTCTCAGGGTATGGCCTTGAGTTGCGTCTAGACGCGGACCTTCCTCTCAGGTGCTGTTCCCTGCCCTGCTTCCCCCTGCCCTGTTTCCCAGACTGTCTCCCCACCCTGCTTCCTGCTGTTTGCCATACTTGGCAGGTCGGGTCATTTGAAGACAAACACAGCCACAGGGTTTCTCATGAGCTAGCCCCCAGCCCTCATTACGGTACACTTGTCTACACCCCGGTCCCCCACAGCAGGCTGGGCCCCCAGCACCCAGTGGGCAGGTGTGGCTGTCCTCACTGCCTCCCCTTCCCCCCAGCACAGCTGGGAGGCCCTGTGGAGCACTCTCCTGTCTGCAGCTGAGGCCATGGAGCATGACTCAAGCCCGCTTAAATAAGCCCACCTCCCAAAGTCTCCTTGACCTTCAGAATTGGAAAGAATGTAACTGGGGTATGGGAACCTCTCTCCTGGAGTTGGGCTTAAAGGTTACCAAAACATTTCTGAACAATGTGTTGAGTAGACAAGACTAGAACTGCGGTTTAGTTTCCTGAAAAAGAATTCCTCACAAGCTTATTTATCACAAAGCCCTTGATATCGCTGAGGGTAGTGGAAAAAAAAAAAAAGACAAGTGTTTCCAATATGTATATGGCTTTGGCACTAATTTATTATCTCTGAGAGGAAACAGAAAGGAAAAAAGGCAGATCCAAGTCTTGGGTCATGACATCTCAAACTGCACTCTCAGGTTGAGTGGGTCTAGCAGTGCGAGTTTATCCTTCCTGGGTCTGTAAGACTGTCAGCTGCCCTTGGGGGCAAGCTGACATCCACTTCACAGGGATGAGCTACCCTGCCCTGGACAGCTGTCTGCTGTCCTCTAGGCTGAGCTGCTGATGGGCTGGCCTCTGCTGGGAGGAGAACCTGCTTTCGACCCTGGCCAGTGTGGCCCAGCCTCTCTCAGAGTCACGCTCTGTAGCTTCAGGGAGGACAGCTGCTTCCCCAGAGTGCTTCTGCTCCAGGGCTATTATCACTTCCCCAGAGACTATACAGTTTAATGTGACTGCTTGACCAGGCAGGTCACTTCCACCCCAGGAAAAAAGTCACCATGCTCCCCAAGTTTAGAGGTCATGATTACAATGACAAATCTAATAATAGCCTCACAGTACAGGTTGTGCAGCTGATGATGATCTCTCTCCTCATTCTAACCTGGACCCCTTCTTGCCACATGACTGTTAACCCTGGCCTCTCTCACTAGCTTGATGAGTTCAGCTTGTATAGTTAACCCTGACCTCCCTCATTGGGTTAACCTGGGCCCCTTCCTGTTATCCTTCTTTCTAGCGGACAGTGTAGACCACATCCGGTGTATCAGGAGATCCCTGGGTGTTAGGGACTTGATAGGTAGAGTAGAGCTGCATCAACTGGGCAGAGACATGGGATTTTTAAGCCTCCCAGTGTTCACCAAGTTATTGTCTCTGGTCCAACATTCTAAGCTTACCTTAAGCAGGTGTTCTGCCAACTCCTACCAGGAAACTATTTCCAGGGAGACATGGGTGTAGAGCTTCCTCAGGATGCTGGCTTGAATGAGTGCTAAGTTCTTTCCTTCTTTCTGTTAAATTGGTACCCCTTGACTGAAATGTGACAAGCTGTCTTTTCTGGAATTAGAGTGTGTCAGAACTGAACTTAAGACACTGAGAGCCATGAATGTGATGACCGTTGCCCACCTCCAGCCCGACACACCACCCCCTTGTCCCAGGCAGTACAGTGCACCTTCAGGCACAGCAAACCGGGCTCCGAGAGTGTCTGTGGGCATCGTGCCTCACCCAGGTCCCTGGTGAGCTAACTGTATTAACAAGTGGTTCCTAGACTTGATTCTCTTTCCTTGAGGCCTGTGTTGTTGCTGGATGAACCTGACTTGGGAAACTTAAGTCTGGTCATCAGCTGGTGACAAACACACTCATAGTGGGTTTGCAGAACTCAGGTGCTATAATGAATTCTTGGTCCCTTTTTTTTTTTTGAGATAGGGTCTCACTCACTCTATAATCCAGCTAACCACGTAGCTGAGGCTGGCCTCAAACTCATGGCAGTCTTGCTGCTTGGGATTACAAGCATGTGCTACCATGTCCAGTTAATTTTTAATGGGGTATTGAGGAATTGAACCCAAGGCCTTGCACATGCTAGGCAAGTACTTTAACCACTGAGCTATGCCTCCAGCCCAGAGTCTTGTCCCTTGCTACTCAGCTGCCCCACAGGTGTGTGAACAGTGCACCTCTAAGGTACCGGCAGGAGGACCTGGGGAAAACCATGAATTAACCGTAGTCAGAACACATTTGCCTGCAGTCAGAGCGAGAGAGGCCTCCCAGGCCCAGAGTCCCTGCACCCACTGCAGGTGGGTTATCCTGGAGGGGGGACTTCGTTCATAGTAGCTCATCTGTTCTTTTTGCTGCCCAAAACATGAAGTAGGAAAGCAGATGTACAATTCTAATAACAGACTAGGGAAGCCATGTTATTAAAAAAAATTAGGCAATTCAAGTCTCCTTGGTAAAGAATATTGACTAAATATTATTACTGCTTCTGAGAAACACTTCAAGCAACCAGGTTCCTGCTAATGCCTCTTGCTGTCCCTCTCAGGGTGGCCCTAGGAGGGCCTGGCCAGGCTGCCTTTAGGATCCTCCTACCGCAGATAAATGGTCAAGGAAACCTGATCCATGCATTTTCACACTAGAGGCAAATGGCAGGCTGGTCTTCCTTCCAAGGTGGCCAGTGTGTGACAGTCAGACAAGGGCATGTCTGAGGGAGGATCTCATGTGACCTGAGTGTATGTTTCCTGTGTTGTCACTCCCATTTGCTCCCTGATGGGGGCAGTGGTGGTGGTGACAGTCCGGGAGGCATGCAGAGCCCCCCGTATCTACAGGTCTCATCACTGAAACACACAGGGTCAGACCTGGGGGGTGTTGGCACTGCATCTGTCCCTTGGACACTGGCTGGCTAGAGATACTCAGAGGAGGGCTGGCTTCTTGGGGCCTGCAGGAACTCTCCTGGAGAGCCAAGCTCCACATAGGGCCCCAAGCCAGGTGGGACATGGTCAGTGTTAGGTTCCTGCAGACTGACCACAGGCAGCACAGAGGCTCTGGCATTCATTCGGTGTAGCTATGTAGTGTTGTGTGTCTGAAGTATGATGTCCTTGTGGTACCTCCTCCTTACACACTCCGAGTAAATGAATGGGAAGGACCACCACGATCCTGCAGGGGAGGACATGGGAGCCTGTGGGAGTTAGGTGAGCCATGTCCTATGGTGGTGGATAAGGAACTCTGCCTGAGTGTTCCTTCTCCCCTGCTGGCCCTCGGACGCACCTGCTTTCCACTCTGCCACACTACTCATCAGCACTGTGGTGGGCAGTGCTGACCTTGCAGGGCATTCAGTGAGCTGATGGGAAAGGTGCTGCTTCAGCCTCCCATGAGCTAGTGTGCATGCTGGGAAGGAGGTCTGTAAGTCAGAGGAAGAAGCCCACTCCAACAGCAGCCTCAACCCGGGGCAGCGCCCAGTGGAACAGGCATCCATGGAAGGAGAGGGAGAAAGAAGGGGTGGAGAGTGGAGGCTGTGCTCCCAAATCATCCTTTGGTCCCAGCCTGCTTCCTCTGCTGGGCTTTCACCTGGCCTTGGTCTTGTTTCATTCTGGCAGGGCTGGGGTGCCTGGGTGGGTGTGGGTACACATGTGTGGCTGTCTGGAACCATCTCATTGATGGTTGTGCCACAGGCAAGTCACCTGGGCCAAGTTCCCACTGCCTGCTGGACATTTATATCTGGATGTCTCTCCACATCCCCACAGTTCGCCGTCAAAAGGCCGAAGTCAGGCTCCCACCCCGGAGCTGCTCCAGCTCAGGCTTCAGAGGTGAGGCACTGTCATTTCCTCCCTTGCTGAACTTGGAAACTCACACGTCTTTCCCTTCCTCATGTTTTTTCAAGGGCTGATGACTCCTCCAGTCATTTCTTTCCTACCTCTCCATCCCCAGGGCCGAACCAACCTCTGTCCATCCCTTCTGTCCGTTTTGCTCAAGACCTGTAGATCACTCCAGGCCCAGCTCATCTCATCTGCTGCCTGGGGGCTCAGGTACTGAACACGAGGTCTCTTCCCAGGGAGGCATGCCTCACCTCTGAGCTCAGCTATGGGGGCCACCTTCTCCCACGCTCCCTGTGCTTCTCTAAGGACCAGGGCCCAGGCAGAGCCTTGCATCCGGTCGAGGGCAAGGCACCTCTTCCCAGGCCTGAGGCTAAATCAGACTGGGGAGAGACTAGCAGGAGTTGGAAGGTGCCACCTCATCCTCCAGTGAACTGCTGTGTGTGCTGGGAAGGAGACCAAGAGACCAGCAGAGCCGAGAGACCCAGCTGCAGGGGAGGATGCCCTTCTCCACGTGGCACAGACAGACACAGCCAGGTGACACCAAGAAGTACACAATATAAATGCTTTATTGCTAGCACAGGTTTCTTTTTATGTAAATTAAAAGAAATAAACCTTCATTTTCACATTCTATATTGCAGTTCAAAGGTAAGTAGTTGGTTAGTGGGTCTGTTCTCCTGGACACCTGCGGAAGTCAGGGCAGTCCCTGGAGGAGACAGAGCCGCCTTGTCAAGGCAATGGCTGCTCCCAGCCTATGGGGAGGGAGTTCTTCAGAACAGCACGAGTAGACAGGGTTATAAATAGAAAACTGGGATGGTCAGAAAGCAGAAACTGCTAAATACAGAAGGCTATATATATGTTCCACATTCTCCAGGTTATGTCAGGTACTTTTAAATAAGCAATCTTTACCTCGGTTAGAGACTAGCTTGGATCTGGCAGTTGGAAAGGAGAGAAAAGGAAGCGAACACTGCCCACACCAAGCTGGGGGCTCTCTGGAAAGAGGAGGAGAGTGGGTTGGGGTTGGCGGGGAGCAAGCCTGCTTCACACCACCCCCTGGGCCAAGGCTCGCTCGACAAGGGGCAGGAGTAGAGCGTGGTTGACGAGCCAGCGGGCATGCGGTCTGCTCTGGGAGTGGCACTCGGGGCACGCCGGAACCCTGCAAATGGGGATGGAGACCCTCAGGAGCAGCCAGGCTCTCCAAGGTTATTGCCAGTGGACTCCAGGCACATTGTTTGGGCATGACGGGCCAGAGTGACATCTCAGCACCTGCAGTGGCAGGTGCTAGTGAAAGCATGCTGCAGGTTCCAACTGTAGCAATAATCCCTTACTAAGCATGGGCAGCCAGCCACGCCAATTTCTCAAGCTTACCTGGACTGTTTTTGGCTGCTTTTAAGGTAAGCTTTGCAGAAGATCTTATCCAGACGTGAAAAACCACCATTCTTTGCCTTATTTAAAAATAATCCAAAGAAGCATATGCATGTGTACACGTGGGCACACACACAAAACTGCATCCAGCTTGGAAGTCATGGCACTCACATGCTGACCTCTGACCTCCATCATCTCAATCTTCCATGTCATTTACGGACACAAGGAAACCAGACTAGGCCCAGACTGGCCTGAGTTCTCACTCCCTAGAACATCTGCCACAGACCAGCTCCTGGCGTTTCCAGTCTGCTCTGACTCTAACTAAAACCATTTCATGTTTTGCTTTGAAGAAATGGATAACATGAAACGGTAATTTGGCTGCAAAACCTTGGAAAATTGTTCCCGGCCCAAACATCTGCCCCAGATGAGCACAACTGAATTTCTGCGAGGAAGGGATGGGTGGGCAGTAGGGAGAAGGAGAGCAGAGACAGCTTTCTTTGGAAGGAAGGATCTTTGTGACAAACCAGGTCCCTCTTTTCATCCCTGCTCCAGGAAGAGACACTGGGCCTGCCCTGGGCTCCTCCTCTCCCTCTGCCCTGCTACGTGATGCCACTAAGGCCTGTGCCGTGGCCTCATTTCAATCTGTAAATAAAGACTGCACCCAGCTCTGTCCTCCCCGCCAGCGGAGCACAGCCCACAGGGAAGAGAGTGTGCAGGTGCCGTCACCTTCCTGCGGGCTGCCTTAGGAGTTCTTCTGGGGGATCTTGACAGTGACTGTCTTCACTTCTGAGTACTCTCGCAGGCCGGACTCTCCCCTGAAACAGAGCAGGCAGAGTCAAAGCCAAGGCCCCATAGCCAAGCCTGAGCCATGCTGGGACATCACCATGAGAGCAGTCCTGGGAACCCACAAAATTCCCAGTGCACCCAGGCCTGCCTCTGAGGGGCAGAGTGAGGAGGTCACTTCAGGGGCAGCCACAGTGTCCTACGATAAAGGACGACTTGTCCTTCACTAATGCCCAGAGGCAACAACTTCTCATGCCACACCCGAGTGCACTGAGCCAGCGGGTGCTTGGAAAGGACAGAGCCAGGTCTCCAGGCACCTTGGCGGTGCCACTTCCTCAGGACCAGGGTGGCTGTGCTTCAGAGCCCCACTCCTCACTACTCCTTTGTGTTCCATGGATGATTTCCTGGTTGAGAGCCCCGAGACCTTGTCCCTATAGCTGAGGACAAGCTGGGATCTCAGACAACCCTTGCAGTCCAAATTCCAGGAAGGGCCGTGACCAGTCCCAGTCAGGCAGAAATGTGATACATACAAATAGTTGACTAACAGGAGCTGGGAGTCGTAAGCTCTTCCCGGATCACCTTTGCTGCTTCCCTCTGGATTATGTCATGGATTGTCAGACATTCAATCAGCAAACACTTATGGAGCTACTTCTATGTTACAGGTGCTGTACTTAGCTCAGAACAAACAAAACCAATTCCCTGCCCCGGCCTCTAATGATCTGGAAGTAACGGGGGCACAGCTTCAGCTCTTTCTAGTTTTTTTCTTTTATTTCATTGCAAAATCAAGCATGTCCTATTTTTTTTTCTTTTACAAAGAGTTTTTCATCTTTTTAAGGGCCTCCTTGGTGAGAGACCCTTCCCCTGAGTTCCTAAGAATAAGGATCCCATCATGTGTTTCCAAACCTTAGGGCACCTAGGTCACCACCTGGAGAGCCCATGTATATGGTAGGTTCTTGGCATATCCTGCCATGGTAGATTTGGGGTGACACCCAGCAGATGGGTCACAGCACACACGTGAGAAGCACCGTTGGAAGGGCTTAAGTGCCCTAGATGCTCCAACAACTTCACCTTCTGACTTCAAGTGTTCCTGCCACCTTTGTTCACTTCCATAGCTAACCAGGATGAACCCCCTGCTGCTGAGGGCTGGCAGCTGCTCCCAGGAGCCCTCCACCTCTGTGGTCACTCCCACACTCAGTGCCACAGAGCCCAGGGACCTGCAGGGGCCCTCAGACTGGAGAAACCCAAACCACCACACACCTGGAAGTGAGGGAAAATGCTAAATTTGAGGGGCTCCCACAGCTGCTTATTAAGAGTCACTCAACCTCACCGATAGAACTCATGAGAGTTTCTGTTTAGGGAATATGGTTCCCTGTGCTTTTACTTGGTTCAAAGCTTCATTTTTCTGACCAGCTGCATCAGAAGCTTGCTAAAAATGCAAGTCCTGAGTGCTATCCCCAACTGATTTCCTAAATCAATCTCTCACAGTGGGACAGATGAGTTTTTTTTTTTTAAACAACTCCATCTTCACCCTGCCCACTGACTTCTTTCTCTGTGCCCACTTGCGCCACAACACAGGTCCAGAAGCTTTGATCAAAGCATCCCATCTGCCTGTGTCCTCAGTTTCCACACTGCTGAAGCTCACGTTCCCCTCCCATGCCCAGGGGTGGCAATGCCTAGCCTGAGCTCTGACACCTTTCATCCCCAGGGCCTGAACTGAGAACACAAGAGCCAGCTCCAGCTCCGAGCTCCAGTGGAGGCCTCAAGAGCCTGCAGGGGGCAGCCCTGACCCAGCTTTCTGGGGACAAAAGGGAAGTGTCCCCTCTGTCCTTTGCCCTTCTTGGGGTGAGTATGGAGTGTGTAGGCCACAAGACCAAGTCTGTCTAGATGGACATTTAAGAAGGGGAAAGCAAAGGAGATAAACAAAGACAAACAGCTGCGTGGCAGCTAAGATGGAAAGAACCTCACCGAAGAATACTGCTGCCTCACTGGGTTTCACTGAGGTGAGGACACATCGCTGCAGTGCCTGTGCAACGAGTGGCAAGGAGCTGTCCTTCAGCCAGATGTGGTTGTGTGACACATGCAGACTGTCTCCTGAAGTCCTTCTGACGGGGCCAAGCCTGACAGGGTGGCCAGGGCCTGGATCATGTCATAAGACTGGGCTGTGGCAGGAGGCCTGCCCGTGACAATGACCAAGGTGAGCTGGGATTAGGCTGTATTAACCGGGCACCATTTAGACAAGGGTACTTCACACTGGTGGTTCAGCTTGTTAATCATCTGCAACAAAGCAACCAATGCAAGTAGCTGTCCCAGGACCTGTGTCTGTTCTAACATTTTAGAGGCCGGGTGGGGACAGCTTCAGAGGCAAAGAATGAAAGAGCAAATGGAACACATCTTGAAGGGCAAAAACAGAAAGCAAAGGCCACGTGCAAGCAGAGAGAAGGTAGGTGGGGAGCACAAGTCCCAGACAAATGGAGGGAAGTCTAGGCCTGTGTGAATGGGACCCATGTGGGGACGGCTCTGGAAAGCCGGTGTGGGACGCAGGGTCCACGGGTGGAAGGGAGAACGGACTCTCCCTGGCCCACCCAGGTATCAGAGAAAGAAGAAAGATGGTAACACTTACTGAGATTTAGGGAAACTTCTGTCATGCTTTTAAAGTAACACATTTGTTAAGAAAGTGAAGGCCTCTTGCCCAATCCACCTCCTTGGTCACTGGCAGCAGCACATACCCTCTGGGGACTGGCCAGATGCTGTACTGGTAACCCTCACAACAGACCTCTAAGGTAGGTTCTAGGATTGTTCCTAGGTGCAGAAAGAATGCAAGGTCATTCGTCCAAGGCTGCACAGGCCATGAGTGGAAGAGCCCAGGCTGTACCATACCCGTGTCTCCAGCCACGCCTCTGTTCACTCTTCTTACGGCTATCACCTCCAGCCTTGAAAAAACCTCCTACACCCCAGGGATCCTCTCTTGGGAAGGCCAATCCAATCCCTGTACAACCCTGTATATAAACACTTCCAAGACTCCTCTGCCAGCTCACACTGGTTGATCTCTCTCTTCCAGCACTCACTGTCACGCCACAGTTGCCCCTGGGATTCTTCAGGCTCTTTCAGTGTCGTGGATTTCATTCACCCAACAATATTTTAAATGCCCTAATAAGCTGCAGCTCCCTTCACAGTGTTTTGTATGTAGTCAGTGCTCAGTGCCTGCTAGTAAATTGAGAGCTAAGCCTTTGCTCAACAGCAACAACAAAAGCTATGCAGGCAATGATGGCAGAAGGAGTGGACACAGACAGTGTTTCCTCCATGTGCCTGAGGATATAAAGAACTGGCATCAGCCCTTCGGGGTGATGCAAGGTGTAGGGGCAGGTGTCAGCTCATACAGCCCCTGGCTTCCCCCATCCCAAGTGCCACGCAGAAAATCCATTTATGCCTAAGTCTACAGTGTCATCCCTTTTGAGTCTAACTCTGCTCTCCTGTGATCCTTAGAATCTCGGGAGGCTGCACTTGGACTCTGACCTTGTCCCTAAAGAGGCATTGTGCCTGGTCTCTTGGTCCCCATGGCTGGATACTGCAAGAGTCAAGCACATTTACAGCCACTGAGACCCAGGTTTGGATCTGGGATCTACCACTTGCTGGCTGTGTTCCCGGCAAGCTACTTAATTGTTCCACCCTTAGCCCTTCATGTGGGCTCTGTGTAATGTAAAGGTGAGTGTCACTGTGGAGACCAAATGAAATAATGATAGGAAAGAGTTAGCATCGAACCAGATAAACAGAGGGCACTTAGTTGGTAGCAGCCGTTATGACCCAAATGTCTGTCTCACCCCAAACTTCACATGTTGGAACCCAATACCCACTTTGATAGTATTAAGTGAGCCTTTGGGAGGTAACCTAACTGTGAGGGCATCACCTTCACAAATGGCATTTAGAAGCCCAAGAGAGCTCCCTTGTCCTTTTGACCATGTAAGGACACAGGTGGTGCAAACTGAGTGGGCCCTCCACAGACACCAATGCTACTGATGCCCTCATCTCTGACTTTGCCTCTAAAACTGTGAGTAGTACTTTTCTAAATTACCCCACCTAAGCATTTTGCCATAGGGTCCTGAAGGGGCTGATGCAGCACCATTATTATTACTGCCCAGTCCTTGTAACCAGTGTCCTTCCTTGGCCTTATAAACAAACAACCCCTCAGCTCCCACAGAATACCTCGAGATCCCTTTGATATGTGGTCTAAACCAAGATTTCCATTGGTATCTGCCAGAATCCCCTCCCCGCCACCTGCCCCATTACACCTATTTCCCAAACCCTGCTGTTCCAAACTTAAAAGAACCCATGGGAGCTGAGCAGGTGATATAAGGACATGGCCAGGGAGAATGTGGCAGGACTGGCAGGACACATGATACCCCTAGAAGCAGGGAGTGGTGGGCAAATGCAGAGCTCACAGTGTGGCAAGTCTCTTAGGGGGGAATGAAAACAAAAAATAATCTAGACTTTATGTACTTCATGTTAGGTCAAGACTTCCAACACTATGAAGGGAAAATAAAAGGTTTCCACGGACCAAGCTTGGCCCCTGGACTGGCAGTTGGTGAGTTCCTGGTCCTAAAAACTGAAATGTTATTATTTCTTCTATGATGTGTTTCCTGACCTCACTAGGCAAAATTACTTGATTTTTTTCTCTGTATTTATAAGATATCTGACTTACTTCTAGAACGGCCCTTATTATATGAAATTACCAGCACACTTCATTTTCTGTGCTTGATCTTAACACGGAGAGCTGCCTCAGTCATTTCCCTTGGATGTGGAGCTTATCACATGGGGTGCTCACAGGAGAGTCAGTCCGGCCTGGGTGACTATGAGAGTAGCACTGCTGTACAAGCATTCCCCTGGGTGGATATCCCTAGTTCTGGCTTCTCTGTGAGCAGCAGCTCAGACACTTACATTTCTCTCCCATTTCCAGACATCTTGAATCCCCCAAAGGGGCTCTGGGCATTTAAGGCATTGTAACAGTTGATCCTAAAAGAGGAAACATAACACTGTTAGTTGGAAGTCCACCTGAGCAGAAAGAATGCTATTGCCATGGTACTTCTTTTGAAAGATTTTTTGTTTGTTTCTTTTCTCTGGATGAAAAAACTATTACTAACACTTACTGTGACTTCCTGACCTAGCCAATAGGAAGTGTACCCAAGTCAGGGGGCACGAAGTCCTCTCCACCCTCCAGAGACACCTGTCGATTCTAGTCCAGTACTTAGGAACCAGAAAACCCGGCTAAGAGTTATGTGTTCTTTGTTCCCAGGGGTCAGAGGTTGAAAGCTGGTCCCAGGCAGAAGTACTGGGCTGCAGAGCGGGCCCTATGGCCGTCCCTTTTCCCATGGGGAAGCTGCCCTCCCAGCCTTTAATAGTGCTTCTGGGCGCTAACTCTCACAATGGGAAGTTACTCAAGTGAGCCTGACCTAGAACTGTTCTCTCTGGCTTCCTGTTTGGTGATGTGGTCTCCCTCTCCCATGAGGGCTTTTGCCTTTGCCACCTGCCATGAGTAAACTCAGCCACAGGCTTGTTCTCCAGAGTCTATCATTTTCTTTGTAATTCCAGCATTTACAACTGTAGGCTAATAAACCTTTCTGAAAGTAAAGTTATCTGGCTTCAGATATTCTATTATAATAATGAAAATCAGACTAACACAGGCCTTTATGCCACCTGTTGGATGCCTGAGGGCCTCTCCTCTTACCACACAGTCCCAGCTTGCATTGCAGACGACACCGTGAGGGCCTTGTTGATGTCATTCGTAAACACAGCTGCTACAAGCCCGAAGTCTGAGTTATTGGCTCGTTTGATAACTTCGTCCACAGTCTTAAACCTCAGAATTTCCTGAACAGGACCAAAGATCTACAACAAAACAGGTGGACTCAACATGCTTGCTTTGCTATCCTTTCACTGCTTTCCCAGTTATAAAAAAGGTTCACTCAGTCTCAAATATGGAAGTGCTATTTAAGGTTAGCAGCATGAAACCCTAAGAGTACCTCGGGTTTCCCCAGAGGAAGTACCTCAGCCTCCCTTCCCCATGACACCCTGAATGGCTCCCGCACTGAGACCCACAGCACTGCTCCCCGGGCATGCCCCCCCCCCCCACCGCCCCACGTCCACTGCTCCGCATCTCAGGCAGACGTGCTCCTGTGCCCCACTGGTACAGTCAGGAGGGTGCTTTGATGCTTTCTTTGTCCTAGTTGACATCCTAGGGCCCATATCCAAGGGAAAGGAGCCACTGCCAGTGCATCGCTGACTGGCCTTTTAACAATCAGAGTCCCAGCCAAGCTTGTCCCCTGGCTTCTATCTAGCTTTTTGTCTTTTGGTTTAACCTCCCTTTTTGAACTTGGGGTTTGCATAGTCTCAGCCATGTTTACTGGTGATGTACAATGTATGTATATAAAATGCTGAGTAGTAAAATTCTAATGTAGCCTTCTAGAAAGCCACCCAAAAGGAGGTAGCTTCAGTAAAAATGTGGTGCTTGGGTGTTTGATACCTCCTCCTTGGCGATACGCATGTCGTCGGTGACGTTGGAGAACACGGTGGGCTCGATGAAGAAGCCCTGGCGGCCCAGGCCTTTGCCTCCGCACTCCAGCTTGGCGCCCTCGGCCACGCCACTCTGGATGAGCTCCAGGATCTTGTTGTACTGCTTCCTGTCGATCTGCAGGAGGGACCGGGATGCAGTGAGCCCCTCTGCACA
Organism: Ctenodactylus gundi; assembly: GCA_004027205.1. Classification (NCBI taxonomy): domain Eukaryota; kingdom Metazoa; phylum Chordata; class Mammalia; order Rodentia; family Ctenodactylidae; genus Ctenodactylus; species Ctenodactylus gundi. Next base: position 228,111 of record PVKB01001274.1, read on the forward strand.
CACTGGGACAGGTGTGCACTTCAGAGCTGCTCATGCCACTCTTTCAAATACCCTGTCTGATCTTGGGAAACACCTGCTACCTAGCAGTGGGTGATTTATGACAAAATGCATTTTTGTGAGGAGTCTGATACATGGAGAACTGCGCAGATGAATGGGTCACCTGTACCGGGCCAGGAGTTAGGATGCACCAGAATGATGGAGACACCAGCTGCTTATTATTCATGCTTCACAGAGGGAAGGCTGATGCCTCTAAGGATATATGCCACTTAGCAAGTTGTAATGACGAAGATAGGTACATTGACACAGCCCTTTATTACAGTACACCACACCAAACCCTACTGGATTTGCTTTTAAGGTAACTCCTATTTTAGAGGAGAGGATTATGGAAAAAGCGTGTTCTAGTCCAAAAATAAAACCACTCACTCCCTGCCCAAAACTAATAGTTGTCATTCATTCAATTATTAAGGTAAGTAACATAAAAACCTACATTTCACCTGTTTGAGTTGCTCAGCCAGAACACCAATCCTCTCTCAGTGGCCTCAAAAACAAAGAGACGTCGCCCTTTACTGGGAAATGTGGTAGGCTCTATAAAGAAATCTTCCAGGCTCCATCCCTCAGATAAAGCTTGATCGCATACCTTTTTACAAATGTTCTGACTCTTGACTTCAAAAATGAAGTCATAATTCCACTGCGAAATACAGTGTGATGGATTTGGTTAGCCACAGCTGCCATCCAGGAGGGGCACTTGTGGTCCATGCAGCCCATGGCAGTGAATGGAGCACACGCATCAGAAACCCATGGCTACAGGAAGCCAGCCAGCCCTGCCTACCCACATGGGTGAGTGCCAAGCAGACAGGGCCATCTTGGTGGTAGGCGAAGAACAAACATGGCGCCATGACGGGAGGGCCCTGCCCACCTCCCTGTGCCTGGAAAGTCTGTGGCCAGGTTCTAGTATGACGATGTGTCACATGCCTAGACCATCTCACTCCCAAAGTTGAAAACATGCTTATAACAACCCTACTCCCAGAGCACCCCAGAGACAAAATGAGGAAAGAGAAGTCTGTCTCCAAGCCACACTTCGGCCATGCAGCCAGGCAGAGGAAGAAGGAAACAGGAAAGGCGGAGGGCTCTTCCACAGCTCTTTCCAGGCAGGGTGAGGTAAGTGGGTGCTCTCTCTACCTGAGGACCCTGCTCGGTGGTGGGGTCAAAGGGGCTCCCCACAACACGCCTCTTTGCACGCTCCACGCTTCTCCTCACAAATTCCTCATAGATGGCCTCCTCCACGAAGACGCGGGAGCCCGCAGTGCAGCACTGGCCTTGGTTGAAGAACACGCCCTGGTGCGCCTGCTCCACCGCATAGTCCACTGCAGGAGGGAATGGCCATGTGCTGCAGGCGGCGCTGCCCATGGACAGAGTGGCCCACAGCCACCACCCCCTCCATGTCCCACCACCACACGGCCCATATGGAGACACACAGCACGTGGCTGAGAACACAGGTCAGTTCCAGGTCTCACTAGGCCCTGACGTGACTTGCTAGGTAAACACGGGCACTTTCACTCTGTCTCTTTCCTCTTCTGTAACAAGAGGATTGGACTCAGTTGTGCACTCCAGGAGTCTCAGGCCCCACTGTGCACAAGGGTCAGGCAGGGAGTAAGAGGCACGAGTTAGTCAAGCATGGTGACAGAGGGACCAAGAGGGGAAGCTATGGCGTCTGGCTACTGCCATGCATGAACAGAAGCCCAGGGGTTGTCAGCTCTTTGGAATTTTAAGGAAAACCAAAAACCATTATCTTAATGTGCATTTTTTTGTTTTTTAAAACATAGTATAATGTTAAGACAGGTAACTGTGTCTACGCTGCATTGGCATGGACTGCCAATTTACAGTGCTAATCTGTAAGATCTTGTATGTCTAATGAGTGTTTCAGTGATTAAGCTATAATGGTAGTGGATCTTTGGAGACACTTCCCTGGAATTATACAAGATAATTCTTTCATTTATACACTAGGTGATGTTTGTGAATCTGGCAAGTGCTGGTGCCGACTGACCTGCTGGGCCAAAGTGCTGACAGCATGGCAGGGTGAGGCCTGCTCCTCCTGAGGAGCAGCTCTGAGAAACTGACCCTGGCAACATGTGTAAAGCTAACACTGAGCTCTGCATAGCCCAGGCAAGGGCTGCCAGTCCAGCTGTCTGCAGCTGCTCAGCAATCTGGAAGATTGCTCAGCCCTGGAAGAGCTGAGAAGGCAGATCTGCCTGGAGGACATGAACAAGAAGGAGGGTGAGGACTGAAGGACCGCTTGGAATTCTGTTCATTCCTTGTACCGGTTTCTGGGCAGGAAGGCCATCTGTACAGGAGGCCCACTGGCCTCCTTTCTAGAGACAAGGGTTTCCTAGGTGATGGCTCTGAGACCCTGTGAAGCTCTCTTGGTGATGTCCGTGTACTCAGAACTGTCACCTAGCTGAAGGTCCTGGGAGCAGCAGAACGGGCTGGCTGACTCCCTGGAGAAGGTGTCATGGGCTTGGGGAAAAGGTACCAGGCTGGTAAAGTAGAATTGGTTTTTAATGCCCAACCAGCCGCAAGATCCAGTTGAGAACATTTCAGTTTGTGGACTCTAGGTGGAGGCTCACTGCAGGCTATATCCCCGGACAGAGGCTCTGCCGCCTCAGCCCTTCTCTGCAGAGCCAGAGACCAACATGGCCTCAGTGTCTAGAAACCACGTGCTGTATGCTGCCCAGCTGATAAAGGGTTTCTCCCCAAGAGTAAGCTCTTTTCTCTCAGAGATAGCCTGATTGCCCTTAGCTTCAAAGATCTTTTTCTTTGTAGCCTATCAAGAGTGAAGATATACCAGCATTCAGGTGGCAGAGGCAGGAGGATCACCAAATGAAGGCTAGCGTGGACAACATAGAGAGGCACTGTCTCAAACAAAATAAAACAACAACAAATAATGGCAATAAAAACAGCACCAAAGGGTGGTATGTTGGGATACATATGAGATCTACGGTTGACTTACAATCTGCATCTGCAAAAATAATATTGGGACTTTTTCCTCCAAGCTCCAGAGTCACTCTCTTCAAGTTACTCCTTCCAGCAGCTTCTTGGATGAGCTTTCCAACCTACAAGGAAGAAAGCAGACAGAGGTGCACACGTCCTCAGATGGAGCCTCCACCACCTCTGCCAATGCCAGCTGAGACAGTCAGTGGCCGAGGCCAGCTCTAGGCAGCAATGGGACACAGCAGTCACTCAGAAGGCAAGGCAACAGCACTCTATGCAGCGGCCCCAAACCCCAGGGTGGGTGTGGGGGGTCCCACTCTCCTTCCCTTCCTTACAGCAGCCTGTCCTGTCCCACTTCTGCCACCAGCCCAACACCAGACGCATGTCATACACCACCAGATGTCCCAACTGACTGGAAAGGCGGTAGGACTCTCATGTATCTTAGGCACAGATCATGTTCCCAAAATTTCAGTTATAAAACTTATTAAGCCTCCAGACTTACATTAAAGAAGTAAGAAACAACAAAGAAAAATTACAGGTTTTATATATAGTAAGATACCAAGTGGGTCCTTGAAGAAGGTGGCATGTGCTACCCAGCGGCCCCAGTTCTGCCAGCTCAGCTCACTGGCACTTGCCATGCCATGCTATGAGATTCTATGTTTTTCCCTTTATAAATGTTGCTCAGAGATTATTTTCCTGGCCACAGTAACCATACAGAAGCCTATGGTCATCAAGTAAGACTACCTAAGGGTAATGTTTCTGCATCAATGCCTTGCCAGCCTCTCCTGAGAAGTTGTGTTGAACACTGTGTGGCAAATCTCCAGTGAACAGTGCCTTTCCCTGCCTCTGAGAAGTCAAGTTGCCACTCCACCTCAAGAGGATGTGTCTGCCCATAGAGAACCCTTCCATCTGGAGAAGGCTCTCGAAGGAGCCCTCAGAACTCCAGTCCACAGCAGCCTCCTTCACTCAATGCATGGTCACAGCTCCATGCAGGCCAAGCTCAGAGGTGGGCTCAGTCCCTGAGACAAGGGACTCTCAGCTTAACAGACTCCTGGGTAGCCCTAGCAGGTGCTCAGCAAGGATGGATGGGTTGCAGTCCACTGAGAAGAAAATGGGCCCAAGTTAATGTTAAATCTGGACAGATTATAGTCCTGCAGTACTGTACCATAACCCAGAGTCAGATCATCTGGATCCTTTCCAGGAGAACTGGGACAGAATGCAGCAGCCTTTGCTACCTACAGGGTCAGGAGCCATGGGCACTCTGTGGTCAGAATGCTTGGAAATGCACTACTACTACTTGTGGGTCCTCCTTGACAGCGGACAGCTGTGCAGTGACCTTAGACAGGAAGCACTGTTGTCGTTACCATGAAGGGGCAGAGAAGAGACCAGGTTCTTGACATGTTTAAAAGCAAAGAGGTCAGAGGGAACCTGTTCTGACACATCGGTTCACAGGCTACAGTGGCTCCCACACAGGCCAGACTTACATGCTACTTACACGAATACCACAAAAAGGTTTCCAAAGCCAAAACCTATGGAACCAGAGAATCTTAGAAATAATGCATTGTAAATATAAAACAGGGGCCTGGAGTTGACTGGCCAGCCTTTCTTGGATGGAAAAGCTTCAGTGCAGTTTCTTGTGGGTGTGCGCTACAGCAATCATGAGTAACGCTCCCTATGTGCCCAGAAGGGGGTGCTTGGTGGGATGAGGGGGCGCAGCTCAAGTCAGTGGCAACAGACAGGACAGCCAAGCCTGTTCTGATGGAGTATGTAAGACAAAGCAAGTCAAGTTGCAGTTTGAGAAACTAAATCCTATACAGGACACAGTGTCAGACGAAGGGACAGAGCTTTGAGCTTGCCTCCTCCTTTTCCGATCAGAAAAGCTTCCCAGTGCACTCCTATTATTCCTCCTGCACCATCATGGGCGCCTGGCTCGTTACCACCATGTGCAGCTTCATGGCTCCAGCTGGGATCCTGGGAGTCAGAGGAGCTCAGCACCACGTGCTCTGGTATGGTCCCCGACTAGCCTTCCCCTCCCAGGGCTTGGCTTCCTCCTCTGCAGAATGAAGGTGCCGGCCATGCAGCAAATGTGTCCTTTGGCATCTGCTTAATTGGGAGAGTTAAAGACACGGGACTGCCGAGGCCCCAGCTTGTGCAGAGCATCTGTGTGCAATCCTGTTTTACTTGCCTTAAGCAGCAGTAGCTTTTCACAGCAGCACCTGGCTGCCCGGGACAGTAGGAAACCTGTCTGTGTGCGTTTCCCAGGCAGGCTCATTAGGAAGGAGCGATAATGGCGTGGGTTCTGAGCCTGCACTCCCTGCTGCCCCCCAGCCCTATCTGTGCACCCAGACGGCCGCGTGGTGAGCAGGGCTCCCCCGCACAGAGTGAAACTGGGCTAATTCCCAGCAGGAATGCTGGCGCAGGTCACTCTGACTCCCATGGCCCTTTGAACGGGCTTCAAGATTGATACCAGGGCATCCTGGAAGAGCCTCCGCGTCCCAGAGTCATGTTCACGGCCATGCAGGAGTGCAATTTGGCCCTTTCCAGGGAAAATAATTTGTTATACTGGACAAAAAAAAGAACACAAAGGGCTTTTGATGCCTTCTTTATCCAAGGCGATTGCTCTCTGAGCAAAGTTTCTAAAGTTGGGTAAAATTTCTCTTGTTATTAATTAGTTACCTAAATGGGGTGCATTCCTTTGCTGGGATCTGATAACTTTTTAAAAACAGAAAAATAAATCTACTCGCGAGCTCAGTACACTGGTCACAGATGCCTGTTTGGGGTGGTGCATTTCGCTTCTTAAACTAAACTCCAAGTAGACGGCCTCTGCCCCTTCCCCGGTCTTCCCTCCCCGTTTCCATTGCTTTGCATCCTGTTTCTCATCAAGAGGAAAATAAAAATGCTGAACACCTGTGACATGGACATGTCTTGTCTTTCCGAACTATTCCAAGAGAGGCCAGATTGGCCCATTTAGGTTTCCACCAGAAGGCAAGAGGGCCAAGTGCCGTCAGCTCGCTTCAGTATAACAGCAGATGCAAAACATTGTCTGCGACACGCGGGTTGTGAACATTGATGTAACCACTAACTGAGTTTGCATTCCCTTTCCTACCGTTTCCACCACGCACATGTAAGCCCATTGCTCCAGCCACAGCAGGCCACTCGCCTGTCCAGGCACAGCCTCTGGGTCCCATGGACTGACCTGTCTTCCCCAGCTTACTGGTAAGCTCCTGCTAGACCCAGGTCTCCGCACCTCCTCCCAGAGAAGGGCTCCTCTCCTGCTCTCTCCCAGGTCTGCTTCTCCATCTCCGGTCCCTAGTGCCCCATGCAGACTCTTGCCCCGTGACTGTGCTAGCTGCCTTCCTCCCTGGCTGAGCTCACAGTGGAGCCCACATCTGACTTGTTTTCTATGCATGTGACCCAGAAAGTATGTGAAGATAGGAGTTGGTGAGTGCACCTGTGGGTGGCCAGGCCACCGGGAGTGGCCCCAGCATGCCCTACAGGCTTTCCCACGCATGCATGGGTCAGCGAGCCTAAGCAGGGCACACACTGTCGAGGTCTCTGGAAAGGAAAAGTGAGGTAGGAACATGGGTGCCCTTCCTCTGAAGCTGTAGCTGCAGCTGCAAAGGAAACCTTGGCTTGCCTCTGCTTCGTCAGGGCCTTTACTTCTTCAGCTCCGATGCAGGGGATGGCGCACAGGTCAGACACAGGCTGCCCACCACAGCTCTGGGGCCTGGATCGTCCTCCTCCCTGGGGCTCTGCCTCTAGAGTCCACCACTGCACATGCAGTGGAGCACACATGCATGGGTATTTGTCACAGTTCCCCAAAATGTTTCCATGTGCTGCCCATGTTAAGGACCACAGACCTTTAGGGCATGCCTCTTATAGGTGTGTGTCTACCCTCTCATCCATGGCTACCTTCTCCAACTGATTCTTACTGTTGACTGAGCCTCACTCCATGCACTTGCTTTCACAAACATTTCACATGGTCTTCAAAAAAAAAATCCTGAGAGACAAGAATTATCATTCTATTTTACAGTTGGAAGAAAACCAAGACACAGCAAGGTGAAGATACAAGTTGGTGAGCGTACCTGTGCAGTGGCCAAGCCACGAGAGTGCCCAGGGTCATCCCCCCCCCCCCCCAAGGGCCACAGCTCTTCCCTCCTCACTGTCAGAAGTGGACCCAGCTATTTCCATGGGATGTGGCTCCTCCCTCCTCGCCACATCTCCCAGAACCCCTCTATGAGGCCTTCACTTTAGGTCCATAGCTACAGAAAGGATTCTCACAACCATTCTCTATAACTAACTTAGCCTAGATCCTTTGTACATAAGGCACTGTAGTTCAGAGAAATTGAAAAAGAAATCAAGATTTTGATGTCTTGATATGATCTGATAGGGAGACATACAGACACTGAAAGACACCAACTCCCTGCCCCCCAGCAACTAGGGGTCTGTTCAGACGTAGCCAGAGCCCCCATTACCAAACCCTCCTTCAGGACCTAGAGCAAATGAAGCAGTCTGAGCAGCAGAGGGACGCGAGAGTGTATTTTTTTCTTATTCTTCAGCACTCGCTTTTGATATAAGTATTTTAAAAAGGGGAAAGGAAATTCATAACTTACAACTTTCATGTACAGAACTTTTGTCACAACAACCTTTTTGTAACTAAAATGAAGTTGATTCACCAGTAGATTTACACAATCTTAGGAAGAGGCCAGTTTGCTGTTTTTAACGAACACAGCAAATGCCAAGAAGGCAACTCCCCCCTACAAAGAGGGGTGCGGCAGGGAGGGCAGAGCTGGCTGAGTGGGGCTCACACCCAGAGGTGGATCTCCAGCAGGCACCCCAGAGGCCATCTCCCGCGAAATGAAAGGGGGCGCCTGGCCGCGCAGGCAGGGACAGGGACAACACAGCTGCGAGCTGCACGCACTCGCCTGGCAGGACTCAGCCCGGACCCTCCCGTCGCTCGCTTTGATGGTCTCTGCACTATCTTGTTTCCCAACAATGAACTCATGGTTTGTTCATCTAACTGAATTAAGAAAACACGGTCCCACGCAGAATGCAAACCGCTTCCTTGTACTTGGTGGAGGTTGTTTATTGACTCTGTGTTTACAAGAGCCCTTTCATATTCACTTATTAAATATTTGCATGTATTACTTATGTACTTAGCTGTGCAAGGATACATTAATCTGACTTTACTCTGAGTAAGTGTTTGCTTTTTAAAAGGCCTTTTGATGAAGCTAAATGGAAAGCAGCCACGTCAGCTAAGCTTCCGTTGCCAACTGTCCAGACGTTTTGATGCGCCCAGGAACCCTCTCCACAGGCCCTCCAAGCAGAAGCTAAGCTGGCATCCACAGCAAAGGGGCAGGTGCAACCTGAAAGAGTCTCTGCTGTCTCTCCAGTAGCCTACAAAGTCAGAATGGAGCAGGTAAATTAAGAACAGACACCTGCAAACTAACGGGATGCTAGGGGAGGTGGGATTTTTTGCTTGACTTTTCTGTGAAAGTCTTCATCCACCACTGTTAAGGTGGATGATTACAAGTTGGTTTTTGTATTCCAGACAAATACTTCTCTCTCAGGTCCTCTGATATCTGCCACTAGGGTTGTTCTGGGGAGGAAACTAGTGACACCTCAAAACCCAGGGACTCAGTTCCCCTTCTGATGGATGTAGCCTCTCTCCAGAGAGGGACCGAGTACAGACTCTAGTGGGAAAACGTAATGGAAACTTCCTGTGTACAGCAAGTCCATCACCTGTATCTTCTCAAGGCCAGGCCCACCCCAGGGTCCCTTTCCCACTCTCTTCCTCAACTCCTACCTTCTGACCCTCCCCCCACCCAGTTCTCAAAGCTCCTCACTACATATCTAACCTTTGAGAAGCATGTATTTCACCACGGATATTCTTCCCATGGAGATCAGTAATTCTGTGGGTCATTCTAAAGCTACAGTAATAAAACAGTGTGGTTCTGGTGGGAGGACTGATAGTAGTCAGTGAAATGGAAGAGTTTAGAACCAGATCAGTAGACATATTCAAGTCGTGCTTTGGCAAGGCCTGACAGAGACACAGACAGGACAGTATGTCTGAGAAACAGTGCTATACTTGATTCATCCGTGTAAAAGATCAACGCTTCATGACAGACACAAGATAAACTCACAGTAGATCACAGGCCGCAGTGTAAAACAAGAGCTATAAAACTTCTAGAAGGAAGGCTGGAGAAAATCTCTGTGTTTTCTCTCAAGCCAGGCCAAGATTTCTTAGACGTGGCACCAGAAGTCTGACCAGTAGAGGAAGATACTGACGAACTAGTTGGCATTAACTTGAAAATGTCCACTCTCCAAAGACGCTGAGAGGAGAATGCAAAGGTTAGCAAGAGCCAGGAGGTCAACACTTGTGACATACAGAGGACTCACATCCACAGCATGCAAAGAACGTTTAAGTTCAGCAACAAGAACACAAACAATACTTCCTCCCAAGTGGGTAAAGATGAAACGATAACTCACCACAGAAGACATGCAGAGGAACAAAAATGGGAGAGGAGACAGAACTTAAGACCCTGCAGAGGTGACACCACACAGCTGTGCAGACGGCTAATATTACAAACACTGGCTATGCCAATGTTGGTGAGGATGCGGGAATGCCAGAGATGGTTTCATTGCTAGTAGAAACGTCATGTTCTGTATCTACCTTGGAAAATACCTTAGCAGTGTCTTAGCCCATCATCCACTCCAGCCATTCCAGGACTACTATTCAGGATGTATGTGTGTGTGCAAACATTTGTATGCAGGCGTTCTTCAAGGCTTTAATTTATAGGAGTCCCAAACTGCAAATACCCCCAAATGTCTATCAACAGATGAATGAATAAACAGGTTGTGCCACATCCATGACATGGTGTTGAAGTTACACCCACAGACATGAATGGACTTCAGAATCATCCCAGTGAGTAAAATTAGCAAGACAAGAGTGTACACTGTGCATTTTCAGTCATACAAACTCCCAAAACTAGGAGTGATGCAGCCAGAACGCAGCACAGTAACCGGGAAGGTGGGCGGTAGAGGGATGGAGGCCATGAGAGGCCCTGAGGCGGCACGTGGGTGATGCGGACTATGCCGACAACGGTGGGTGATGGCGGCATGGCCAGTACAACCAAGCTGCACACTGTAAATATGTGAAACCTACTGTACATAAGTTACACATGACAGAGCTGCTAATAAGGGTGACAACGGAGACTTGACTTCATCACATCATGTGCATAGTCCCACTGCCCTCTGCGCAATGCTGATGGGAAAGTGTTTCGAACCTATGTGACTACTTCCGATGGGATTTAACGGTTTTAATGTCAAATAAATGCACTTCGAATAAATGTGTCAAATTTTAAAAATAAATAGAGCTTGAAAGAAAAAAAGAATAATGAGAGAAAAGAAGAAACTTAAAGGAAAAGCTAGTGAAAGCAAAGAGCGCCTCGGCAACCAATAAGACAATCCCTAAAGGGGGCACCTGAGGTGACAGAGCTAAACCACCCAGGCATCGCAGTCCTCGTACTGACCTGTTCTCATCCTCTGCATGGCAGGGAGAAGGGTGTGGCTGACCTCAGGCATCAGTGAGCACGGGTGGGAAGAGCGCCCGCTCTGTGCCAGAGGAAGAAACGACACATGCAAAGCCACAGTGTGAAGGCCCATGACCTCAGGGGTCCACACGTAGCTTCCAGGCCCCAGGTGGAGAGGGGAGGACGGCAGGCCAGGTCAGGGGCCCTGAGAATTCAGGTGTACCCGGAGGGTGATGGATACCCGGAAGGAATTATCCAGTCTGCACCTCAAAGCCCAGCCCTCAAAAGTGAGGTGAATGATTGTGAGCCAATCCAATGAAATTTCCTAAATGAAATATCGTGTTAATTCACTTCATAGATTGCTTTAATATTGTTAAATAAACATTTTTTAGACAAGTGAAAACTCTTGTATACTAATGGTATTTTGGGGGCAGGAAGAGACGTGGGTAAAAAATGGTGGTTAATTTCCACGTTCAGGAACCAACTGTCGTGACTGAAATAAGCCTCAAAACTTCCCTGAGGAACACTGCTTTGGAACTGCCTCAGGAGAAAATCCAGCCAGTACAGCCTACAGGAAACATTTCTTAAGAATTCATCAGCAGGTTCTCTGGGCTTCACCAAACACCCTGTGCCGAGGGAACGTGTTGGTCCTGTGGGCAAAAGGGGGCAGTGGGGCAGCCCTGGATCTGCAATAACCCTACAAAATCCTTGGGGAGCAGGCCTATCTAGAGCCTCAAGGGAATGGGAAGGGACAAGTTAGGGAAGGAGCGAAGGCCTCAGGGACTCCCCCAGCACTCAGCTCTGAGCTGTGTGTGTGTGAGCCAAGTCTTGGTTCTTGTGTTTGTAAAACAAGAAGCTACTTCAGGGCATCAGTCTACACCACTGCCTGATACCAAGGAAAGAATCAAATGCATACTACAGAAAGACAAGTGTTAGGTGTAAGATTCTGAAAGCCACCCTTCATTCAACTAGAAAGTTCCTCATGCCTCCTGAGCTCCAGGGCTGTCCCAGCATAAAGACAGGAGGAAGGAGGCAGCACCAAGGTAACTATATACACATCAGAGGCATCAGGACAAGCTGCATATCTCATTCTGAGGTGCACCTGATGGCATGGGCTTTTGTGCAGTAGAAACTGCTCCTGTGACTGTGAATTCCCTGCCCTCAGAGGTCCTGTTGCCCTCTGTCCAGTGCTGCAAAATTCTGTAGTACGGCTGAATTTCCAAGTGCTTAAAGACTACTAGCACTACACTGTCATTTTTTGTGTCCTTCTTTGTTGAGTGGCCCATGAGCATTGTGAGGGCTCTGAACCATGCCTTTGTTTTGCCAAACAGTTTTTCAACTCATTTTTAATTTTTCTCCTAGGTGCTTAGGAGAGACATGATAGCTGAGGTACAAGCATGGATGCAGAAGACAGTGTGAGAGGCCCTTTTCAGCTTGCATAAGTGTCTTATTTTAGCACAGATTAATAAGCTCAGAATGGTGAATGGGCCTGGGAATGTGTTTGGAGTATGACCCAGTTAAGTTATGTATATACTTAACTGGACATCAGTGAGCACAAGAATCACTAGAAAACTTATGGAAGGGAGAATTTCTAGATCTATTTTCCAAAGTATCCGGTGTAGAAGTTCTTGGGCGGTGCCCATAAACGTGGATGTCAAGGAGTTCCCATCTTCACCCTCCCAAGACCCTTTCAGGTGTGGCAGCCCTGGAAGGGCTGCTGGACACACCACTTGCTTCCTGTCACCTCTGCAAAGGTCTTTCTCCTCCTTACAACAGAACTCCATTTGTCAAACTCAGATCAGAGACGCTGCTCTGGACCACAGCAAGTAAACATGAGCTCCAAAACAGATCCGCCAAAACCTCTTCTGCATTCCAAAGAATGTGCATCCCAAACAGGACACTATCTTACCCAAAAAGAAAGGATTCAAAGGCACCAAAGGTGAAACACAAGAACACACACATGCATACACATATACTCTCTGTCTCTCTCTACTAGAAGCAAAAATATTTGCAAAAGCCAGAAAACAAAGAAAGAAGTAAAGCTGCCAGTGAGCAGCATGAATTGGTTTTCGAAAACATTACTTGCAAATGGAAGCTCTGGACTCAAAGAAGACTGGATTCTTGCATTGTGTAAAGTTTTCAAATACCTTATCCTAACCCACAGATAAGGCTATAGGGAGTTACTCTCAGGCCCTCTGGGCAGATGAAGAAGTGAGGGAATAAATAATTTGCCAAAGGTCACACAACAGGAATGCTGGGTCTCCCCCCTCCCCCTCGGCGGGTATCCTCTTCCCCAGCCTTTTCCATGGTACCGCTTCCCCCAGCGCTAACTATTCTGGAAATTCCACTTGTGTAGAAAATAATCATAGCTGATATGTCCTCACCCTTGACTACGAACCAGGCTCCCGACTCAACACTCCATGTACTAACCTCCTTCACCCTTACAAGCCAAGGAGCAGAGGAAATCTTCCGCAGTCTACAGACTGGAAATCCAAAGCCTGGAAAGGCCCAAACATACCACACACTGAGAATGCCCCAACGAGGTGATCAAACCCACTCTCGCTCTCTGACATGACGCTGCTTGTGGTTCAATCTGGAGACTGTCTGGAACTCTCAGTGAGACAGCGTGACTTGGGAGAGGCAAGGTCTAGTACGCAGTCATCGTGTCCCCCCAAGTCTTACCTCCATGGAGTGCTGGGATGCTCTATTTCCTTTAAGAGACCCTAATGGAGGGTGTGGAGGATTTCTGTCAAGGTGAACGGCAGTGGAGCACTAGGCCTCCTAAACACCTGCAGGATCCTCTGAATGGGTCTTTATTGACCCTCAGGCTGAACAGACTAATCACTGACTGACTGCTCAGCTCACAGTTACCGTTGTTTATGAACTGGTCCCAGCAGTGCACGCCTACAGTTCCGCCACACTGGGAGGCTGAGGCAGGAGGGGTGCAGGTTCAAGCCCAGCCTGAACAACTTAGCATGATACTGTCACAAAGTTTAATATATATATATGGGTTGCTTACACTAAGCTATGGGATAGTTTATAGGTGGAAATGAACTTGGCCTGCTTGTGGACGATAGGAGCATAATCTGAGAAATAAGAAGATGGTGTGGGAGAAATAGCTGTGGAGGAAATTCTAGTTTTTTTTTCTAATTGTTCACAACTTTCGCCTTCCTTCAGTGTTGAGTACTTCCTAACAGAAGCCTGCAGTTACTCACGTGCCCTCCTCCAGGGCGCAGGGCGCAGGGTGCAGGGCCCCGGGTGAGGTCACCTGCTGACTGAAGACCCTGGCCAGTCAGGCGCATGCTGCTGCATCCCAGTATGTCCCAGGGCTATGATTTGGTTCTCATGGCTGGCCTTTCCCCTGTCCCCACCCCAACAGGCTTTTCATATCCTCCCAAAAAGACTGTTAAGGATGGAGGCTGAGTTGCTATGAGGTTGTAGCCCTGGAGTTGGAACTTCTGTTGAAAGTGGAGCTAGTAGAACAGCAGAAAACACAAATGAATTTGTTACTGAAGGGGCCAGACCTCCCACCCTGCACTCCGGGAGGAAGTGTGCTGAGCTCTGGGAAGTGCTGGCTCATAGCTGGCCGGGAAATAGTTCCAAGAATGAGCGACACCCAGGTCAGCTGGGTCCCTGCCAATATCGAGGGGCCTGGAACTCACGAGGGTCCCTGCAGCTGCCGTTCCTTCCCTCTCTGCTCCCCCCACAGTGGGCCCTCTGACACTGCAGTTCCCACAGTGCAACAATGCCATGTTCTCCAGGATGATAAAAATACAAACACAATTTCTTCCCAGTCGTGATTACTAACAGTTGAGGGACTGAGGTGAAAATTCAGCCCTTCCTCAAAATGGCACCTTTGAGGGACTGGAGGAATGGCACAGTGGTTAAAGCTCTTGCCTTACAAGCATAAGGCCCTCAGTTCAATTCCCCAGACCATATAAAGTTGGGTGTGGTAGAGCACACGTGTAATCCCAGCACTCAGGGGCCTGAGGCAGGTGGACTGTCCTGAGTCCAAGGCCAGCCTGGGCTTTACGGTGAGTTCAGGATTAGCCTGGGCTACAGAGCAAGACACTGTCTCAAACAAAAAAGTTACTTTTGAACAAAATAACTTTCCATTCAAATATAAGTGAAACTACTGACAGTTCTCCAAGATGCACAGACATTATTTGGAACCAGGAGTATTTTCATTCCAGCCTATTACCGAGCATCTGCCCAATCAGGAAGCTTTTAAGCAAAATGGTAACGAATTCTTCTTGCCCCACCTGCTCCCTTGCACACCACCCAAGGGAGCCAGTTACTTGCTGACAGAGTGCCCTTGGTCCCCCTTGGTGCCACCATGGCATCTCCAGGGCTCATGGCACTTTACAGCTTAGGACTCGAAGTCCTATAGCAGAGAGAAGCCCTAGGACGCATCAGATGACATTAAAGAGACAAAGACGCTGTTCTAAAGAGGGAAGGCGTGAGTTAGAATAGTGCCTGCGGCCTCTGGAAACTAAACATTTCATCTCTTCCTTCAGCGATATACATTCCACTGACAAATTACCTTTCCTAAGGTGTGGGAGAAATAGCTGGCTACTATGTCCTTCCTGGGCTAAGGGAACCTGCCTCCCAAGGCCAGAGACGCCCTGTGGTGCTGTACACCTTCTGGCCACAGGGGGCACACCTGTGCTGCGCCAGGGCTTGAGGATATGGTGACAGGGTAATGGGAATACTCAGCAGGCCCGGGCACTGGCAAATTCATCCTTTTGATATGCACAGCAAAGGCTTTTGAGGAACTCCTTGTAACGACTATGTCCATCTCCACCCCAGACGCTGTGTCACCCCAAGTAGAAATCCCACATCCACTGTTAGCAGTGGCCCTGCCTCCCCTCCTGTCAGCACCTGCCAGCCTCTCGTCTGTCTTCTGGCTGCCTTTCCCTCCCACTTCCCTCTGCTTGTCCCCATCCTATAAAATCTCTGGCTGGTCCCTTTCTCCTGAGGCCACCCAGAGGTCTCTCCCTCCCGAGATGTGGACGGCATAGGACAAAGTCACAATTGCTTATGGCCTATGGCCGATGGAAACAAAGTGCCCGCTCTTAGGCCAGTTCTGTACATATCCAAGTGGCTGGCCCAAAACCGCATGGCTGCACAAAGTAAACAACAGTCCCCATCTTACGGCAGCTTTCAAAGGAGGGAAGTGCTCTGCTGCCGCGTGACCGTCCAGCTCTGGGACTGAGCTTTTGCTTGTCGTTTTCAGCCTTCTTTCCTTTGTGTAGCCAATGAGTGTCTAGGGTGATTTTGCTGGAGAAATCATTTTCTGAAAGGAAGGCTCATGAAATCAATAGTCAGCTGGCCAGCCAACCGGCTCCCAGGATGAAAAGGAGTTGTTTATGGGACCAAAGCGCTTCCTAAACATTCTGTACCAAATAAAACCAAGGACTTTCCTGCATCTCAATGTCCCTAAAAGTTGTGCTCCTACGAGTTCAGTTACATCAGCTTAAGTAAACAGAGCTATGGCCTGGTGGACCATAATGCATCCAGTCTGAGGCCACATGAGCCAGAGGACAGGGTGACCTGAGGAGCCCGAGACCTGGAGGAGGAAGATCAAAGGCAGGGAGGGGGCTGTGACTCTCCTCACTGGGAGCAAACACGCCTTTCACCAAAGGAAGTTCAAGACTGCAGTGTGTGCTATGTGGGCCAAGGCAGGAGCAAGGGGCCATGGAGTTGAAATGGAGAGCAGAGGCAGAGGCCTACATGGAGAAGGGACAGGGACAGACAGTGGTGCCCACAGTCCCTCTGAACCCTTGACTGGATGCTCTGCTGAGAATGTCTTGCGGGGAGCCCATGAGGCCGGGACAAGAAAATACCAGGTAAAGTGTCTGCTAAACTGTTCCCACAATTCATATGAGGCTGGGAACCCCTTGGGTCCTGACCAGAGTGTAAAGACTTTGCCATGCCTTGTGAGTCCTCAGTACAAACCCCAGGAGGGCCCACAATTCTAAGATGAACTACACTAAAGAAAGCTTGGATCAAGTTGATTTCCAAAACACTTAACTGCTCAGGAGAAAGAAGCAAGCAAAAAAAAATCTATGTTCAACAATGTAACAGTGAACGCCCAGCATCCAGCCGGAAAACAACAGGAGAAGGTATAAGAAAGACCAGCCAGGAAAAGCATGGGTGCACAGAAGAGATATGACAGGTGCCCAATCTAACAGATAAGGCCTTTGAAACAGGTATTAGAAGTAAGTCCACAAATTTAAAGGAAAAGGGGGATTCAAAGAGGAAGGAAACCTGAGACTCAGAAGAGAACTGTGAAATTTCTAGAGCTTAAAAACACGTGCTCTGAAGCAGATTCAACAGGACACACCAGCTCCATGAAGACAGTGAAGCCATGTAGACCGCAGCACTAAGAGGGAACAGAAGAGCTTGCTGGATGGCGTCAGGTGACTAACACACACCTGTGTGAGGAAGTGGATGCGAAAACATATTTGAGGAAATAATGTCAAAATATTTCCAAGTGATGGAAACCATAAACGCACAGTATAGATTCTGAAATCCAAATAAACTTCCAAGACAGTCAGGACAGAACAATTGTACAAAAACAACATCGCAATCAAATTTCTGAAAACCAATAAGAAAAGACAATCTTATAGGCAGTCAGAGAGAAATTTGTAAAAAGAAACATTTTGCACTGGAAAACAAAGATAAGTCACTTCAGTGGTCTCGGCAGAAACTGGGCAAGTTAGAAAAAAACAAAATGACATCTTTCATGTCTTGAAAGTAAAGTAAAGCAAAAGTTGTTGAATTTGAATTCTATATCCAAAAAAAGTTACAAAAAAACCGAAGACAAATTAAAGACATTTTGAGACAAGCAAAAATTAACAGAATCCATCAGTTGTAGACCTGTAGTGTAAGATCCCTGTGTGGCACACAGGAGGGTTTCTTCAGGGATGACAGGTGACCCAGAAGCTGACGAGGGAAAGACTGACCAGTAGAGCCACACACATGCACACACACACACACACTCAAAACCATACAGCAAACTCTATGTTTTAAAAAAATTGAAAAGCAAACAACAAACCCACAGCTACATAAAAATTCTACAAACTTAAGGTTAACATACTTAATGAAGAGGTCTTATAAATGAATCCATCACTCTAATGCACTCTTGATAAGCAAGCTAAAATATGAGTATTCTAAATAACCTTTTATTCTGCAATTCCATTTCCAGAAATATGCCTATTAGAGCACACACACACAAATACACAGACTTAAATTTCTTCCCTCAGGTTTCTGAGGGTTTGTATTTCAGTAGTTTGCATCACAGAACCCCTCACCCCCACCCCAAGTGTACTTAATGGAGGATAAAATTATGATACATTGATCCAAGAGTATCCTATGTACCCACCAAAAAGAGTGCAGGACATCCATGAGTACAGACAGGAGGAGATGCATATCCATTTTAAACACCTCATTCTTAGTCTTAGTGAAACATTTTTAATTAAGAAAGAGGGCAGACATGAACTCTGGACAGTTAACAGAAAAAGAAGGTTAAGAGAAGGAATTTTTAAAAATTCATGTTATAGCTTTTTAACCTAAAATCAAGGATTTTAATTATGGGTTCTGTTGTCCTTTGTGATGAAGCCCCATCTCTAAAATATTGCCTGAGACTTCTGAGATTTCATTTCTTCTGGGGGAGTAGGGACCAAAACACCTGCAAAGTAGCCCAGGCATGCGCTCTGTCTAGATTTTTGTTCCTCCCATCTTTTACAACTGTCTTTTCCATTCCTAATTCATTTCAGTCTTTTTTTTAAGTATCTAGTTCATAGCAAATATTTTTCAAAGCATGAGGCATGTTTTATAGGTAATTCCCCTTCATACTCACACCTTGGTATCTGTAGTTCATTTGGTGACATTAATGTAACAACTAGAATAAGTTTTAGAAACAAGATTAAAACTCCACAGTCTCAATCTGTAAATTAATATCCAGCTATTCATCAACGTTTCATGAAAATTCTGATGAAATTAACATGAGTGGGTTTAAGCCAGTATCATCAACTCTCTGCAAACAGCCAGGTTTCCAGCTCTGTCCCCTAGGGTACCTAGCAGCTGCAAGTGACGACAGAGCGCTTGAAACACGATGTAGAGTCAAACTGCCCTACCCCTCACAGGAACAAGACAATGCAATGCATTCATAGCTTTTACATAGGCAACACGCTGAATAACATTTTTGAAATGCTGGATTAAATTAAATATGTCAGGCTGGAGGAACAGCACAGCAGTTAAAGTGTTTGCCTAGCGAGCACACGACCCTGAGTTCAATTGCCAGCACCACACAAACTGGTTGCGGTGGCACATGCCTGTAATCTGAGCACTCGGGAGGCTGAGGCAGGAAGACTGTCATGAGTCCAAACCAGCCTGGGCTCCATAGTGAGTTCAAGACTAACCTGGGCTACAGAGCAAGACCCTGTCTCAAATTAATTAATTAATTAAACATGTTATGAAAATTAATTTCACATGTTTCTTTTCAATTTTTAAACATGGCCCTTGGCCTGTTTCAATGAGGATTGTGGGCCTCCTCTGCCTGTTAGGTGGCACTGCCACAGACCCACAGGCAACCTGAGCCCAGTGCCATCTGCGTCAAACAGTGCCTCAAACCCTCTCCTTTGTCATGGTTCCCTGAGTCTCAGGTATCCTGAGTAACAATTCAAAAATCTCCCTCAGCAAACATGAGACTCTGTGTCAGGGATTTGTGAATGCCAGCCCACAGACTACATCTGACCCACTGCTTGTTTTGGTATGACCTACAATCTAAAAACAATTTTCATGTTTTTAAGTAGCTAGAAAAAATTACAAGATTAAAATTCTTCATTTGTACAAATTGCATTCAATTCAAGTTCCAGTGTCTCTGAATAAAGCTTTACGGGCACACAGTCCCATTCAGTCTGTGCAGTATCAGCCAATGCACCCTTTGCTTCCACATGCACCTGTGTCCCCTGTGAAACTGAGGATACTGCTGGGCAGGTATGGTACATGCCACCCAGCTAGGGCCCAAGCAGCACTCTCACCACAGGCTGGTCCATGCCCGGGCTCCTCAAGACCTACCTCAGTGGAGCCTGTGAAGGCGATTTTGTCTATGCCAATATGAGAGGCAATCGCTGCCCCAGCCGTCGGCCCAAATCCTGGCAGAATATTGATGACTCCAGGGGGAAAGCCAGCCTAGAAAGACAAAACAAAATACAGGTTGGGAGGAACTGTGCCTTAAGAAAGGCTACACGTCATGGTGGGACCTCAGATCTGATGGGACCTCATGTCCCCTGAGACCTCACATCAAATGGGAACTCCAGTCCAATGAGACTTCATGTCCAGTGGGACCTTAAGTCCAGTGGGCCCTCGCATCAACCAGAGCCTCAAGTCTGATATGACTCCACATCCCCTGGGATCTCACCTCAGATGGGAACTCACATCCTGTAGAACCTCAAGTCCAATGGGACCTCACATCCACTGGAGCCTCGTATCTGATGGGACCTCGTGACCAATGGAACCCCATGTCTGATGGAATCTTGCATCTGATGGGACCTCACATACAGGGGGACTTTACATTAATGGGATGTGCTCACAGGCTCCCTACCTCCTTGATGAGGGCTCCCATGTAGAGTGCGCTGAGCGGGGTCTGCTCTGCTGGCTTAATGACGACTGTGTTACCGCAGCACAGAGCCGGAGCAATTTTCCAGGCGAACATCAGCAGGGGGAAGTTCCACTGAGAGGAGAGACCGTGGGTTGGTGGATGGAAACATTTTTCCTCGGCACTGCTTGGCTTTTTAGCTGTGTCTTCTCAAAGTCCTCAGACTCGTCCTCAGCATACAAGTAAACTCACCCACCACAGAGCACAGGTGTTTAATTACTTCATGAAGAACATAATGACCCTTGAAAACCTTGAAGACCACACCCTTTCTCTGTGCACATCAAATTACTACATCCCAGCTGCCCACCCAAAGAAATCTCATAATGGGAAAGGAGGCTTTGGTTTTCTTTGTGTCATTTGGGTTTTTCATTGCTGTTGTTTCTCATAGTCCTAAAATTAGGCTATGGCTCCAATAAGTTCTACGTCAAAAAGGTTTTTTTAATTTGAAATTTTTATACCAGGAATTTTTCCTACTGGTATTAAAGCTATTCTATAGTAGATTTAGTTCTGGAAGGATTGTAAAATATTCTAGCTGTAAATTATATTTAAGTTGATATGTCATCCAAGGTAGCATTTTTTCTTACATGTATAATCACTAAACACACGTTATTATCAAAAAAGTTTTGATGAGAATGCAAAATTTTTCACCCGTCTCTTTTTTACTGCAAAAGAAGCCATTGAAATTTTTTTTAAAATGCTCCTGTGAGTTCATGAATTTGAGGCCGATTTTAATAGGACACCACACTGCCTCGTCATAGCCCAGGCAGGAGACTCCTGATAATTTCATAAAAAAGAAAACAGTCTCTGCCCTGCATCCAGCCTTTCTGCCTGAGGCATCTCAGCTGCCAGCCGGAAGGGTTCTCCCCGGCCCGAGCAGGCCTGAAAAAATATACAAGTGTCTTGCCTTCACCAAACACCTAATTTTTTTCCCCTTTAGTTGTTTATAAAGTTGGAAGTCTTCAGTGATGTTTCAATTCCATCTACAGGACATAAATCTTGGAGTGCAGTAACTGAGCCAGAGCAGACTGACCAGCAAGTGGCTATTGTCCTGCCACATCCTGGGACAGGCAGGGTGAGTGGCACAGAGTCCTCTCTGAGGGGACAGACCACACCCTGACCGGCTCCCCTCGGGGTCAGGAGCAGAAGAACTTCAATAACCAACACTCTCGTTTTCCCTTTCCAATCTAATAACTTCCATAAGCTGCGCCTGGCGGTGCAGGCCTGTCATCCCAACACTCTGGGAGGCTGAGGCAGGAAATAAGTTTGAGTCCAGCCTGGCCAACTTACTGACTTAGCAAGACTGTACGTCAAAATCAAAAACTAAAAATGGATGTGGTTCTGCATGAAGGCCCTAGTACTAAAATAAATAAATAAATAAATAAATAAATAAATAAATAAATAAATAAAAATTCATAGTAACCTGGGGATTTTCAATCATTTGAATAACTATTCACAATGCCCGAAAGTCTTTGGTTCCCAAACCAATGATTATCTTCAATTATTCTCCTGTGTCTTCCAAAGGGAAAACTCCTCATCTCTCCTAACCAAGCTTAACCTGAACCACTCTTTGGAAGAACTCCTAGCTAGTGCTGCGGCACACCAGGGACACCTCGCTCTGGCCCAGTGTGTGCACGAGACAGGGAGAAGACAGGGCTTCATGTTCCAGTCGAAGCGCTGAGCACTGTGTCTCTCTTCTTTTATAAGAGACAACAGCCTGGCATGGTTTCAATTAGGACTATGACGTTAAATGTGCCGCCAGGTCCGCTGGGGCGACTTCTGTCTAGATTCTTGTGAGAGGAAACAGTGGGATTAAAGGGCCATATCAAACAGTATGCCTGCAAAGATGGTGACTCACCACTCCAAAAAATAAGCAAATGGAACAAAGCAGAACGGACACCAGAGCCACAGGCAGGTTCTCCCAGTGCCAGCCGGGGACTGGCATGGGGAGAACTTCGTGCCTTGGGACCTGGGAACAGAGCTGAAACTATCCACCTGTTCCACCAGGCACTTGCTGGGAGGCCACCGAAGGTGCGTCAGTGTGAGCTCCATCCTTCCTCCCCTGTGATGGCAAGCACGCATCACCAAGAACTGTGTCTCTGTGTTTGAGAACAGGGTGACGCAACACAGGGTGAGCGTTGGGTGGGGGCACTCACCGGGATGATCTGCCCACACACGCCGATGGGCTCGTGCCTCGTGAAGGTGAAGTAGTCTCCATCTGAAAGACACAGCCGGTTGGTGCTGGGGAGCTCAGGTCAGAGGGGACAAGTAGCACAGAGGGGAGCTGGGGCGCCAACGTGCCAAGTGCCCTGCTCGGGAGCACACGCCACATGGCCTAGCGTACCTGGGAGGGGGCTCCCGACAAAGGACCAGCTCAGGACACCAGAGATGGCCTGAAGGAGTGGGGAACAAGCTGAAAACTATAAAATGTTAAAACTAAATTTATATTAAAGGTTAAAATAACATAACTTAAAAATTGAAGTACCTTGAGCTTTGAAATCACTAAGTTTGAAAAAATAGTAAAGAAAATGCCACGAGGCCGGTTTAAAAGGCCCAGCAGCTGAGAAGGGAAGGGCTGAGGCATTCCCTAACTCCGTCCTGCTGTCGCTCACCTGGGGAGCTCCAGGCTACTCAAAGCCCACCTCAGAGGAGTGGCCACCCATGTGCCATAGCCCCATCCTCACAACAGGTGGGACAAGGACGTCCCCATGCCCTGGGGCTACATGGGAGACAGCACCAGGGAAATGTACTAATCTGGCTTTTCTTA
Organism: Ctenodactylus gundi; assembly: GCA_004027205.1. Lineage (NCBI taxonomy): Eukaryota > Metazoa > Chordata > Mammalia > Rodentia > Ctenodactylidae > Ctenodactylus > Ctenodactylus gundi. Next base: position 251,059 of record PVKB01001274.1, read on the forward strand.
CAGGTGCAGTTGGCCATCGGAGTAACTAGCCAGGATCTGAACCAAACACTCTTCTTTAGAAAAGTGTCCCTGCTCGTATCTTAATATTTTAAGAGTCTAGCTGAGACTGCCAATCCCATCTCTAGCTTATGGTGTTTCCTTCCAGGACTGGGCAAAGACTTGGCTCCACCTCTGGGCACCCAGCTACAGGGGACTCTCTCAAAGGCAGTCAGTTCCCAGGAAGAGGGACATCTCAGCTCAGACACAGGACAGCGGAGCTGCTGAGCAGGATATGGTGGTCATGGGAGTGTGGAACCAGGGGAAGAGAAGTGACATGAATTACATCATTTATCATTGTTTCTTTTTCTTTTTAAATCCACACACACCTCCCACGGGCCAGGGCTGCTCCAGTGGCAGCCTTTCACTATCCTGCTGGCCCTTTAGATGGCCCAGCTCCTCCCTTCCTGCTTCTAGTCAGAACCTGCGTGCTTTGCTACCCGCTTTCTCTGGACTCTGTGCCTCAAACATGAGCCTGATCACCTCTGTCTCGCCAGGGCCTGATACCAGCAGGCACGAGAAAGGATGAATAAGCGATGGTGAACACATGACACTGTTGTGGGTAAAGGAAGGAGCCTTCCTGGATGTCACACACGCCTCCTGCCTCGCTGGTGACAAACAGCAAGAACAGAGCACAATTCCTCTCAGTCTTTTTAGAAGTGTTTTTGTTTTTTGTTTTTTCTTATATGTAGAGTCTCTCTAAGTTAACCAGGCTTGCAACCTTCCTGCCTCAGCCTCACAGGGTACTGAGATTACAAGCATTCACCACCACCATGCCAGGCTCTGTTCTTACCCCGGAGTATCAGATATGCCAAGGTAAATGAACTACCATGTGACTCAGTGTAGCAAAACGGTCTTAGACTTTACATTAAAATGCAAACTCCCAGGATGTTTCCTATGGGTCAACAGATCACACTGTGGGCTCTCCCTCCCTGACATCCCAAAGCCGCAGTCTCACTTCTGACCCACTGTGCACTCTCCCCACCTAGCACCTACTCTGGAAGCAGCGGGCTCACTGCACAGGATGGAGATCTGCAATCACAGGCTTCCAAACCAATGTGGAAGTCCTCCGCGCTGGCATGCGACCTCCAGGCTCTAGAGACCGTCAGCCTCCACTGTTCTCGGACTCTGCACTGGAGGACTGGCATGCTTGCTAAAGTTTATCTCCAACCCCAAATCAGTCCCCAGGGCATCTTCACAGCCATGTCCAGGAGACACTGGCCTGGCTCCGGGCTCAGAGGGGAGCATGGTGGCATCTACACTCCTGCCTCAGCTTTTATGCTGTGAAGAGCTGTCTTCCTGCCATGTTCCCACACTTCTGTGTGTTCTGGACATAATGTTGCTCCTAGTACAATGTGCTGGCCTGCTCAGTTCCCAGGTAAGGCCTGTTAGCCTGGTGTCAGCAGGTGTGAGTCAGCGCCACTGGCCAAGGGCCATGGATTCAACGCCCACAGGTCAATAGGGTCCGTGACACAAAGGTTTTCATGGAACACACATACAACAATGTCATGTTCTGAACAGCTACCAAACACTGCACAGATTCGTAGGAACCTGGCCCTGTGCCTCTTGCTAAGTGCGACACCCCTGCCCTCACCCAGTCAGCATCCACAATAACTGGACAGGACAGGGCGCAACTGAGCAGCACCAGAGCCCATCAAACATTGAGACTTCGTCCTTGTCCAGTCTTACAAGTAGCAAGTCCATGACGGCACCAGGGCAACTGGCTGGGCTCCAGAAGGAGGCTCACACCCACAAGGACGCAAAGAGCAGTTTGGGCCTGAATGTCAGAGGGGAAGCGTGCTGGCCTTGTGACTTTGGCTACAGTGCTGCACGCCTCCTGTCTCATCTTGTCACCTGTGAGACGGATACAGGATCTCTGCAAATCCAGCATTTCCCACAGGATTGCAGGCACAGTCACTAAGCCCGTGTGCAAAGGCACACTCAGCACTCTCTAGTGCTAGGCATACCACTGCCCCTTTATCCTTCCAAAGACACACGCAGGAAGCTTGGCTGAGAACTGCGGGGAACATAACCCAGACCTATCCTGTGGCTCAAGGCTAACAACGGCCTCCCTAGATTCCAGGCTCTCCTGTGGCAAGGCCAAGTCCACAAAGACAGAAGTCAAGCTGAGGTTAAAGCAGGGGTTTATAAGCAGCAAACGGAGGTGGATTGATAGGGCAGATCATAAAAAAAAATTAAGTGAATAATGGTGACCCCTTGGTTGACCTCCCCACTGCTGCCACCCCTGCCCAGTTTAGTGCAGCTCCACTCGCTAAGCCCGGGGTCCTTGTCGCCTTCAGCCTACACCCGTCTTGTGATGATCCTTCTCCCATCCAGCAGCTAAAACAGATCTTCCAGCCAATGACAGACAGCCCAGGTCCTAAAATCACAACTGAGCTTTTGTCCTAGCAAACCAGGACACGCCAGGCTTCAGTTTCCTCCTCTGTCGGCTAAGAAAGCAGTGACAGCACCTCCCGCCAGGGGTGGCTAGGGGACCCTCACCTGGTCTTAGTCACTCTAATCTCTACATGGGGCCTGGGGGTCTCCAGCAACTTCCTCCATCGGGGCCTTTTCCTGCCTGTGGGGTCTCAGCTCTGAGCTCCAGTCCCCTGAGGAGACTTCATTGTTGACTTTGTCCTCCAACTTGGATCTTAATAATACAAGCAGAAGAATTGGGATTATTCCTATAATCCCACCACACGAGAGGCTGAGGAAGAAGATTCCTATGAGTTCAAGGGCAGCCTGGATTACATAGTGAGTTCAGGACCAGCCTGGATTACAGAGAGAAACCCTATTTTTAAAAAATCAGAATTATTATTTGTATAGATTGTAAAAGTAATGTGCGGCTTTTACAGGAAAAAGAGGGGAAATAGTAAAAAGAATCGGAAAATGAGCCACAGTCTCACCACGGGGGACACGGCTGCTGACACCGGGAGTACTTCCCCTGAAGAGGAGGTCATGTGTTGGGAAGGAGAACCAAGACTTAAACTTGCAATTTTCTCTGACACCCTCCAGCCACACTCCTCCAAGCCCCCAGCCCCTACCCTAGTGCTTCGAAGCTGACTAAAGATACACCTGCTCCTCAGTGGACGGGTACCCTGAGGCCAGCGGCCTGTCCCTACTCTCCCCCCTGGGCAGACTGTCTGTGGGAGGAGCAGGGACACTGTCACAGGGACGCATGCTGGCCCTCTGCCGGGCCTGTGCCCACAGTGCATGCAGTAGACATCTGTGTCAGGTGACAAGGCCCAGCCCCACGAGGGGCCTCCCACTTCTCTCTGCGCACGTGGATCCCACTTACCCACGGGGATGGTCATGCCGTGGATCTTATCCGCCCAGCCCGCGTAGTACCGGAGGGTCTTGATGACGCCCTGCAAGTCCACGTAAAAGGCCTGCAGGAACGGCTTGCCCCCGTTCAGGGACTCCATGGTCTGCAGGAGAAGAAAGGGACGAGATTACCTGCTGTAATTTTCTGCGATCCACAGCTTTTCAGAGCAAAGGAAAAGGAAGCAAAGCACAGAAGTGAATACCAACCTCTCCACCACTGGCTCCCCCTACAGAGACTTCCAGCGCTGCAAGTTTGGTTTAGTTCTTAGTAGAAAGGCCAAAGATTCTGTGTGTGTGAGTGTGTGTGCATGTGTATGTGTGTGTGTGTGTGTGTGTGTGTGTGTGTGTGTGTGTGTGTGTGTTCTCACCCAGTAATAAAGGAATGTTCTGCTGGATGAGCAGATAAAGAAGGTACTACTCTGCCATAAAGAAGGATAAATGTGAGTCATTTGTAGAAAAATAGATACACCTTGAGACCATTTTGCTTAGCAAAATGAATCAAACACAGAAAGTTCAATATTGCACAGTTTTTCTAATGTGGGAAAATCAAACCATAAAAAAAAAAGTAAGAAGACAGACTTTGTAGAGAGGGAAAAAGAGATGTGGAGAGGATGGGGTGGGAAGGGGAAAGGGAAGTAAAGATGATTGTGGGATATGTAGGTACACCAACTTATGAAGCTGAAAAATATATGTAATAATTTTTAAGAGAGCCAACTGGGACAAATAGCATTTGCCCAGAAGAAAGGAAGAAAGAAAGAAAGAAAGAAAGAAAGAAAGAAAGAAAGAAAGAGTTGATTCTGTTTGTTAAACCAGCTTCTGTTACATTAGTGACTGGAGCTTAGTGGTGATTTTTTTTTTTTTTTTGAGTCTACACGAGTAACTCAAATCCATAAAGAGACATGGGGGTGTGGGCTCTTCATGCAACTGATGGGAATATAAATTTCCCAGCTGCCAGAATCCACTGGGCCGTAGAACAGTGTCGGTGTACAGAGAGTTTATTCACTACCACTGAATAAACAAGGCCTCCTCTGGGGGAGCCTGAACGTTAACAACTTAAAGACTCGTTTCTGTAAACATTTATGTTAACAACCATTATCTATCGAGAGCAAAGCATCTGGCCCGTTTCATCAAAACAGCAGTATTACACAACTTTACATGATAAACAGTATTGTTTTAATGGCCAGTTCCTAAACTGATGAAGTCTATAACGAAAACAATGACACATGACCACAGTGAGATGAGAGTATCTTGACTCAAGATACATTAAAAATAAAGCTGGGTATGGTGGTGCATGCCTGCAATTCCAGCACTTGGGAGGCTGAGGCTGGAGGATCTGAAATTTAAGTCCAGTCTGGACAACTTAGTGACTTAGTGAGACCCTGTCTCAAAAATAAATAAATAAATAAATAAATAAATAAAATAAAATAAAATTTAAAAAAACAGGCTGGGAGTGTAGCTCAGTATCAAGACTCGAGGCTCAGTTTCCAGTATCAGAAAATAAAAAATCTAGAACTTGGGCCACCTACATGGTCCCTGTGATCTGCTGACACTGTCAGATTCACCAGAGTCCTGCTGGCTCATGTCTGTTCTCTCTGGGGACACAGTGATCACTCCCCCCCCCCCCCCCCCGTCTTGGGGCTACCTCTTGCTATAACATCCCTTCTCCTGGGGCTTGGAAGAGGTTAAACATCAAAATCTCGGTGTGGTAGGAGAAGGGCCTTGATCTGAGGGGCAGAAAATGGGATGCCCTTGAGTTTGATGACAAGAAGATCCGACTACAGCAATAAACACCGTCTCCGAGACGGACTGTGAATGACAGGCTGTACGTGTTAGATGTGTGTAAGCGCCACAGGCATCCACTGCTGCTTAGATGCCAGGATCTGGGACTACACAAAAAGGAAGGAAGTTGTCATTTGATTCTCACAGAAATCTAACCCTCTGGAGTCGCATTCTCCTGCATCTCGGAGAAACCTGCCTGTGCCCAGCAGACAGAGCTGAGGTTAGGCAGGTGTGAGTGGCCCTGGCCAGCCCACCTCACAGACATCTGCTTCCAGAGGACCCTATCCAGAGGCGCTGCCTCCGGGCAGGTAAGATGGGCCCCGGGGACACCAGGAGAGCCGCTGGCCTCAATCCACCAGCAGCCTGGTTAGCTACTGTTGCTTGATGGGCCGCCTTGCAAAGGGCTGGGAGGTGTAGGGAGGGAGAGTCCTACCTGTCCTGGAACGCTACGGCTGTACCTTCGAAACACAGTGAGCTGAGACACACTCACTGCTCGTCCCTCCCCCCCGACCCCAGTCCCCATGAAAACAGGCATTTGCACGTGGACAAGGACTTCCTAGCTTCCCTCAGGCCTGCTTCACACCTGTCAGCCAGAAGAATCCAGGTCCAGTGGAAAGGGTCCCTGGGGGTAAGGACACACTGCCCTCCAAGGTCACTCACCGCCAGGAGGGCCCTGTCCCGCTCCACCAGGTCTGCCAGCTTGTCCAGCAGACGGCCTCTCTCGGAAGCGTCCATCCTTCTCCACACGGAGCCCAGGGAGAAGGCGAGGCGGGCGGCCTGCACCGCCTTGTCTATGTCCGCCTGTGGGGGAGGAAGAGGCCAGCTGGAGAGAGAGGAACATGCCCCACGTGGGAAGGGCCACCTGCAGCGCCTACGTGCATGCCCACGCTGGGCTGTGGCTCCCGGGGGCCAGGTGAGCTGCGGGGCCCTCTGACCATGGGGGCTTCCCAGGGGATGTCTCCGGGAAGGATGCACGTACCTCATCTGCTTCCTCCACCTCACACACTTGCTCTCCGGTGGCGGGATTGTAGACCGGGAACACCCTGCCGCTCTCGGAGTTCTGCCACTCATTGTTGATGAAGATCTGGGGAGGAGAGAGCAGAGTAGGGTCTGTGACATGGGTGGCCAAAGGCTGGTGGGGACGGAACAGTGGGGAGGACTATGTTGACCCCACCAGCCCTGCACACCTGTCCACGGGGAACATGACATGTCTCAAGACACCGCACACTAAACAGACTCCACTCAACCTTGCCTCCATTTTAGAACTTGCTTCTGTGCTACCCAAAAACTACATGCAATTCCCACGGTGACTGTGGTGACCACCTCAGTCAGTGGGAGAGGGGATCAGGGAGGGACAGAGACTCCCATTCATGAACGCCCCACAGGAGGGCTGAGAAAATAGTCGGGGACAGGCCACAGTCAAGCCCACAGCTGTCACCACACCTCACAGCCCAGGTTCTCGGGGGGAGGTTCTCGGGGACATCCCCAGGAACCCGGGCTGAGACTGTAGGAAGAGCTGGCTTAACTCCTAGTTACATCCTGAGCTGAGCAGTGACTCAACCCAACTAACTAGCAGATTAGTTAGTTGGATTAATCAAGCTGCATGGACAAACTGAGATTAGACTCTACCTTGCTGAGCAGGCCACCTGGGTTACCCAAGGGGAAGGGTCAGCACTGGCCAGTGAGCATCGCTAAGCTGTCTTCATAGGCAGTGGAGAGGAGATTAACATGCTGAAGACATTCATCATTTAAGAAAGTTCTAGACTGAGTGTCTCATAAGACTTTAAGTAACAAAGAGGGAGAAAGGCAAAAAGATTTTCAAATTTTTTGTTGACATTAAGAGAGAAACCCAAACTAATATTTTTGGACTACAAAACTTAACACACAAAGATACTTTACTGCATGAAAGCTTCTGAATTTATGAGCCAGTCCATCGGCCAATTGAAGATAAACACAGTGAGTGATGCATTGATCTGTTATGGCTTGCCATTTTTTAATAATCACAATGACACTAAATCTCATACCAAATTCTAGAAAGTATCCACAGCTCTTTTTGCCCATTTCCCGCTGGACCTGATAAGACAACATGCCTCTGTGGAACTACACCAGCCTCTTTCTTCCCTTCCTGAGGCTTTCACAGGCCTTAAGCTGGGACAGCACCTAATAGGAATATATGGAACACCCACAAGGCCTTGTACATGTATAACACTTTAGGGTTCACAATCCAACATGTTCAACGTAGTGCAGTTGTTCATCCAGCGAGCGCCTGAGTTCCCCACAGAGAAGAGGCAGCCAGGGCAGGGGCAGCCCCCCCCCCCCCCAGGTCTTCTGTCCCTGCAGAGACAGCTCTGTGAGGTGGATAGGGTCTTCTCTGGGAGGGACATGGGTGTCACCACAGCCCTGCTTCCCCAGCTACTGCCTTTCCCACTCTGCATCTTTGCCAAGTCATACTCATAAGGCCACACAACTAGTTGACATGAGTGCCAGAACCAAACATCCTTGGTGTAGTTCTAGTCTACTGCTAACTCACATCCTCACAGGTGGCCAGGACCATGTCCACGACTCCCCTGCCATGCAACACTGTCTCCTGGTCACAAAAGAGTACAGGTAAGAGGGAAGCTCACGAGAGATTCGCGTCTGGGGTGCAATTGGATTTAAGAAAAAGGAGTCCTTATCGATGTTTTTTATTTCTTTTATTTGCTGTATGACTAAATCAAACTTTTTAACCTTTGGAATAACATCGGGGTCCACTGGATCGAAGTTCAGGTTCCAAGTTTCTTTTTAGAGCCATTTTATTTATAAGATTGATATTTCATGACTTTCAGTGTTTCTTAGAGATCGTCCCAAGATCAAAAAGAAAAATGAATTAGTTTTATTAGTAATTGGATACAACTCATTTTCTTACTACTAACATTTAAGTCCACTGATCACTTTTACAAAATCTAAAGTCAGATTTAAGTTACTTATATTTCCTATATCTTGAAATATTTTGCTATCTAGTCACCCTAGGAATTGTGCCATCATTGCACATCAATTATTTCAAATGATGCTATAAAACTTAAAATAATAAAACAAAATTAAAGAATTATCTAGAATAAATAAGTCACCATTACTGTCTTTTCTCCTTCTAATGGTGTTGCCATCTTTCAAGAAGGTATAAAACAAGTTTGCATAAACAATGTTATTTTCTTTTTAGCTTTCACTGAGTACCGAATTTTTAACTTCCTGCCTATAACGGGATAACAAGGACAATTAATGGAGAAAGACATTTCACAGTTATTACATGACTGAGAATAGGAAGGAAGAGAGATGGAAGCACAGGACAGCAGAGCTCTCCAGTCATGGCGGTGCAAAGCCCAGCGGAGAGCACCACACAGGGAGGGACCAGGGATGACTGGGTGCCCCAGGTCACAGCTCTGGGACCCACCCACCTGACACCCCCAGGAGTGGGCTGTCTGGGTCTCCTATGTGGCTCCCACACCAAAGAAGTTGACTGCCCACCCCAGCCGTCACAAGAGCCAATGAGAGGAGGCTCCCTCTGGCCAACACTCACATAAGCTACATGACAAAACACGAAACAACAGTAGTAGATCATTACCCAGGAGACGGCATCTGGGCATCCAAAAGTCTGTGATGGCAGAATTCACTTAGTGGATAAATAAATAAGTAGGAACTGTGAAAAAGCTCTTCATGGTAAACATCCAAATAAAAGATGTGAAAGGATGATGGAATTAGGAGCTCTGCCACTTGTTAAGTGGCACTGTAACAAATGCTGTAGGCAAGAAACCACCGGTGGAAGGTAAGTCAGAGGCTAGCCGCATGACGAAGACCTGGACGGTCACGTTGTTTCCAAGTAGCTCCCTCAAGATGCGTCTGGTTGCAAAGGAAGAAACAGTAACTTCACACTGGGAAGACTTGGCCGTGGTCAGAGCCACGTGGGTGGCAGGACAGACTGACATCACACGCTCCCAATTTAAACCACTGAGAAAGACGCCAATCACACCTGAGGTCCTGTCACCCAACAGCACAGGACGGCCTGAGTGTAACCACGAGGTGGTGTCAGTCAAATCCAAATGCAAGCACCTCCTACCTAGTGACTAGCCCATACTTTTTTGAGAGTCACCGCCTTGAAAGACAAAGAACTGAAGTGGCAGCTCCGAATGAAAGGATGCTAGTGAGACACAGAAATAAAACATAACATGCAGCCATGGATTTGTCCCCAATCAGAAAAAAGAATTAGTACTGGCACGACCGGAGAAATCAAGCCATTAGGTTAAATAATAATATAATATCAACGCTAATTTTGAGTTTTGCTATTATTTATGCAAGAATATTTGAGGAATTTGGGTGAAGGGTCCTGAAGAATCCTTGGTACAATTTTTGCAACTCTGGAATTATTTCAAAATGAAAAGTTAAAAAAAAAGTATGAAAGATAGTTTCATCTCTGGGTGCATATCTATCGCACCATAAGTGCCCAAAGCAAATTTGTTAAATCAAAACCTTTCTTTTCAAAAAAAAAAAGTTCTTTTAAATGAAGAATTCAAGATCTACCTTAATACATGGCCCAGGGCTACCATAACTATTCATTTTTAAAATTTAAGTATTATTTCAACTCAAAGGCTTGCTGACAGTATGAAAATGCTTTCCAGTGAGCTGAATTTCTGACAGGTGTGAGGAGAATATGAGCCTTTCTACCCTGGAGCTCTTCGAAAGTAGAAAAGGCACCTGGCTCTACGTCAGACTTCCGTTCAGTTTCTTCTTTTACAACTGTCCCCTCAGAGAAGTATACCATTTGGTGATGCTGTGAGAAACGAGACCGCTCAGAAGGAAGGGTCTGTCTGGCCCAGGCTTCTCAAAAGACAGAACAGACTCACCATCAACCTAACTTTCTCCCATGGCTGTGAAGAGTTGTCCACAGACATTTTATGGGCTGTCGTTGGTATTGAAAGACGTAATAGATGTGGTGGGCTTAGTTCACACTAGCTGGGATGGGATGTCTGCTGGAAGGGGACATGAATCACTGCCTAACATCTTCCCTGATAAGATTAGAAACACAATACCCCCTGCTCCAAGATAAGGGCTAAACCACAGAAGAAGGGGACCATACAAAAACATTTCTCATATCATGTTGCATTTGATACTCGTAAAAGAATATACGGTGTACACACGGGCTGCACTCCATGCACGAGCACCATGCACACGTGCTCCCAACTGGCCCCTCTCTCTATCCTGACCTCCTGCCACCAGAGCAACCACTAGCTGAAGTTCTCACTTGTTTGCTCTCAGGCATTTTCTTTTTCTCGTCTTAGTGTACCGACTATTGGATGCAGGTTTCTCCACGTGTCTACTGTCAGATTCTTGGGAAGTTGCACTGTCCAGCCATCTTGAGTTTTAATATTTTATTGGTCTGTCCTATAATTGAGAAAGCTATGTTTGTGGTGTATGTGTCAATGTAACCCTTAGCTGTAATTTTCAGGATGGTTTTAAGTCTGCAGGAAACCAAGCACATAGTGGAGTTCCGGAGTATCTCCTTATCTCCCCCCTCCTCACATTTCCTCCAATATTAAAATCTTGCATGATTGTGGCATATTTATTACATGTGAGGGACCTTCACTGATGCATCTTTATTAGCTAAAGTCGACACTTCACACCCGCCCTCACTCCTTGCACCATACAGTTACACGGGTTTGGGAAATGTAGAGTGTCACAGACTTATCACTGTGGTATAATAGAGCAGTTTTGCTGACCTGAGACTCTGGCACCCCACAGGCTCATCCTCCTGCCCTTCCACCCCCTCCTCCTTCTGCCCTCCCACGTACTCTGCGCCCTGTGCTCCTAGTGCAAGGTATCATCTCACTGCTCCACAGCTGGCCCAGGATCCAACATCTGTGTCCGTGTGTTCTACTTGTGGACTTTATTCTCCTGAGCAGTTCGTTTGTGATGCCAAGAGTCCTGATTGCTGCTGCTTCCTAATAATGCCCGAGGCGTGCTCATGGTCAGTCCTCTGGCCTGCTCTTCTCCTTCCACAGAGCTTTAGCTCTTCTGGTCCCCCTGTGTTTCCGTAGCAATCTTAGGATCACCTGTTTGACAATCACAGTACCCCTAACCAAGATTCTTAGGGTGACTGCATAGAATTTACAGACCAAGCTGAAAACAGGATGACTTATAGACAGGAGAGTGTTCCTCTCGGTAGAAACTCTCCTGCATTTTGTGATTGTCCTCATAGAGACCTAGTACCTATTTTCTTAGATTTATACATACTCTTACTCTCTCTCTCTCTCTCTCTCTCTCTCTCTCTCTCTCTCTCTCTCTCTCTCTCCCTCTCTCTCTGACAGTAATGTAAGTGCTGTTACTTTCAATTTCAAATTCCAATTGTTCATCTTTGGTATACAGGATAACAAATGACTTTTGTAGGTTAACCTCCTATTCTGCTACCACACCGTAATCTCTCAGCCCTCTAGGAGGTGTTGATGGGCTACTTGTTTATTTACTTACTTATTTATTAGCCAGTGCCTGAGGGGTTGGCTACACCGACAGACACATCGTCTTTGGACAGAGACAGTCTTCTTTCTTCTTTTCCTGTCTGCTTACATTTATTTCTTTGTCTTGACTATTACAGAGCCCGGCCTTCTGCTGCTGTGGGAAATGAGATGGCAGGAGTGGGCCCCTTGTCCAACGCCAGCAGGATAATGATTACAGTTTCTCTCCACACAGCACAATGTCAGCTATACGTTTTATGTAGATAGTCATCAGGTTGAGGAAGTTTGTCTCTACTACTAAGGTCTTGAGAGGTTTTGAGTTTTCAATGGGGTTGGATTTTGTTAAATGCTTTTTCTGTGTGTATAGACCATATAATTTAAACTTTTTTCTTTGTCAGCCCACTGATGAGATGGATTACCTCATGAGATGCTGGGGCCTGTGAAGCCCCTCACTCCTTCTCCTTGAAACAGATCAATGGAAAATAAACAGCATAGATTGGAACTAAGAAATAAAGAAATATCTGAGCAGAAATCTGATTTCACAGGAGAAAAAAAAAAAGTGAAATATTTACCAAAGGGTTATTCTGAGCACAGAATTGTTTGCAGGTTTTAGAAAAAATCCACAGGAGATATGGTCTCTGCTGTCCTGGAACTTCTAATAAGATTTTGAAGACAAGATTACATTCAAGAAAGTTAAATAAAGTTGGACACTGTGATTTAGTGCCAAGATGGATGGCAGAGATAAGCCCCAGGGAGGTGGCCCCCCAGAAGGGTAGGACCGCGGTGGTGTGGCTGACACGCTGGGGGGACCCTCCGACCCTCCCGACCCTCCCTCCGAAGGGAGAGGATGAGAGTAATGAGGGAGTGTGACCTGGGGAAGGAACAGAGAGACAGGAGAAAGAAACCCTAACTCTAATAAAATGATGCAGCTGGCCCGACCCGTACTCCCTCCACCCGGCCCCTTCTTGGGGGTCACCCGATACCCTGGCTTGAGAAGTGTGACAGAAAGAGATGAAAGGGGGGACTCTTTCCTCCCCTCTGCAAGTCCCTGACCCTACAGAAAGCCTAGGAGGGTGCTGCGTCTGGCTCTCCACTCCCCATCCTCAGGCAGTCAGGGCACAGGCAGGCCAGCGAGGGCCAGAAACCTACAGACTCCTTAAGAATGAACCTAAACAAACAAGAAAACTCGCACAGGAAGTCAAACAGTTACTGAAGCTAGGAAAAGACTAGAAGAGGGTAAAAAATTAACATGTGCTATAAGTCCATCACACTTCCAGGTACAGCAGGTGTAACATTCTGGAGTGGAAAGTGCTATGAAGGAATCAGCAGGAGAACACTTGTAGAAGACGAGGAGAATGAACGTGGATAAGTAGCAGAAAACAGTTTTTAAAATACATCGTTCTGCTAAGATAAAAGAGATTGAAGAAGTAACCCTCGCAGATTTCATACTGACAATGACTGGGAAAGGGAGCCAGGGCGGGAGACGGGGCCAGCGGAAGACGCGAGGGGTGGTGGGCAAAGGAAACCACAACAGTTCAAGATCCATGCACTCGGTATTTTGAACTGTTCAGGGTTGAGTGGTCAGGAAAACACGTTAGAGAAGCAGAAAGCAAAGCCGTCCAGAAACACAGCCAGCCAAGGCATGGAGGGAAAGGGGAGGGGGACGGCCACAAGCTTGTGTCCTCAGAATCCTCATCTTCAGGCCTGTGCCTGGCTCCTGGCTCTGGCTCTGCTCCACGCCTGCAGTTTGCTGGCGTGCTACACAGTGGCGAGGGGACTGGACAGCGGGGAGTGCGGGATTCCCAGAGAAGCGAGTCTTAAACAAGTGCACCTCGTTCAGAAGGTTCTAAGTGGAAAAGAAAGGCACGAATAAAGACCAAGAGTCTGTCCCTGACGGCCAGCTGCCTTTGCATCCAGCAGGCCACACTGGGCCTCGGAGCTCAGGGAGACGCATTCTGCACCGCTAGGCGGGCACTGTCCTCTCTGCCGGCCTGACAGGGAGCCCCGCCGACTTCGCTCATCCTGCCGCAGCCATCGCCCTTCTCTGCTCTTCCCTCTGGGACTTGCCTGCTGCCTCCTGAACCTGGTAAACACAGCCGAGCGCAGGAGGCCACTTAGGGTGGCTGCGGTGGCTCTTCCCCTCCCTCCCTGCCCTCCTCTCTTGTCTTTCTCCTTGCGTAGCATGGGCCGGGGGACTACCATCATCTAGACTTCATGCTTGCTGGCGTACTTTACGCTTTTGTGCTTCCTCTTTGCACAGGCCAAGTGCGTTATGTCTCTTGAGCTGGGTGGATGTGCCTTCTCCAGGTGACTGCTGTTACAGCATCAAAACATACTAAGGCTTTTAAGGGAAGATAACCCCCTCCCGTAACTAAATCACTTGTAGAAAACAAACATGGCTCTTAACAAACCCACTACATGCCCACTACGTACTTCTCTCTTGTTCCGCCGCCCCCTGGGGCAGTACTGCTGACACGTTTAAAAAAAAAAAAGCAGCAGAAACAACCAAGGGGCCTGAGCAGGGCCCTAGGTACACTGAATCCACGTGCCACCCTGTGGCAGCACATAGCACCAGAGGCAGGACGCACAGGCATCAGCTGTGACATGTCCCCAGTGGAAGAGACCCACTTGCTACCAGCCAGGCCACAGGAGGCACTGGGATGGCAGTGACTCATCCCACTTTCTGTAAATGAGGTACTGCGCACCCAGGCTCATCCCTGAGTGCTCTCGAACCAGCAGGAGAGCCAGGGGCTTCCTCCCCAGGCACGCAGAAAGCGCCTTGTCCAATGTCTCCGAAAGGGTTCAAGTCCTGAAGCCAAGCAGCCGGCAGCTTTGCAAGCCACACCTCACATTCCACTGGCTGTGCAGGCAGAGTCCCCATGTTCCCTGGCTAGCCTGTGCTCCTCATCTGATGTGCATGCTCTCCCCAGACCCCTCTGCAGCAGACATGATCCTGCTGCTCTCAAAACCCTTCCAGCACCGGGGACTGCAACGGCCACTCATTAAATGTACATATCCTGTGCATTTAATCTGACTTTCATTACAGTCACTTCATAAAACCGCCACCCACAGGACAAGCGATGACACACGCAAGAACCTGGAATCCCTGCAAAGTCTCAGGTTGGGTTTTTTCCTCCTCTTTATTAGCTGTGACCATTTTGTGGCCTAGCTCTAAATCAGCAGAAGTATTAGGCAGAAAGTGCCTCTGACTTCAGGTTATATATCCACTCTAAACAGCAGAAGAGAGCGGAGGTCACCCTGTGACCCTGTAAATCATGCTGCACGCTGGACAAGATTCAGTGAGCCCACTGTCCAAGGGGCCACCCGGCCCCTGGGCCGATGGGAACTACGGGCCCTGTCCACGAGGCCAGAAACCTGCCTGGGAGCTGGTAGTGTGAATTGGCACTGGCAAGTGAATTTAGATCATAGTAACTGATTAACCACGGGCCTCCCTCCAGAAATTGTCCGGCTGTCCTTGATAACACAAACCTGTCACTTTCCATTTTTGTGAAGAAAGGAAATTAAAGAAACATCTCCTACAGAAGCCAGCTAAGGGACTCACAGCACTGGCTATGATGAGGGAGGGAGGGGCTGGGAAGAAAGAGAGAGAAGGAGAAAGCAAAAAAGAGAGATCTGAGCGTGGAGGGGGGCAGCTGGCACCCTGTCCCACCCCCTCAAGCCACAGCTCTTCCTTTATTTTCATTTATTTTGTGCCAAACACATGCTATGTCCCAGCATTTTGGGAGGCTGAGGCAGAAAGATCAGAAATTCAAGCCCAGCCTGGGCAACTTAATGACTTAGTGAGATCCAGTCTCAAAAAAAAAAGTACTGGGGCTGGGTGTAGCTCCAACGCTGGTGTTTAGTATCATAATAATAAAGGCAATAAACTTAGGAGAATCAGCTCCTGCCCTTGAAACAAGTGCTCAGTCCTAGGTACTTATCACTTAATTAATGACCTACTAGGCCTGTCTGCATATGCTCTGAAAAAAAATCTCATTTTCTGTAATACCAGAGAAGCAATTCAGGCGACTCAGAAAACCCAACCGCAGCGCCCACACAGCTGCCGACACGGCCCCAGATACGGCTGCCCCAGGCCTCCCTCTCCAAGAGGTCACCCGTGTCCACAGAGGGAGACAGGCCAGAACAACAGCACATTCAGATGTAATGTAGCTTCCTCGGTCACCACTCCCACCGCGGGTTGTCACGACTTCACCTGATTACCTGATTTATGTAAGTCTGTGATAGAGGCCAGAGGAATACGCTAGGGCTGGTGTTACAGTTCAGGCTCACGCCGCACATAATGAACACGCAGGTGGAACCCATGTGCCCGGCACTGAGCATGGAGCACTTCTGAGTCTCCCAGCGAGCCTGGTCCCTCTTCTCTGCTGTCTGCTGACACACGACCTCAAAGGCCTGCGTGCTGTGGGACCAAGGGCAACAGCAGAGGAAATGGAATCAGAACAGTTACAGGCAAGGCCGAAGAGCCCCCGGCTGACCAAGAGAACAGCGATAAGCGCCGACCATCTCCGCGGGTCCCAGATGCTTCGCGCACACACGGACTCTTCTGGGGATGGATGGGTGGCCACCAAGACCAGGATGGCCGCAGACTCACGGAGGAGACGGAGTGAAGGAGGAGGGCAGCAGCTCGTGTCCATGTCCTAGCTCAAGCCAAACACCTGGCAGGCCTCGCCGCTTCCCCAGCCGTATCTCTCTGAGGCACCAGCCCGGCCCGGGCACCAACGAAGCCCACTCCATGGCATTTGTGATCCAATCATTTCCCATCCCTTGAAAGACACTGACAGTGATCATGGCACTTTCTGCCCTATTCCTGGATACCCCCCCCCCTCTCTCTTTTCATATAGGGTCTTGCTCTGTGGTCCAGGCTGGTCCTGAACTCACTATGTAGCCCAGGTTGGCCTCATACTCATAGCACTCCTGCCTCAGCCTCCCAAAAAATGAGATTACAAGCCACCAAGTCCAGATTTTTAAGTGCTGCTGGAAACTCGAACTCAGAGCCTTGAACTTCCTAGGTGAGCACTTTAACCAATGAGCTATTCTTCCAGCTCTCTGGATACTTTACAACACAGC
>PVKB01001274.1:267864-414646 GCA_004027205.1 Ctenodactylus gundi
TTTTTTTTTTTTTTTTTTTTTTTTTTTTTTTTTTTTTTTTTTTTTTTTTTTTTTTTTTTTGAGGCAGAGTCTTACTCTGTAGTCCAGGCTGGTCCAGAACTCACTATGTAGCCCAAGCTGGTCTCAAAACACAGCAATCCTCCTGCCTCAGCCTCCTGGGTCCTGGGATTACAGGAGTATACCACCATAGCCAGCTTAATCTGTTTCTATTAAATCCACTGCCATTCCCAAAAGCCACTGAGGCCTATTTAGCTCTGCATCTGAGGTCGCAAATGAAAGACACAGGTGTCCTCCTGTGGGCACTCCACAGGAAGCTGTATTTGCCTCCAGGTTCATCTCCTGCCTTAGGATCCCCAGGGTCTAGACACCAGCACCCCCGTGACCACAGCAGTCCACCCTCTGCATTCCCAGAGGACTGCTGCCTTCCCCAAGGACATCTGGTATCTGAGGGTACAAAAATGTACTAGAATGACAGCATGTGGAAAAGCAGAACTGTCCTGCAGAAACATGAAAACCTGTGCAACAGTATCACTGGGAAAATATGGAAACAGCTGGAAACCTCTTGTCCAAAAAAACTGGCTTTAGTTTCCTGGTGTGAAGCACTTCAGCAAGCCAAGGCCCTGCGTCTCAGCCAAGTCCTTAAAGCACCACTTGCAAGTGCAGCAATGACTGAGGCCCTGCTTGCGGTCTACGAACAAGAGAGGTGGTGTGGGTAGGAAGAGACGGAGGAACAGAGCGGATGTGGCCTGGTACAATCTATGCAAAAGCCGTGAACTTGTCAAAAGAAGTCCAACACCCTGCCCGGCCTGGCCCCCAACCCAGGGGCAGAAGACCTGGGGCACCCAGGCCCCTACTCCCACCTCAGCGCCTTTCCTAAGTCTGGCTCTTGCTCACACCTGCTCAGAAGGCAGACCCAGTCCAGCCGGATCATGATCGCAGCTGAAATCACGGGTGGCCCACTGCACCGCAGGGTTTCTTACAAGTCATTCAGCCTGAAGAATTTTGCCAGAGTTCTCCTTTCTTCACCACAATCAACAAAAGTAAGTAAAATCATTTTCCATTTCTTTATTGAAGATGAAATGTGTCGGGAAAATGGAGAAAACAATGGCGACGCACATCTCTAGCGTGAACTCGCTTAGGGAGGGGCCTGAGAGAGGTCCCACGGTATCCCGAATTAGGGACTTCTGCTAGCAAACTGGTAGCCGCCAGGCCAGCAGACTTCCAATGAAGCAGGAGATCATCTTCCCACGCTCCAGGTCTCGGGGTTCAGCAGGGGGCACTCCAAAGCCAACCCTCATCCAATGACCTTCTTCAGGTGCCCTGGTTTGGGGTGAGCAGAGGAACAGAGCTGCTGACTCCAGCTGGGTCAGAGGCTTGTTACAGGTTCCCAACATCAGAACGCAAGCTTTTCCTGTGCCTTCTGGTGTCTGGGGCTGGCCAAGTCGGCCGCCAATGCCAAACCCTCAGCGCACTGATTGTGCTGGCTGGCTCAGGGTTTCTCCCATATTCTCAAATTCATAGCATTTGAAAATAAGGCTGTGAGTCCAGTGCCCTTCTAATAAATACTGCACAGTTCCTGGAATCTGGGCACTGCGGTGAGAAATGTCACATACAGCACTTTCCTTCCTGAGAAACTGCCTCTCCCCGTGGGAAGCTGTAAGAACGCCAGGACCATGCTTCACGCACCAGGGCTTCTGCCCTCACAGCGTCCCTCCCTGTCCTGAGGGGAGAGGCTTCTTGGGCTCCAGGGGAATGATCAGATGTGAGGTGTGGCTGGTGTGATGGTGTCATTGGATTAACACAGCAAAGGTCATGAAGGTGAGTTTAGAAAACCCAAGTCAAGGTCACTGGGAGACCACCATGATAACAAGGGAACACAGAAATCTGTTCCCCACCAAGACAAAGTGCAGGGTTGCTTTATACCCAGCTTGACAGCAATGTTAGGAGGCCTGAGTTTGCAGGTCGACACAGTCCGGAGCACTCAATGGGGGCCGAGGGATGGACCCTCCTCTTCCTTACAGAGCACCCTAAACCTAGGGACTGCAGCGTGTACACTGGGACAGGCCTGAGGTTCCCTGCAGTCCTTGAAGGAAGGTTTCTGGCTTCATTTGGTCTCTCTGACCACAGCAGGTAGCCTACAGTAGACACTCAGAAGACACGAGCCACCATGTCCCTGGTAACGTGGGGACAGATGAGGAATTCATACGCCCAGTCAACAGGGTCAGACCCACCTCAAGTTGTTTTGTCTCACGAACCCAGCATTTGCCTGGAAGGGGATTCGGACAGCAGGTGTGGCCGTGCAAGCCACATCACAGACCACAGCTGAGTGGGGAGTTAGTTGAGCACAAATCGGGCTCACCATCTTCTCGACCATCAGCCGGGCTGCCGTAACTGTGGCACACAGAGTGCACTATGAACTTTCTAATTGGGAAATTTAGGCCCCGAGGAAGTCTCCACACAGCAGGCATTAATGGGGGTTAGGCGTAAATAATTTCCTACCCTCCATGAATCTTTAACATAAAGCTGCCATGTTTTATTTCAGCAATAAAACGTTTTGTTTTTTTAATAGTAAATGTTTCGAATGATTTGTATGAAACCCTGCGGCAGGTTGTGCCTGGAGAGTTAAAGATTACACCGCGCGCTGCCCAAGGGCTCTTGGTCACCTGAGGGGGGCGGGCACAGATCAACAGCCAGGTTGGTCTGCGTATAGGAAAAAGCCTGATCATTTTGAATTGAACATACAAAGCACCAGTTTAAAGACATCTTGCATGGTGATTATCTCCTTTGACATGAGAGCTCTGTTGCTTTTTTTTTTAATGTGATTGAAAGAGATTTGTGAACATAAAGAAGATTGTTTTATCATTTATGTAACACTTAAAAAAAAAATAAAGTACAGTGCTCTGCAGAGCCTGGAGAGGGACGTGAAGGAAGGTGTTTTCCCCTTGAGGAAACCGTCCCTGCCTCACTGAACTACTAGGTTAGCCACTATAGAAAGTAAGATACAAGACCCCTGTTTAGCTCACTAATGGCCCAGGGGACAGATGATCCCCCCAGGGAACAGACGACCTCTCAGGTATCTTTGCTGCTGAGGCATCTTCCCTGTGCTCTCCTTCCTGCCAAGATACCTGCCTAAAAAGTGAAAGGTGCCCAGATGGCGCTGAATAGGATGATGGCCTGCATTCCCACTCTCAAGTCAACGCCTTGATGTCACACAGGAAAGGCTTCTCTCCCACAGGTGTCACCGCTCACTGGCAGAAGCGTGCCTTGCAAAGCTCACTTGGGCAAGGACTCATTTACCCTTCCTAATTTTAAATCAGTCATGGACCCATACGGTAGTCCTGGGCCTCACCAGGGCGGTAGGCTATGCTGAAGGCAGAAAGGAGGAAAGAAGGCCTCAGTGAGACTCCCAAAACACTCGGCAGAAAGAGAGACAGAGGGAGGGAGGGAGAGAGGGAAGAAATGAACAGAAAATTCAAGGTAACATTTAGAAACACCCACCCAAGGAGGCTGCAGAGTAAGGGACCCATGCTGTGTGCCCAGTGCAGGACACCCACACACGATGATGATACTGATAGCGTCACAGTTGGAAAGAGAAAGAGCTGAGGACCCGAGCCAAGGCCACAGAGGCCACCAGCTTCCAATATACCAGCCAATCTCAGATCTGACCCTGGTGTGCAGAAACCAAAGCCACAGGTCATGTTCTCCTGGGTATGGCTCAGAAGGACAAGGCCAGATCAGCTCAGCTGGGCAGGAAGGAGGCAGGTGACCTGGTCCTCTCCCAGGAGGCACCTTGAGCTACTCAGTGCCACTCAGGGTCGCTCAGAGTAAGGGGTCTTGGGGACTTCCAGAGACCTGTAATCCAATCTAGGGTAGACCTAGGGCCTCTCTGACACACAGCCTAAGGGTATAGCTGGTCATTCCTACAACCCGTCTAAACTACCTTGTCTCCCCAGCCTCCCAGCCAAATGCTGCATCTCACGGACCCTGGGCTGGGTCTTGGGGAGGTCTTTCTGTAATCACAAAAAAGCAGACCAAGAATCCTGGGACCCCGGGCTGCTCTGTTCCTTGCAGTTACCTGGTGGAGTTGGCTTCCTTCAAGTATAAAGATCATCAATCACTGTGACTCTGGCATGCCACCTAAGCCTTCTGTGGCTCAGTGTTCTCATCTGTGAAACAGGACAGTAAGAACAGCTCACCAAGGAGATGGGGACAAGCAAGGCCCTGGGCTACCAGAAAGTCCCGCGTGGTGTGCGCTCAGACCTTGGTCAGTTCTGATGTATGAAGTAAGAAATCAAGTCAAGACAACTTAATGGCATTTTTTTAAAAGCGAATCACTCTGTGCTCTGTGTGTATTTGTTCATCTGGCCTCTTACTGCCTCCGAAACCCCCAGGCCAAAGAACCAGACCTACACGGCAAAGGGAGGAGAAAAGGCTGGAGAAGACCACACGACTCGAAAACCAGCTCCAGGGAGGCTGGCTGGTGGCTGCCCTCTTCTGCCTGCCCTGTCTGGGATCACAAACTAATGACCTCCTGGGAAAGACAGTCTGGCAGTCATGTAAGCCGTGTAAGCCCGGTAGTGTGGACGGGCAGCCCAGAGGAGAAAGGCCAGGGAGGCCTCAGCCTCCAGAAAGTTACCATTTCTTTCTGTCTTCTGCTTGGAAACAAATGTTCCTGGGCTGTCTTCCTGGGGCTTAATTAGCCTTCTCTCTTTCTCAGCTCCACTGTTCATTTGCAAGTGGGGGACATCAGAAGCACTGGTGGGCGTGGGTGTGGGTGTTGGGGTGGATGGAGGCTGAACGTTTATTTTCAAAGCCACAGGGGGTCCCCATTTGAAAGGCCCCAGCTTATCTCCATGTTTTTGTTTGTATGATTTTGAGTTAGAAGTTCGGAGCAATTCATTTAGGGGATTAAGCTGTCTTTACAGTGGGCCTAGTGGCTCTGTTTACCCAATAGTGTTGGCAGGGGTTAGGGTTAGGGTTGGAGGGGTTCTTCTATTGCATATTCCTTATCCCAGTGCAAGGAGTTTCAAGGGTTCCTCGAGTATACCTCTGATTCAATTCACATAGAATGTTTATTTGCTGGTCATAGATAAAAATCACAATCCCTGTATCCAGCAATTTGTTTCCAGTTTCAGTAAATAAAAATTCAAGAGGTCCAGTGACACATGAATTTCAAAACACAATGAATAAAATTTAAGTTTAAGTATGTTTCAAATTGCTGGGAAATCACAGGTGACACTAAAAGCCTATTTATTTACCTAAAATCCAAATGTGACTGCCCACCCCATATTCTGCAAATGAGGCTTTCATGGGGCTGAAAACCCAAGCGAAAACCCAGACGAACTCCAGTTTACCAAAGTAGGCTTGATCATTAAGCAGCGATTCCCATGTATGAGTGAAAGAAGTAATATGGGAGGAGACCAGTAAATTCTCAGCTATGGGGATCTCTTCATAATCAAAAAAAAAAAAAAAAAAAAGTCATCCCAGCACTCTGGTAGACTGAGGCAGGAAGATCACAAGTTCAAGCCCAGCCTAGACAACTTAGCTACCTAGTGAGATGCTATCTCAAAATCAAAAATAAAAAGGGGCTAGGGATGTCACTCAGTGTGAAGGCCCTGGGCTTGATCCCTAGGACCAAAGAAAGAAAGAAAGAAAGGAAGAAAGGAAAAGGAAGAAAAGTGAGGGAAAAAAAGATGCCAGAGGAACGCTGCCCTTTTCAACTGAGTGAGAAGCTAAGGTCTTCCAGGGCTACATTTTTGAGGCAGTTCAGTGCCTGTCCTAGGGCTGCTGCAGCCGCGAAACCAAGGCAGGAGTGATACTCTGACAAGAGGGGACCTTAGCTGGTGGCCATGATGCAAAAATTCAGTTATGTAGATCTGTCCACAGAAACAGCCAAGCAGAGAAGGATCATGGAACTTTTCTTTTGATGAAAATATTTTTAAAAATTGCGTTCAGCTCAGATCTTATCAAATAATTTCAAATATAACTGTACCCGCTTAGTACTTAAGTGACACATTTTCTCCTTGTTTCTGGCCTTTACAAACATGCAAAAGGGTCTGTGTGCTTCTCCTCCTGCCCTAGAAGATGAATTATGACATTATGTATAGAAGTTTAAATTTTAAAAAGGGATCACAAACTAATGAGTCTAACTGTGCAATTCATGGGGTCCCATTTCATTACCTTAAACACACATCTAATATTAGAAACAAAGGGTTTTTTTCCTTAAAGTGTCTCAAAATTTCTAGGCATTTTCTCAAAAAAGAAAAGATAGGAGACATCAAATGACAAGTTCAAATTGGCTACCAAATATTTGATGAAGAAATCTCTACTTGCCATTTAAACAAACCATGGAGGACTTTGAAGTCAGCCTCATGCGGGAGCTCGGTCCCACCAGGAAGCACTGCGGAGAGCTGCCACTTGACCCGGAATTCCTCCACCAGCAGCACCCCATCCCTCCACCCGGGGCCTGCCTGGGAACGTGGTGTCCGCCACAGCTGCAGTGGCCCAGCAAGGCCGGCCGCTCTCTCTGGCGTGATAAATCACCGCAGATCCCTACCTTCCTACGTTTGATCTCTGCTCAGCAAGATGTGGTTTTGATGTGAAGAACTCCAGATCTCTTGGGTCAGAGACAAATAGCAGCGGCACTGACCCGCTGGGTGCAAAGTCTCCCTCAGCGGAGCGGAAAGCCCAAAGCTCTGACGAGGCCCCTGGCCTCTGAGTTTCCCAGCCCTCCCTGGTGTTCCTGGGCTGGGCTTGGCAGAAGGGCTGTGGGGATCATCTGTCCTTAATACCACAATTTACAAGTATTAAAACCAACTTTTCCCAGGACATAAATGAGGACTCCTCTAATTTCTACTGTTTTAAGTTTAGCAAACATGAAGCATTTGATTTTGATTTCCAGAGAGTCTTTATAATGCTGCTAGTCACCCAGTAAGCAGAAGAGGCTCATTCACAGATTACTCTGGTAATTATCAGCACAGCCAGACTTGGAGAATATTTTTTTTCTTTATTTCTGTGGTACTGGGGATAGAACCCAGGGAGCACTTAGCTCTATCTCCAGCTACTCTATAAGATTTTGTTTTGAAACAGGATCTTGCTAGGTTGCCTAGGCAGGCTGTGAACTTGTGATCCACCTGCCTCAGCTTCTGAGCAGCTGGGATTACAGGTGTAACCATCATGCCAAGCTGGGAAAATATTGTTAACAAAATTGTTTTGAGTGCAAATGTCAGGTCTCAGAAGACTCTGGAGAGATGGAGGCAAGGCTCTATTGCCTCTGTAGTCCTCATGTCCTGAGTCCAAGGGAATAAAAAGATCTAAGGAGTCAGGATGGGTCAAGAGATAGTAATGGCTCTTCTAACCCATCATTCTTTGTAAGTAGGTAAGTTAAAAACACACATCTCACTCCAATCTCTCATTTCATACATAATGTAAATTTGGCCCAAAGAATGGAAGCCAGTGTTCCAGTATCACCGAGCATCTTCACATCCCTAGGGCTGCCTACAGAGGAGATAACTTGGTGGGAGACCAAGGGATTTTGCCCATTTTTAATTTGGTAAATACTGTTCAAGGAACTGCTGAGTGAGCACACGTTACCAGCAGAGCTTGGGTAGGACATGTGTTCTCCAAAGCCCAGCCCACCGCCTTGTTCACAGCCTACAACACACCAGGGCAAGTGTGAGTGTGGCAATGGGGTCTGGGGGGAGTGCTTCACGCAATAATGTGTACATGCTTTCTTTAAAAGAAATACATATAAAGAAGAAAGTCATTTCCAAACGCTTTGTCTTAGAATTCACTTTCTAGCTGGGCGTTAACATGTTCACTTACTCATTCATTCAAACACAGAGATGCTGGGACCGCACAATTTGTCATGGTGCCGTGACACCAGGTCCCACGGGAGCACAAATCCAAGAGAGAAACCAGACTGAGTATTCAGCATTAGTAATATCCCTTGCTGTGATGTCTTCAAACATGCAAATTGCAAACAGAGGTGACAAAAACAACTGTTTGAAGTACAAGGCCTCCGAAAGAGATCTGGCATGTGTGGAAGTCCTGTGTGTTATAAAAATAATGGCAGGAGCTGGAAGATGAAAAAATGGGCTGTCACCTTAGCTGGCTTCAGGGATGAGGAATTCCAAGAAAGCAAAGATGGTGCTGTCGCCTTGGCATCTGATTATACCAGTAGCCTTCCCCTGCTAGACCACTCACAAGAGAAACACAGAAAGACCTGAGTCATCTCTCTGTAAAACTAAGTGACTTAACAAGTGTTTCTGAGAAGCAAAATGCATGATTTCTTTTGCAATGAAATGTAGATCCTGCACCTGTCTGTGTGCCTCCACATCTGCTGTAAATGCTCAGCCATAGAATCCTTGACTCACATGGTGGAAGCCACAGTCTTGTGCGTGCACCGTAGAAGCCGGAAGCCTCCCTTGTTCTCTGCACGAACTCCTGGTAGCGACCTCGCAACGTGGGCGGACCTCATTAGCCTCCCTGCTGTTTACAAGACAGGAGTCATGCTCACTGTGTTGGACATGGTGACTCAAGTCGCCGAGTGGCTGGGCTGGCCCCAGCTGTCACTTGGGAGATGTCTCATTCAACACACGCACCTTCCAGCCAAGGAGAGCCATTCCAGTCCACACATCCCTCAGGGGTTCACTCATCAGAACCTACTCACGGAGGGTAAATTATCATGGCCAGGCCGTTATCCGGTGTCATATCTGTCCACCAATTTGATCCATTTAAGTAACAGCTAGATTCCCCCCAAGGGGCTAGGGAAGTCAAGCGGAGTTATTCCAGGTTTGCTGCTGTCCTCCCAGGGGACCGCTTAGGCCCCTAATGAAGAGCAGGACACAGGAGTTCCAGGCACTACAGAACTGCCCGCCTGGGAGAGCAGGTGAATGAGTCCAAAGGAGGGGCGGGGCTCGGACTCCAGGGAGGCAGAAAAGAAGAACCAGGGGCAGGGCAGGAAAAGGGAAGAGATGGGAGAGGGGGAAGAAAGTAAGTCCTGCTGGGAAAATGGGACGGAGAAAGGGAGAAAAGAAGTGTGCTGACTCTTAGAGTGATGCGGGAAGTCTGCAGCCCACCAGACCTGCCCTAAAGAACCTGACCCACGGGCAGTGCCTTCAGTAGGACTTCTAGTCCTTTGCGATGGAACCTCCATCGCCCCCAGCCACCTCCTCTCTCTAGCACCAGGTCTATCAAAAACGTTTGGCCGCTGCTGCCTGCATTTCTCTCTTCTGCCTCCCCATTGAGGTTCCCTGAAGTAAAGGGATCTGACAGTGACACCTGGGCGAGAGGTGACTACTTCTCACAGGCAGAAAGCGGCAGAGCCACTGAAGTAAGAAAGACGTGGCAGAGTGACCCTGCTCCCCACCCCCAGTCCCCCAAGGTGGGGAGAAAGCCGCACTAACTGGGCCCGCGGGCATTAGCATTCCCAGCCAGGCCCTTCTCACTGGAAGGACCCAAATAACCATAACAAAGAACAAGGCCAAAACACAAAGCAAACAAACAGGTGTGAGGAGGCAGGTGTGACTACAAGGCAGCAAGCCTGAGCACAGAGCCACAGCCTTGCCTGGCAGCCGTGTCCCACTGCCCCAGTCCATCCCTCCACCTCTCTGTGGGGTCAGACTGTTGCTCACGGCAGCTACATGCACTACCAGCTACGTAGGTTTGGGATCCGTAGTCCGAGGACGGGGTTCGCATACCTGAGAGCCTGCAGTCATGTTTTTGGCCCCCTGGGTTCTCACGCCAGAGGCCTGCCCTGGAATCAACCTCCCATAATTCTGACCCAGCCTGGAAAGCTGACTTCACTAGGACTTGCTTGATTCTTCTCACTTCTATAACAAAGGTGCTAACGGGCAAGCGACCTCACAGGGTCGCCACGCACATCAAAGGCAGCCACGTGTGAACGGCACTTTCACTGTGACTTCAAAAAGCTGCTCCTATCAGTGGCTATTAATAACATCATGATGGGCAAGTGTTCAAAGAACACCAAGTTGGACAGGGGTTGAAGCCTAACACAGCAGAGGAGGAGGGCGGATACAGAAAAATAGATGGGGCAAAAAGTAGTACCATTTGGGAGACGTGCAGACAAGTGCTACAGTGACTCCAAGAACACACCTTGTAAGTTGTGAATTCAAAACTCACTCAGCATGTGCGGTCAGAGGAAATAAATGTCCCTTAAAGTTAGGAGTAAGAAATAACTTGTGAGGTAGGTGTGGCACCATATCGGTTATGTGCCATATATCTATGGCTGGATTCAGGGACAACGTTGAAAATCCTATTCATCTACAAGAGCTTTCTTAGAATTGAAGACATCACTGGCTGGCTTAGTGGTGCATGTGTGTAATCACAGCACTCAGGAGGGCAAGGCAGGAGAATTGCCATAAGTTTGAGAACAACCTAGGCTACATCGTGAGTTCAAGACCAGCCTAAACTACAGAGTAAGACCCTGACTCAAAAAAAATTTTTTGAGGCACTCACTCTGGAATCCTGCCACTCAGAAAACACAAAGGAAAGTGGGTAGCACCAGGATTTGACTTGCAAAGGTGAGTTAAGATGTTAACAACATGGGAACTGCTACAGGGTTAAGCAATCATTTAACAGGACAAAGCACAGCATTACATTTATTACGCCAAAAGAATGGTCTTTCAGAGCTGGAGGAATGGCTCAGCCATAAAGCGCTAGCTACTGCAAGTGCTAAGTACCCGACTTTGATTCCCTAGCACCATATAAACTGGTTCTGGTGGCACACGCCTGTAATCCCAGCACTCGGGAGGCTGAGACAGGAAGACTGCCATGGAGTCTAAGGCCAACCTGGGCTCCATAGTGAATTAAGGACCAGCCTGGTCCACAGAACGAGACCCTGTCTCAAAAAAAAATTGTCTTTCTACTATAAATTCTTTTTCAAACTGTCACCTATCCATTTTCTCCACATCTTCAAGCAAAGCGCACAAAGGAAGAATTCAGTGCACCTCAGCCTCTCACAGGTGGACAGCAGTGGAGACGGACGCAGGGTCCTG
The DNA here is from genome assembly GCA_004027205.1 of Ctenodactylus gundi. NCBI lineage: Eukaryota > Metazoa > Chordata > Mammalia > Rodentia > Ctenodactylidae > Ctenodactylus > Ctenodactylus gundi. Next base: position 278,883 of record PVKB01001274.1, read on the forward strand.
AAGACAAGGTGGTGCAGGCCTGACATGCAGCACACACAGTTACAGAGAACAGAAGACAGGTGGGGAACCCAAATCTCAACGTGAACAAGTTATAATCATCATGGTATTCCAGAGGTTTGCACACGGCCCCTTAACAGCAGGTTTATGAAGTACGCTAGTGTTTTTAGTCTGGGGAAACCAATGTGTAGTCAAGTCATCCTGTGGAGTATGGGAATTTTCTTATAACTTCCCATAATGGCAAAGGCCAGGCTTGGAGGAGCGGCACACGCTTGTGCCCCACATCTTACACCATGACTGCACAGACACAACTTAAAACAATTCTCTACATGTTCTCATCATGTGACTTCCCTCTCTCTCTTATATCATTTGCCTCTCAGATTTACCTGTGTGCTTTAGGCATAAGGACACGATATTTCCACAGAGGCTAAGACATGACTGCAAAAAGCAAAACATGTTCATAATGAAAATATAATAAACTTTTAAAACAGCATAAGGAGAGCCCCTTGCAAAGCTGGGAATTAGGATGCAGTCCATAAACAAGGAAGAAAGAAAGTTCCTGTTCATTCGCAGCTGAAACTGGATGACTACTAATCCAAAGAGAAAGGAGGAGAGAGGGAAAAATCATGATAGGGAAGAAACCTCTGAGCAGTATAGACCTGACGAAGTCACAATTCCACATACAGAAGTGACTGCGAATCAGGAAGCCATATGCAGAGAAGACAGCAATCCAACAAAGGAGAAAAGCCAAATGGCCAGCAAACAGAAAAAGATGCTGAAACTCACAGGGAACCGAGGAGATGCAAAGGAAAACAGCAGCAAGATTCCACTTCACACTTGCCAGCCTGATGAGTTTAACAAGCGCGCACCCGGGAGGGCCGGTGTCCTGGGAACCCAGACCTCGCCAATAATGCTCAGGGAAATGGACCAAACACAAAGACTGACCATAGATGGTGTCCCTCTTATGAAGTCCACAAAAATAATGGCATAAAAAGGCCCCAACGCGAGTGACAGCATAGAAAGAGGGGCAGCGGTCAGCTAGGAAAGGGGTGACCCTCTAAAAAAGGGGCAGGCATAGATACTCATTGACTCCTCAGACCCCATGTCTCTAGCATGTTTTAGAATTTGGAATTCAAGCATAAACAAAAAAATTAGGCAAGAATGTATTTAAAATTGCACATATAATACTATTTTAAAATTTCTGAATTACATGCCCCTCAATGTACTGAAGACAGAGATTCATTTGACTTTTTCTTGATTATTGTATACTTTTTGATTTGCATGCTTTTAAGTCATAGTTGCCCTCTTTGTGTTCAAAAGTTGTTCACATTACAACTTTCAATTAATAAGGTGTAATTTTTTTATAAAGCTAGCATGATTGTGTTGAACAGACGTTTAGCAATCGCCAAAGAAGCTGCAGACTCATATACCCGACAAGCCGGCATTACACTCGTAAGTACCCGAGCTAGAAGATCCCTCGCCAGGAATACGGTGAGACACAATCACACGCGCTCTCCGCAGCCTCACTGAAATGACAAGCACCCACAGGGTCCTGGGTGTCAGTGGCAGAGTGAATCAAGACCTGGGGAAGTGTCAAAGAGAGGAATTATACATGATAATGACAATACAGTAATCACATCTACAGCCAACCACATGGATGGATTCTGAAAATACGCCAGGAGAAAGAAAGCACAGCACCACTTCGACGGTGTCCGCACACAGCGTGACAGCGGGTGCCGTTGGCTGCTGTTTACACATACTAGTACTGTAGGGACACAGACGCCGCGAGGAAGAGAAACACCTTTAGGGAAAGAAGGGGTCTGGGGGCATTCGTGGGAGCATTTTGGTGTGATTCTCTCAAAAACTAAGAAGCAAACGGAGAAGGTGCTGGACTTGGGATGTTCTGGCTCAGAATCTGCCAACTTTATGACAGTGCGGAAGTAATATGTGTGTAGTGGAAATGACACTGCACATTCTGACGCATTTCTGCGCTAGTGGTAGGTGGGGTAGGGCAGCAGTGGGCGAGCCCCAGGTGACTGTGGGATGACCGGGTTAGCAGCACACACTGCAGCACAGGCCATCCTGCCGTGTATGGGGGCTGAGGAGGTCCAGTGTGTGCGGAGAAAGTGCCACCTGTGATGGTTTCAAAGTACAAGATGAGCTAAGTCCATCTGAGTGACAAAACGTTTGGGGCTGACAACCTGGGGAGTCACACACATGGGGTGATACTGTTCACACTTCCTGTTCTGGCTGAAATAGTTCACTTCCTGTCAGACCATACAGTGCCCTTGCTCACCTGCTCAGCCTGAAATGTCTCCTAATCTGAAACCCGCTATGCTATAATGGCCCCACCTCCAGCATTCAGCATCTTCGGCAGCATGTAACAGTGACTTGTGTGCTCGCACCACGCCCAGGGAAGACCTAGCCACAACTTCTGAGCTGGGACTGCATCTATTATCTGTGTCACTCAGGCCCTTTCTTTATGTGTCACAGAGGGTCTACCGGTGCCCTGTCAGAGCAGGCTTTGACGAATGTTACATTAGAAACAAACGCATAACCTTAGGTAAGCAAGAGTTTCTCTGGCTGTGGCCAAAACTATGTAAGTAAATAAAACCCGCCTTGTGAGAATTAAGTTATATTGGCAGAAGAATATCATATTTTAAAAATAATGAGACAGAATTCCCTTGTTACAGGTTTGCCAGTGAATTTAAGCATGTCAACTCCAGATCTCTTCCCAAAAGAGACCAGGAAGGAGTCTGATGTCCACCTCTGAGACTAGAGGTGGACATCAGATGTGAAGCTGTCCTCTGTAACGTTACATAGGAACTACACAATTCCATCTTCCCCTTTTTACACCCTCTCTTCCCGTCTACCCTAAGCCTTCCTGCCATCACACACTGCTATAGCTTGGCTGCAGACGTAGGTGGTAAGGTTGGGGGGAAAGGGAAACGTGTTTGTGTATTTGGTAAATTCACATTATTTTGTGAGATTTATCTCCCTAGAAGAAGTTCCACTGTACTTGGAGGAAGAGCAACACAGCCTACACTGCTTTCTGACTTAATCTTTAGGAAATTCCTAAAAATTGCTGGGCACAAAACAACCTAGATCATTGGGGTTCAAATCATCAGACTTAAGCTAGATGAATGAAAGTTATGAGAAAACATATTAAAATATAATATTCTAATTATTCTGAAAAGCTCCCTATCCTCTGAAATCAAAGTTGGAAAGGAATTTCATGGGATATCCTAACTCTGTGTGTGCGTGCGTGCGTGCGTGCATGTGTGTGTGTGTGTGTGTGTGTGTGTGTGTGTGTGTGTGTGTGTGTGTGTGATACTGGAGACTAAACCTAGGGCCTTCACCTTGAGCCATGTCCCCAGGCCATTTTTTATTCTTTATTTTTGAGACAGTCTTGCTAGGTTGCTAAAATGCCCAGGCTGGGTCTGAACTCGTGATCCTCCTCCCTCAGCCTCCCAGAGGGCTGGGATACAGGCTTGTGTCCCCAGCCTGAGTTACTAAAATTCTTTGAGAAACAAATCTTTACAATTGCACCTGGACAATGGGTTTATTTTTGCAGATCTAGGAGTAAAGACACTGCTGTCCTTGTCCTCCCAGAGGATAACAGGGAAGAAAAGCTACAGGGCAAAACTGGACTCTGTGGGAGGCTTAAGGCCGGGTATGATGAGAATACCCTTACCAGGTGCCCTGCTTTTTGAGCACACTGCACAGAGATCACAGAACCTCACACCTTTCCCCAGCCACCTGCAGAGAGCCAGCAGACATCTGGATGCTGAAAACCACCCAACCATTACTCCAACTGGGATTCCAGGTTGAGCCAGCTTGGCTCTCTGAGGCATATTAATACTGAATTTTGGCACAGGTGTGAGATACCTAATTTGTTATTAGAATACTAGGGAGAAAATTGTTCAATTCAGTGTCTTTTTAATAAGGACAAGACCATGCCCAAGGAGTCCCACTTATTGAAAATGCAGGATTCCAGAGCTATCTGGAATGTTCAATTCAATGGCTTATTTTATAAAACTTTAGAATCATACAATTCTGATCTTTCTAAAAAAAATCCTCCATCAGTTTGGACTTCAGATGTAAAATGACAATAACATAAAGGTAATCACCACTTTGCCTAACTGCAATGGGACAGGCACTGCTGGATGGCCACCATGGGCCACTCACATTCTCACCCTTCCTCGCACAGGACCGATCACAACCCCACAAGCAGACACTGGTATCTCAATCTTTGACTCCTCCTGAAACCAATGCTTAGTGAGGGAAGTCCTAGAGAAAAGAGGCCATGCGTGTTTTGGGTCACACATCCCAGAACTTGATATCACATGTTCAGTAAGTGTTAACGCAGCTCATAGCTAAGGACGCATCCCACCAGAATTTGATCAGAGGCCTACTTTAACTCAAAGCCTTTCTTTCTTCCAAGCCAAGAGCTTGCAAACTTTCTCTAAAATATAGGCCACGTAGTGTCAGCTACAACAACTCTGCCACTTCAGTCCCCAACCAGTCACAATCTATAACTGCGTAGATGTGGCTAGGTTACAATAAGATTTTATTGTGGGCTAGAGCCTGAGACATATGCTGGTCTGGTCACATCCGCACAATCATCATGCTTCATGAACACAAGGAGGGGAGAGACCAGCTATGCATATCTATGCAGTTTCTCAAACCCCCGCCACACTGAAGTCAGGCCCCACAGAACCACTCCTCAGAGAATCTTCCATTTGAGACAGGAAACCTACAGCTCCTCACTTTTAGAAAGAAGGCCCTGCGGGTGCTCGGCAAACAGCGATCCCACACAAGACACAAGCTCACTGATATAGGAGAAGCCCCAGGGCAGGCCCAGGAGAACCCTCTGAACCAAGGCCTATCGTAGTATTGCTGCCGGGCCTCCTTGGGCCAAGCGGAGATGTTACAAACAGCATTTTTAACTCACCCAAAGCCCCATACATATGCAGTGTAACCGAAAACTGGTGATGAAAAACGGCATTCCTGAGTAAAGTTTGCAGTGAAAAGTTTGAAATGAGACCAACACCTTTTATTTTTGGTTTTGTTCTTGTTTTTGTTTATTTGAGACAAGGTCTCAGAGTCCAGGCTGGCTTTGAACACATGGCAACCCCCTGCCTCAGCCTCCCGATTGCCAGAATTATAGGTATGCATCACCATGCCCGGCTTGTGTGGTGCTGAGGAATCAAACTCAGGACCTTGTGCTTGCTAGACAAGGGCCTTCACTGCTAAGCTATGTCCCCATCCTGAGACCTGCACCTTTTAAAGCAAAATTATTCTTGAGAGAAGCAAAAAGCTTGCTTATATCCAAAAGAAAAATGAAGTCAGAAAAAATAATCAAAAGTCAGTAATTTAAAGTTAAGAAATCAAAACCCACAGAAGGTAACTCGTTCAGAAGAAGAGCAAACTGGTGTCATATCCTCTCCATGTCTGCGATAGAAATGATACAAAAACAACATTTTTTCTCACCAAGAAAGGGTATTGTAGGCTTAAAGCAAAGAGCGTGGTAAGGACAGCTCTCTCAATGTTGAAAAATGGTGGCCACCAACTTCCTTGTCCATAATGTCTATTCCCATCTACTCACCTTCAAAAGATTTTGCAAGAATTAAATTAAAAATATAGGAAAGGGATAGGTGCTAGGTAAGTCACTGGGCCTTATAAAAATATAAGTGGTGCTGTAAGTGCAATTGCTACTTTTTTTTTATAAAGCGTCTCACTCTGGAGCCCAGGTTGGTCCTGAACTCACTATGTAGCCCAGGTTGGCTTGGACTCACGGCAATTCTCCTGCCTCAGCCTCCAGAATGCTGGGATTACAGGCATGCACCACCATGCCTGGCTTCATGTGGTGCTGGGGAATCAAACCACTGTGCCATTCTTCCAGCCCCAATTACCACTATTAAAGAACATGGAAAAAAGGAAACATCTAAAGAGAAAGTGTTACAAAAAAAAGATTTCTACTTGAATCATTTGACTGGTGTCCTACTAACACATTAACAGCATTCTAAATAAAATTTGTGAAACTCCCCCCATAATTATTACTTTTAATAGTATATTAGTTTGCAAAACATAATTACTATATTCAACATGGGGAATTGGTATAAAATTTTTTAAAAATATGTATGCATGAATGTATGGATAGGAAGATAAAATGATAAACCAAATCAGGAAAAATGTAACTAGTGAAATGTGAGTAAATAATTTGTGGAAGTTTAACAAAATTCTGAAATAACTACGTATGCCATTCTGTCTATTGCTTACATGTAATTTACTTATGTGATATGGATGTAAGTTTGCTCAATGTAGCAATTCACTTAACCTGTCTTTGATGTATGTTTATCCTAAGAGAACTGATGGATGCAATGATAACCTGAATGTCATTTGAATATACAAACATTCCCCCTTTCAGTCCTCAGCCAAGGAATTTGAAATTTAACTTCTCTCTTTTTCTTTTCTCACATTTTCTAGCCTTATGAATTCCATTGTTATAGTTCTTATGTGGACTGGTGGGTGAGGCCATGGTAAAGCATCTCAAGAAAGATATAGTAAGATACCAAAAAAAAGAACTTTTGGCAAATCATTCCAATAAAGGACTCTGCTGGACTCAGAGAAGAGGCATCAAGATATGGCCACTGCAGCCCTTTTTGGAGGTAGGAAGCTGAGCTAAAGAGCAATGATTTGAGTGGTGAAGTGAGTCAGACACAATTAAATATCACATGGTTTCTCTGATTTGGGAAACTCAGAATCCAGGCATTCTGTAGAACTGAATGGGTGTGAGAGTGGGAGTTAGGGGGGAAAGGAGGGTGTGGGAGAGCCAAGAACGGGAAGGGATTGTAAAGTTGATGTGATATGTATGTGCACGGAATAGTCAAGTTCATTGTAAATATTATGTATTGCATATGTATATTAATAAAAAGGGGAAAAAAACAAATACATCACCCATCCATCAACTTAAACAAAAGAATTACCACTATTGTTACGTTAATTGACTGCAGTAGCAGCGCTGACTTGTAGGCTTCGGCCTGTCACCCCATGCCCACATGCCCGCAACACCTTCCCTTTCAGCTGAGCTGAAACTGACTACAGAAAACATCTGAAGAATAAACAGGGGTTAGAGGAATAGCAGCGCAGTTAAAGTGCTTGCCTAGCAAGTGCAAGGCCCTGCACCACATAAAGCCGGATGTGATGGTGTATGCCTGTAATCCCAGCACTCTGGAGGCTGACGCAGGCGTATTGCAGTGAGTCCAAGGCCATTCTGAGCTGCACGGGGAGTTCAGGATCAGCCTGGGCTACAGAGTGAGACCCTGTCTCCAAAAAAAAGAAAGAGAGAAAGAAAGAAAGAAAGAAAGAAAGAAAGAAAGAAAGAAAGAAAGAAAGAAAGAAAAGAAAGAAAAGAAAAAATGAAAAAGAAAAAAAAAGAAACACACTGGTTCTGATTTTTCACATGACTGCCTCCTGCTTTTTTCTCTTGGACCGCAGCAGTACTCGGTAAGTGCCTCTGCCTCCCTGGGCTCTGGCCACACAGCATCAGGCACTGGGGAAAGAGGTCTCCCTTCACATCACACCCTCTCTCAGGGAGACAGTGTGTGCTGTGGAAATGCGGCTCAAGCACAGCCAGGAGAGGACAGAGCCCATGGAGAGGGGACAAGTGGGACAAAGACGGCCAGCGTCCAAGGACCCGGGTGTCTGCCATCAGGGTCAGTGGTTAAAGCACAGAGCCTGAGTTTACAACGCTGTGGACTCCAACATTGCCGTGGGCTGCACAGATTCTACAAGCCAGGCTGATCAAACAGAAACAGCTCGGAAAACTCGAATCCGTGGCAGCATGGCCAATGGCCATGGGAGCCCTCACTGCCCAGAACACGGCAGGGCCCACCCTCGGCTCCAAGCTGGGGTCTCCATGGCTCACGTCAGTTATTCCTCTTTCCAGACAAACACAGCCTTCAAGAAATATTTCTTAATGAGGAATCATTTTTTAAGACTTGGGGTCCCACATACTGTACTAGGGATCCAGTCCTGTCCTAAAAGGGGCACTGCTAGCAATCATTAACTGAAATGTCTACTGGAACCTAAAGCAGTCCACTTATTTTTAAAACAGGACATAATTGCCTGCAAGTCAGTGCAAAAGCCACGAGTGTGATCCTTCCGGCGTGCCTGGGGTCTAACTCCAATTCTGCATCATATCTCCTAGACCTATGGTAGGAAAAGCGGCAACTTCATTCCAACAATCTCCTTTATAAAGCGCATGTCAAAAATTCTTTAGGAAACTAAATGGTATATATATATATATATATATATATATATATATATGCACAGAAATACACCAGATCTTAAGTGGGAAGTGTTCCGAGCACAGGCCACTTGAAAGTTTCACCATAAATAGTAACTTTACACTGATCCCAAAATCACACTGAAAAATTATGCAGAAAAATCACGCTGTAACATCCCCCTCTAAAAGATATATGTGTTTAACAAAGCAAAACTAATTAGTGAATGATATGTTTGTTTTCCAGTACCATTATCTGATGGAAACATTTAGTTGTTTCGTGTTTTCAACAGCATTATATTTTATTCACTACCTTTTTACATTTCCTAAAGAATAGGGTACCACTGTTCTAAAGGGCTACCAATCCTACCTCCTCAATAATTCTCCTGCTTGAAATTACTAGTTTACCTCATTTCTCAACATACATGCATTTAAAGAAAAAACTTTCCATTAATACTAATTTCCTTTTAAGTAAAAAAAAAAAATCGTCTATTGTCTTCAACTACCAAAAGAGCAGCCAGGGTTTTTCAAGTTAACAAACAGAGAGAGAGAGAGAGAGAGAGAGAGAGAGAGAGAGAGAGAGAGAGAGAGAGAGAGAGAGGGCGCCTGCCCATGACCCTTGTCTTAGAAAACTTTGGCTTCTCACTGAAGGACTGCTGAGGACCCAGACTGGCCAATGTCCACAGATACCTGGTTTTACGAGCTCTACGACCCTTTCGATGAGTGCCTGGCAGAATTTACAAGGGTTGTTTGTCAAGACAAAAATAAGGCGCCTCCTCCCGACAGATTAAAGAATCGAGTTACAACCCATTATTTCGTCGCTGATTGTTTTTCTTTGTAATCAGTGGGAAAGTGCATCTCGGATGAAAGTCTTGCTGGAGCTGGAGGACTGCACATTAAGGCCTCCAATTAGCTATAAATCAGGTGTCTTTCCTACTGAGAACAAGGGAGAAAAGGCAAGGGCCCAGGAGGGAAAGGGGACGGGAAGCGCTTCCAAATTACATTCCGAAGGGGATGCCTAGGGCACACCTAAGGCGGGGGTTGAGATCCAGAGTGCGAGGTGAGAAAACCCTCCCAGATCAGCGGACCCTGCTTTCCTGCACCGGCAGGAGCGTTAGAGACCCCCACAAAACAAAACTTCAAACCCAGAGAGGGGCCCAGACTGGCAGCATAGGCAGACACGCAAGTCTCAAGGGCTGGAGCGTCAGCAACCTCGCATGCAAAGGGCCGGCCCTCAAAGCATTTCTAAGGACACCTGAAAAACCCAGCAGGTACTAGCCCAGCCCTGTGGCTCGGATGTGTCAGATCTGTCCGTCCAGCACTCCGGGAGGCTGAGGCAGGAGAATGGCAAGCCGGCGCTCAGCACAGGCAATCTGGTGAGACCTTGTCTCAAAATCAAAAGCAAAACGCGGGCTGAGGGTGTAGCACGGTGTGAAGGCCCTGGCTTGATCCCCAGCCCACACAACAACCCACCAACCCTAGCAGGTCCACTAAAACCCACATTCAGAGCAGGGGTTGAGCTGGCTGTATCCTAAACTCACACAAGAAAATTTTTAGTATTCTGGTTATTTCTGTGTTTTTCTCTAACCGTGAGAGCAGAGCTAGGTACCTTCCAACGGTGTAGCCCGGTGGCCAGCTGGCGGGGACCCAGGCTGGCACCGCGTGCAAGCGTGCCGAGGTCGGGGCATAAGCTAAGGGCGGGAGCAGAGCCCAGCGCAGGACCGCAGGCGGCGCCACATCCCGCCCCAGGGTGCCCAGGCGGTCGCCGCCTCGGTGTCCGCCGTCTGCGGGGACTGAATTTAATCCACTCAGGCAGCAGGCGCTCGTCCGGCCCCAGCGCGGCGCAACGCCAAGGAAAAACCGGTCTTCGCGCACCCAGGGCGTTAGAGTTCGTTACAAAGAGAACGGGTTGCGCAGCGAACAGGGTCCCGCGCCCCTTTACGAGGCTTTCCAGGAACCCGGCGCTGCCCTGTCCCCAGCCGTCTCCACAGCGTCCCGGGACGTCCTGGGCGCCGCCCGCGCCAAGACGGGACCCGACCAGCCCAGCGCCGGGGCCCGCGGTGGAAAAGGGAATCCACAACCGAGACGGAACCCTGCGGAGGGGACAGGGGACCCGCGGTGGGGACGAGGCAACCTGGATCCTACCTTGGGTGGCGACCCGGGAAGGGAATCGCGGTGATGGGGACGGGACTCCTCGGTCCCACCCTGGCGGAGCCCGTGGTAGGGGCGCGAGGGGATCCGATCCCAGCTTGGCGGATCGGGGAGACACCAGTGGAGACGGTGGGGGCCCGGCTCCTCCTAGCCGTGGGCTGATCAGCGCAGGAACCAGCCAAGGAACCAGCCATGGAGACAGCGGGACTCATGGTGACGACGAGGGAACCCGGACCCACGGGGAACCGCGCCGGGGACGGCGGACCCGCCAAGGAAAAGAGAAACCCGCGGTGAGGACGAGGAGGCCCTGACCCTACCTTGCTCGGGTCGAGGGGACCAGCGGTGGGCACGAGGGACCCACGATGAAGATGAAGACCCGCGATGGGACATGGGGGCCCGGAGAACCTGCGACCCGCCGCGGGGACAAGCACCCGCGTTAGGCACGGGGAGCCGCGGCGGGGACGGGACCCGTCCTACCTTGGTGTACTTGATCTCCAGGTCGGGCGTGGGCGCGGGCAGGAGGTGCAGCGCGGCCACCAGCGCGGCGGGGTCGGCCATGCACCCGCCTGGCGGCGGCGTCGCGGGGTCGCGGGAGGTCATGGCGCAGCGGCCGGCGGCCGGCCGGGCGCTATATAGCGGGGACCGCGCCCCCTGCCCAGGCGGGGAGGAGGGACCGCCCACGGCCACGGGCACGCCCACGGGCCCGGCCGACCCCTATCGCGGGCCGGGACCCGCCCACGGCCACGGCCCCGCCCCGCGGCCCCGCTGCCACGGGCCCACTATGGCCCTCGCCCTCGACGGGGCCGGCCCTGTCCCCAGCCTGTCCCACCTCGCGCACCTGGCCCGGGGAGATCTCTGGGCCCATCTCCTTGTTCTCGCCCCTCGCGTCCCAGGAGAGACACCCCACTGTCTCCCCAAGGACCCCAGAGTGCCGGGCCCCGCCGGCCACCTCCCCCCTGCTGAGGACCTCCGCCGCCCTCCCAGGCCCGCTGTCCGCCCCACCAACCCGGAAGGACTTAGCTGTCCCGCCCCAAGGACTCCTCCGTCTACCCGCCAAGGTCCCCACCGTCCCCTGGTCGCGGGTATTCGGGACTGGCATGGTAACTGAGGGTAGCGCCCCGCTAGAGGGTCCTCGAGCCAGGACCCCGCCGCTGCTGCCCCCTGCCGGCCGCCGGCTGTGGCGGGACGGTGGCCTGGGTCCCCCACCCCTACCCCGTGAGGAGTAGAACACCTCCTAGGCTCCTTTCCTCCTCCAATCCCCGCTTCCTGCCCCTCCCCTCCGCCCCAGCCCTCATCCACAAACGTTGCTTCCCTCGTTACAGCTGTGATTGCTCAGACCTGGGCTTCTCACTGGCCCCTGGGTGACTGTGCCCATCCCTGCCCTGAATGAGAGTGCTCTGCTGCTTCCAGGCCGTGGGTCTCACGTGGGTGCCAATCACAAGCCCAGAGAGCCCCTCCAGAACCGGTTTTGGGGCCTCGGCATGGAATGGAGCCCCAGGGAAAGCCCTCCATAGCTGGGGTCTTCACAGGAGGCCCCTGGCTGGAACCAGGCAGGAACCGTGGTTTCTCCCCTCCTTCCGTGGAAGGGGCATAGTGAGGCGAGTTCCCTCAAGTACTTCCTCCATGCGCAGCCCAAATGCCACTTACAGAGCTCCCATAAGCAGGGGCCAGCTGGACGACACCTGCCTCAAAGCTCACCTCGCTAAAACTGCCAATGCATGGACACAACAGTGGAATTGAAAGACGCTCAAGGGGCAGTAGGTTTGTAGACATAGGTTCTGGCCGTGAGCTTCCAAAGCTTCCCTGGAGGCAGGAGAGCCTGTCCTCACGAAGGAGGATAAGGCTGTTCCTGGTTGCGGGGGGTCCTAAGGCCAGAGACCGCCTCTATAACGGTATAGGTCATGCAAGCCTTTGTCATTAACCAAAGCCTTCCAAGCCAGAGAGACCACTGAGGGGTGAAGAGGGAAGGCCTTTGGGTTTACGGGGGAGAGAGGTGTGCCAGAGACCCAGGGGAGGGGTTCTGCAAAGGTGCTCTGAGCACCTTCCATGCAGGCTTGTTGCTGGTTCTGGGCGCAGACCCCACCAGCAGCCCCCAAACCACGGACCACCCTGGTGGGGGGTGGCAGGCCTGGGCCTGGAGGACAAAGTCCACCTCTCAGCCCAGGACAAGGCCAAGCCCAGACAGCCAATGTTTGAGGGGCGCCCAAAAGGGGAAGGGAGTCACTGCCCGGAGAGAGACTGAGCCCAGGCAGAGAAGGGGCAGGGCTCTGAGGGGACACTGAGTGTGGTGAGGAGCTGTGAGGAAGCGGGCCGGCAGGACAGGAACCCCGGTTCTGAGGCCCCGGTGTTCCCCCACTATCCTCTGCTTGCTGTCTCCATTGTACGGACCTGAGGCTCCCTCTCCAAGGCCCGGGGGGATGGGAGTGAGGCCTCCTGCATGATGCGCACCTTCCCAGCTTTTCTCTGCTCAGCGGGACGGGACATCTCTTGGTTTCCTATTGGACATCTGCAGAGATTCGCCGTGACCCCTGGCAGGCTGACGCGACAGCTCCCGAGTGGCCCTTGGGTAGGACGCGCTCCTCCTAGCCGTGGGCTGATCAGCTCAGGAACCAGCCAAGGAAACAGCCTCCTGCTCCTGCTACACCTCTTCAGCTCCTAAATCAGCCCAAGGCAGGCACTTCGGGAAGAATCTTTGCAGCGTGATTTAGCCAAAGATGCAGTCCCACTGGGCGCCCTTCACCGTCAACGGAGGCGCCCACGGCCCCTGCCCCTTCTCTCTTTCCAAATAAAGAACGTTTCCTCTTCCTGCTCTTCAGTTTTGCCTCACTTCCCGGGTGTCCTCACGCACAAATCCCCCGGACTAACTTCCGTCCACCATCGGCTCCGGGCGGAAGCCACTTTGGGCCCAGCTCTTTCACTGGCAGCAGGTGGGGCAGCGCTTGGAGGGCTGCCCTCACCTCCCTCTGCCTCATCTTTGGCATCTCGTTTCTTCCAGAGACTCCATGACACTTAGGGAGCCGGGATCGGCCAGCAGCCGCTTCCCGTTCCCCACACTCTGAGTGTCGGTCTCATCCCCAACTCGGGTGGGAAATGTCCCCACCACCCACCCGCGCCCTTGCCTTTGCTCCCCCACCTGTTAGCTATTGTTTAGGACACCTCTTGTTTGAACCCCCTGTGCCAGGAAACCTAAGCTCCGGGGGCCTTCTGTTTATTTCCCCGTGAAAGCGATTTATTAGCCCCCGTGGGGCCAATTTCCTGGAGCTGCGGAGGAGGAGAAAGATGAATTCTTGCCTCTTGTTTCCTCACCTCAGCCATAGAAGGCAGAGCTGTAATTTTAGAGCACCGGCAAAAGGGAAGGCGGACTTCGGAGTAGGAAGCTGTAGCAATTTGGGCTTCTTTTTTTGACGCAATGAAAAAGACGAAATTGTCTATGGAAGAATCACGCTTCAGGCATAGCAAGAGCGGTCAATGGAGCACACGGGTCCTGCCAAGGCGGGCTCGCAGTGGCCGTGACAAGGACAGCATGTCCCCTTAAAACGAGCCGCCGTGTCAGCCGCAGGTGGGCTGCTTAATGGCCTTTTTGTTTCCATTACCAACTGCTATGACAGTCCACCTTTCTAACAGTTACACTTGCATTTAAATTTATCTTCAAAAATAAATCACACGTGAGAGCATTTCCCTCGTCTGGGTTAATTGAATCAGTTCCTTCAGGAATGGCTCAAGTGTAATGATGGGAAGGAGGCACATTGTTAGAAACATCTTTAAAAAAAAAAATGGGGCCCTCAGGTTGGCGTGGAACGACCTCAGAGCTTATTTCAGACATGTTTCCTAATGATCGTGTCTGTCCCAAGTGGGACACGCCCAGCCGCGTTATCTAAAATGTTTCCTGAAAATTCCAGCAGAAAGGCTTAATGTGAAGAGGGAAGCGGTGTGCCTAATTTATTAATAAAAGCTCATAAAAGGTGAGCTTTACATATTTTTAATCCAGAAATGTTTAATGAAGCATACTGGTCCCATTATGAAAATGTCTATAAAATAAATCACTTATTTTTAATTTAATGTCAATATTAACTTTTTATTTACAATCTAAATGCTTAATTAGCCTTTTCCCTGTAACATCCAGAAGTGGCTGAGATTATGGTATTTATTAACCATAAAAATATTTTAGATATTAAAAAATAAAAGCCCCTCTGTCCTTCACGCAGCCCCTGGTGATGCTGTCCTGAGGAAAGGAGCATTTGTGGTTGCAAGAGTACAATACGGATGGGTCACTGTTCCAGAAACCTGTATTCTGATACAGAATGGCTGGACTACCCTGTACAAATAAATGTCCTCTCTACTTTTGGGGGACCCCCTCAGGAAACTATTTTAAAAATGGCAACCAGCTCTTCTTTTGTTGGAAAGCTACATTCCATTTCACCCGTAGTCTGAAGCCTTCCATTCAGGCACAGGAACTGAGCTCAGTACCCTTCTCGGTAATCACACTCAACAGGCAAAAACTGGAGTCCCAGGCAGCAGCATTTTCCGCAGGGAGCGAGAAAAGGGCTTCAGTGCCCTCTGCCGCTGACAATGCGCACTGCAAGGGGATAGTAAAGAGGACGCTTAGATTCCAAGTGTTTTATCTGATACCGGTGAGACATCGTCAGGTGTAGTTTGAGTTCTTCTAGAGGAAAACATCTCAGATTTGGACAATATTTAGACTTCAGTTATCCTAGAAGGAAAACTTCTACTAAAAGACCTGTTAGGGAAAAAGCAACAGTGTTTGCCAGGCAAATTTGCCACGGGGAGTGCAATGCTTAGACTCCAACAGTCCACTCACGCAGTGGGCAGAGCCCACGGTGTCACAGGTCCTCAGGGCTGGAGAAATAGCACAGCAATTAAGTGCTTGCCTTGCAAGCTCAAGGTCCTGAGTTGAGTTTCCAACATGCTGTCTCATAATTCCTTTTCTCACATAGGCAAGTGCACTAACTGGCATGTAGCTAAATTTGCCTTTTCCTCTCTCCTTGTTCATGCTCCTCAGTTTACATTTTTCTTCTAGTCCCTCCCTCCCATCCAGAGCTTCTCACTGTTGTCACCGCAGGACTCTCCACTTCTTTCCACATCCTTCTAACGCTTAGAATATTTGACTCTCAGGCTATTTGGGGGTAAAAAATTTCTGGATGAGCTTTGGTGACATCTTGTGAAAGAACTCATATTCACATTCACATTCACCAGAAAGCAAGGCTAAAGGAATTGTCCCTGCCTCCTCTTCTACCTGCTAGGATGGACCACTGAAAAGTTAATGACAGGGGACGGTATGAAGAAGCCTTAGCGACAGAGGGAGAAGTGCATTCTTTCTTCCCAGCCACATACTTTGCTGTGTGAAAGCTCAGGGCTGGCACACAAACTTCCAGTTTGGACATGTGGCCCCCAACGGCAAGGAGGGGCTTCCTTCAGGCATGTGGCTGTACCTATTCTGGAGCATCTGTGACTCCCTGCCTGTTGTTGCCAAACTTGAAACGTTTTCCTGCTCTCAGCCAAGTAAGTTCAGTTGAGCAAATGTGCATTGGCCCTACCTAGCACTAATACAGAGGACAGAAAAGAAGCAGGTGGCACATCGGCATCCTCAGGCTCACAGTGGGATTAGAATGACATCAATAGAGTGTAGGAAGTCCCTCGAGGGCCTTGGGAGACACCAAGCAGTCAGAACATCTCCTGCAGGATGAGAGGGAAAGAGGGTGTCAGAGGAGAGAGCCCCTTCCCACACTACTACAGCAGACTTCTGTGGGCCTCTGTGCCCTCCTGGGTGCTATGGGGACCCAAAACCTGAACGATAAGGATGACATCTTCTAAAACATGGCCCAAGAAACAACTCTTGGGACATTTTTGAGGGTGAAAGTAACCAACGTTGCCCCTCCGCTGAAGTGTTGCATAGCAGCTAAGGAACTGAGATCACTCCCACTTCCCAAATCCCAGTGGTCTGAGCTCAAGCATGAGGCCTTCTGGTACAGACAGAGAAAGAGGTAAAATGGGGGGGGGGGGGGGGGGGACACCAGGGCAGTAAGAAAGAAAGGACGTCACATGTGGCCCCACGTCATGCTCTCGAACCCGCGGACGTCACATGTGGCCCCACGTCATGCTCTCGAACCCGCGGTGCACAGAACTCACTCCCTGCTCAGGGGGTCACGACCCATGGACTGTCCAATGCTCTTCAAAGCTGGTTCCAAACACAGTCCCCTACAGAGCTTTAAAACCTATGCTGGCTGGGGTTCCCCTCCAGAGATCTCTTTGGGGGGCCCAGACTCAGGCAGGACTCAAGAAACTGAGACCCCAGTGTCCCTAAGGCCGGGCCGGGTGCTGCGGGTCCCTTGCCTCTGCTCTGCCACCCCTGGGAAGGGCACGTGGGCTCCCGGGCTTCCTGCTTTACAAGACTCTTGCATTGCTATTTTTAATTTAGTATTTGAAAAAGCACATCAAGCCTCGAATGGGCTGACCTTTCCACTAATGTATTTCACCTAAATTAACAGAAGCAATTAACTAATTTATGTTAGAAGGGTGCACTTTCCAGATTCCATTTATCAACGCTTAAATGCTTGATCTGGTGTTGCAGTCTAAATTTTTTATTATTACCCTTTAAGGCTGAAGAAATGTTTTACGCCTAATTAGTCAAACTTACATATTAAGGCAATAGATTCATTACAGGCTAATGACTACAGAGGTGGTGCCAGGGCTGTGCCTGCCAACGGAGAGGTCTCTGATTCCTCTACTGTGAGGACGGAACGGCCAGCAGCGGACCCTTCACGTTGTGGACTTCCCATCTCCCCATGGGCTGCACTGCGCATGGGGCTCTGTGGACCTGCCGTGGCAGGAACACAGTCCGTGCTGCGGCATCTCCAGAGCAACGAGGAGCACAGAGTTGCAGGAGGAGCAGATGTGAAGACACCTTTGGCATAAAAACGTACTGGTCTAGCTGACTCGAGTTGTGACTTTTTCTAATTTGAGTCTTTCCATTATACATCCTGGATGGGGGAGAAAAGAAAAAGAAAAAAAAAACTCCACAGAGAAATTATTATTACAAAGAAAGCAAAACTCTTTAACTTAGTACGATCTACTACTTGCCCCTTAAACCTATGTCTAAATAATTCAGAAATGTAGAATGAATTTCTGCAATATTTTCAGATATTAAATTTCTTATTTTTGTTATGGGCTATGAAGAGCCCATCATTTTTAGTAAGGATGATAAAGTTACCCAATTGTGAAAGGTGGAGGAAGGCGAGACGTCATCAGGAAAGTTGTTTTTGAAGTGGCTGGACAGCGAGAGAAATGACAAGAACGCTCCCCCAGTGCCCGTGCTGCCTTCCAGATCCAAGCAGGAGCAGAGCAGGGTGTCTGCAGTGTCACACGGACAGGGTTTAGGACACGGTGTGCCACCTGCTGAGGAATGAAAAGTATTTCTCATTTTTACAGTCCTTACATCACACAGGCACTTAAAGTATTAAAGTAACACATCTCGACCTTGAATTATACAGGTGCAAAGTTGCAGTAGAGTCCTGAGTGGGCATTCATCAGATGTCTAGAAACAAGCCAGCAGCAGCCTTCATCCCTTCCCTTGGCTGCCTTTCCTGTGCCTCACTGGGCAGACTCCCTGGCAGAGGAGGAACCCTGGTAGGTACACTCCTGACTGAGAAATGCATGAGTCGGTTCTAATATGCAGTGCTCTCACTGACGGAGAACAGATAGTCCTGTGCCCACAGGGTGCTTCATGGGTGCCCAGACAGTACCCACGAGGGGGCGGGGGGGGGGGGGGCTTTCCCACACTGTTTGCAAAAGTAAGGAGCACAGGAAAGGAGGAAATAAAAAATTTCTATGTTTTAGTTTCATGCATATGAAACTATAAAAAGAGTTTTCCAAGTGAAATCTCATCCTATCCAGCTTTCCTGAAACAAAAGGCTTTATCATAATTACTAAAAATAAAGACTTCCTCCTAGCCAGAGAAATTAAAATACGGAAGTTTCTTAAGTGAACCTGTTGTGGGAATTCATTTTCTGTCTCTGGATTATTTAGATTCCAAGTGTAACCACGCTCTCAGTGGGGCCAGGAGCAGATATCAGCAGGGCCTGAGCTAGAAGCTCAGCGGCCTTGCTGTGGGGACTCTGAGCAGATGCCAGGATGCAAGAGCCATCTCTTGGGTTCATGGTTCCCCTATGACCCGGGAACCCATACCCAGGCCACTGCAGGTGCCTCTGAGCCAGTCACCCTGGACAGCCACCCCACAGGGGCACCCTTTCTGGTCCTTGCCCCTTTCTCTGGAAGGCCAGCATTTCTTGCAGTGACCAGGAGCAGGCCGCTGGTCCACCTGGCATGTGGGGACCACAACTTTGAGCATCAAGGTGAAAGGAGTGACAGGTGTGCCACCTCTTCCAGTCACCCTGTCAGCACTGTTCAGGGGACGCTTCAAAATCAGAATTGTTGTTTCCCAGGGCCTAGAAGGTCTGCTCTCCTGCTTGGTCGTCAGGTCAGCATGGGGCTCCCCACAGTACCCTTAAGTGTGTTATTAACTTTGTAAGTGGGTAGCCTGATGGACCTTCAATCCTAAGATGGCTAATAGTCTTATTTTTATAATATCTTATAAGAGGCCATTACATTTAAAATATGAATAGGCTATTTTAACAATTTATTTAAATCTTCTGTTTAACTATTAAATTGTAATAGAAAAAAATTGAGCATTTTGGAAAAAAATAACTTTTGAAAACGTCTTGAGAGAAGTAATTTAATGCTTCTATTTTTATCTAATTCATCTTTCTGATGAAAATTGCTAGAGAGGATGGACTTGTTGCCTGTCACCTACGGAGCCCTGTGCCCAGCCTGACAGGGAGCGCCGTGACAACAGCGTCAGGCCGTGCAATGCTCAGGAGACGTGAAGGAGAAGTAGTTCTGTCCATGGGGGATCTGTGGCAGCAGAAGCAGGCCCACCTGCTAGGACAGGGCTTGGAGGCAAGACCAGCGCCAGGGCAGAAAGATCCAGGCACATTTGGGGAAAGTTTAGGGAGGAAAGGAAGGGCACCACCAGCCAAGGGGACAGGCCAAGAGCTTGACTCAGCAGGATGGGGAGCTAGGGTGCCTCAGCTGCCCTGTCCTCTCTCACACACTCACGGGGCCCTGTCCCCATTCCCAGGGGGCTGTTTACATCACAGCATTACATGGGGTGAGGGCAACAAATCCTAGAGAAAGTCTCCTGTGACTCATTATCACTCAACGCTGTAAACAGCCACACCAAGACAGAAAAAGATTCCAAAGGTCAGTACATCTATCAAGAAATGGCAGGCTGCAGTCAGGTAGGAAAAGCAAAGAGTTGTGAGACCCCTGGCCTCAGCACCCCGTGGGCCCAGGCTGGCCTGGTTAACTCTTTCCTACCCACTTTCTGGCCTTCCCTGCCCCGTCCTGCCTCTCACCATGCTTGGCTGTGGCTCCTGGTCCTCCACCTCTCCTGGGCAGCATAGATAGTCCTGCAAAGGAATACAGTGATGCAAATGTCTTGCAGGTAGAATTAGAGGGTCCCAGTTCGGTTCCTGTGGGGTTTGAGCTACAGGGACTCTCTGAGTCCCTCGAGGGAGGAGAGGAAGCCTGGGCTTTGGAACCAAGTTGTCCGTCCACTTCCGGGTGTTGGACTCCGGTGTCCGCGTTGCCCAGCTGGCAGCTTGGCCTTTGGCCATTCCAAGTGTAACAGCCACCCCCTTCTCATTAGTGGTTACCCCCACTGAGGAATGAAGCCCAACTCCTGGCACGATCAGGTTGTGCCCTTGGAAGGCAGACTGCACAACCATGGGGGACGAGGGGGAGAAAAGGTGGAAGTAGGCCCTTCATGTGAGTTCGAGAAGGGGCCGAGAGGTCAAGGCTTCCCTACATGAGCATCATCGTTCAAATCACGCCAGCCCTGCTGAGCTGGTCACCTGAGGAGGACTCCAACGTCAGCTTGTATCCTCCCTCCTCAGCTGGATTTGGAAATACAGGGGTCTAGAAGCTCTCCCAGCAGATGGAGGAACGTGGGTCCCAGGAGACACACGGCCAGCAGCCCACCAGGAGAAGGGGAAGTGAGCCTGCAGCTCTCACAGTGTCTGCAGAGCATTCCCGCCGTGTCCAGCAGAGCCCCCAAGGTCCCTCGCAGGGAGACCCCTTCAGCCCTGTGGTCACAGCAGCAGCCCTCTCGGGCAGCAGGGGTGGACACAAGCAGTGGGAAGGAGGGAAGGACAGCCTCAGGCTGGGTCTCCACTGAGGCCCAACATCAGACAGAACATGAGGTGCACTTGTCCTTGGCATAGATGTCCATAGAGGCAGCTGAGCATGGCCAGGGCTGCCTGCAGGCAGAGCAGGTGTCCCACGGACCCCACGGAGCTGGTCCCTGCCATCCCCAGACTCCCTTCTGCCATGTCCCCCATCCTCCCAGGCACACGGCCACTGGCCACACCTGCCCTCACTGCTGACGCCACCAGGGTGGCGTGGGTGGTGTGTGCCACCACCTTCCCTGTGCCCCTCGAGGCTCCAGGGTGAAGGGAGCCCCTCCTGAGGAACTGCCTCAGATGACGGCTCTGGGGCAGGTGTCTGCAACCAGAAATCAGGGGTGCCACTCCATCCCTGATGTTGTAACTCCCCAACGAGCTCCTGACAGTCTTGCTCAGCATTTAACACACAGTTAACAAGAAGGGCCTCAGTACTGCACTTTGTGGTGACTATGTGGGACTTAGGGGAGGAGGAGGAATGCTTCAGACACCCCAGAGGGCTGGACTTCCTTTTGAGTTGCTCAGAGTCCAGGGAGGACAAACATGCAAACACCGGACTGGAAGGTGGAGACGTGTGCAGAGGCCTAGGGAGACTCCAACCGCGCCGGGCCTGGTGTTAGAGACAGAGGAGGGCAGACAACCCAACGCGGGAGCTCCAGGCACGGAGCAGCGAAGGGGACAAAGCAAAACGCGATGGATCAGTATGGAAAGCGTGTGGATGGGTAATAGAAAGAGGGAGGGGAGAAGCCACCCAGGAAGCCCCGCTGGGGGTGAGGGGCAGGGGCCGCCTCCCACCTGCTGATGGCCAGTCCTCCGTCCCCCTGTGAAGACTTTCTAGCAGATCCCCACATCGCAGTGCCCTGCCGCACCCCACTGTTCTGTGCACCCCTAGCCACTAGCCCACACTGCTGCGGCCTTGGCTACTGGGTTTAGGGTATCATCTTTCACAGGGCCACAGGCGCTCCTAGGTCAAGGGGTTGTGCTTTATCTTAAAGCCACTGAGGGCAGGGAAGGTGACACCCCCAGGGAGGTGACACTGAGCACCTGATGTTAAAGGCACCCCCGGGACAGTAGGGGGGAAAGTGGCTTGGAGGCTCCTACAGCACCCCAGGCCAACCAGGAGGGCGGGAGGACTAGAGAAGGATCTGACTTTCAGGGAAACACTTTCAATTTGAGCTTTCTTTCACAGCATCTTTTGTTTCTTGTACCAAGACAGCCAGGACAGTGAATTCATGCAAGGCTTTCCTCCCACTCTGTATCTGACCTTCCCCTCTGGCTCCTCCCACCCACACCCTCGGCCTCCAGGGATGTTTTCAGGATGCCCCACCCCACCCCTTAAGGCCGTCTAGGGGCCTCAGGAATATCTTTGTCTTTCCGCCTCTCCTAGGCTCAAGTTTCTGTGCCAGCTCTTCCATGGCTGAGTTAGAAGGTCATCCTAGCCTTGGGGCTTTTCAGGATGCACAGGAGCACAGGCTGAAGAAAGAATCCTGGCTGTGAGAGAAGCAGGTCCTGGCTCCTTACCACAGATGGATGTGAGGACGCAGATGGACTGCATGTGATTTACTCTCCTGTGCACCGTGCCAACACTGAAGGTCCTATAGGTCCTGACGGGGTCGCTCTGTGTTTACTGACTCCAGTTGTAGAGAATGGTGTCCATTGTATAATCGGGGCTCTAGTCACCATGACTGCCTGGTAGAAAAAGTACAACACAAAAGCCGGGGGGGAAGGATGTTTAGGAACACGATGCAGGACAGAGTAGAATCAGTGAGTTTCCTCCAGCTCACTCACGCCCTGCCCTGCCTGCCTAATAATATTCCACTCCCCTCCAAGTCCATCCGGGAGCGCTCAGTGAGCAGATCTCACATGCCCGGCTTGCATTTCTACCTGTCTTTGTGGGATTTTGATCCACCATTTTCAGAATTTATTGGGCAATTTCTCTTTTCCCAGATCTATCTCCCTTCTATTCATCATCTTAATCAATGCTCACAGAAGCCTACAAAGTAGTATTTTTAATCTCCATCTCACCTGAAAGAAAACCTTTCTGGCCAGGCACAGTGTTGCAGGCCTGTCATCCAGGCACTCTGGAGACAGGAGGAACACCAGCTAGAGTCCAGCCTGGGCAAGTTAGCAACTTAAAGAGACCTTATGTCAAAATAAAGTTAAAAAGAATTTTGAAAGGGCTGGGGAGGGGGCTGGCTTGGTGTGAAGGCTATGGTTTAATAATCAATACCACGAAAGAAAAGAACAGGAAAGGATTGCCTTGGACTCATGGCAATTCTCCTGCCTCAACCTCCCCTGTGCTGGGATTACAGGCATGCACCACCACACTCAGCCTTTTTTTTTTTTTTTTGAGACAGGGTCTCACTCTGTGATCCAGGCTGGTCCTGAACTCACTTGGGAGCCTAGACTGGCCTTGGACTCATGGCAATCCTCCTGTCCCAAGTGCTGGGATTACAGGCATGGGCCACCACGCCCAGCTTATGGTGGTGCTGGGGAATCGAACTAGGGTACTTAGCGCTTGCTAGGCAAGCGCTTTAACAGCTGAGCCATTTCTCCAGCCCCCCCCCCCACACCCCACCCAGCTTATGTGGTGTTGGGAAATCAACTCAGGTACTTAGCGCTTGCTTTAACCTCTGAACCATTCCTCCAGCCCTTCCTTTTTATTTTTTATGTGGGGACAGGATCTTGCAAAAATCACTAAGTTGTCCAGTGTGGGCTGGAATTTGTAGTACTCCCATGCCAGCCTCCCAGAGTGCTGAGTTTATGGACATGTGTATACTACTCAAGCCTGGGCTTCATGATGAGTTGAGAACCATCCTGGGCTGCAGATCGAGATCCTGTCTCAAAAAAAAAAAAAAAAAAAAAAAGAATAAAAAAGGAGTGGAGGTGTACCTCTGTATGAGGGTTCTGGGTTCAATTTCCAGTACTGCAAAAACAAACTAATAAATAAATGAAAACTTAAATTAAAAAAAAAGAAAAAGAAAAGAACAGGAAAGGAAGGGATACCAATGCGGACTCCAGGCCAAATGGCTCCAGGGACCCAGCAGAGCCTCCAAGCGAGGAATTTGACTTTCAAATTCAGAATTCTTTTCACTCTATGCAAGGAAGAGTGATGGGCGTGTCTGGAGCATAGGTGGAATGTGGAGAGTACGAAAGGCATGAAGGGCATGAGGACTACAGATTATGAATTACAAAATAAAAGTAACCCATAGTGAGTGCAATTGAGTAAATTGCTAAAAACTGCCTAAAGCTCTGTATGGTACTGACAAGATTGTAAGCCAACTGGGTATGGACAAGAACATCACCTGGGTGCGGATAAAGACCTTGTATGGTTGATAATCAGAACCCCTGGCCAAATCTCTATCTGTAGCTTGCGGGCATAAAGATAGCATATAAACTGTCCTGGTCCTAAGCTCAGGGGTCGAGGTAGGAGCCGGAGACTCTGAACGTAAGACGCGTCTTGCTCCTCATCCCCGGCCTCCTCGCCTCCTGAGTGCAAGGCTACACCTCCTTGCATCCTGAGAGCGAGACCCCCTCCTGGAGAAGGAGTGACTGTCCAGCCGGGCAGCTATCGGCAGGTCCTGATCCAGGTATCGGTGGATCCTGATCCAGCCATCGACTGCCGAGCCCTCAAAAAGCTCATACGCGGGTGGGCTGTGGTCGCTGATAGTCAAGAACACGTCACATGGTGAGCATAAGGGACCCAGGATGGGAATAATTTTGACTGGCAGAACAACACTTTCTTTCCTGCTTAATTAATTGATCGCTTTATTATGGTTTGATTTATTAATTGGATTGATTGTTGTATGAATAAAGAACATTCCCAAGGTAAATTCATCTGCCTCTGTCCAGTCTGTCTCCTCTTACGGAGTGCTCACGACAGCACATATGCCCCAACTCCACAGCCCAGCAACTGAAAGCAAACGCCACAGTTACAATCATTTCATTTGTTTTTATTCCTTAAGCGACAGGTCACACGCAAATGTGTGGGTGACAGTTCAGGCCTTAAGACCTTTTGGCTGGGGGACACTTTGGCAGACACTCGGGAGCCTCAGCCAGCGCCCGGCACTCCCTGCTTTTCCGGTACAAAGCCCAGTAGGCACTTAGAGCTGCACAACCAGGCTCTGGGCAGACTGGGAGCTGTCACGTGTCAGTCCTGTGACCTTGAGTGGCCACCTGACCTCCCCGCGATGTGTGGAGGCTCCTAGCGCCTATCCAGTGGGATTCTTTTTAGACCTGAACGAGCTCATATAGCAAAAGTACCTGCAGCATCTCTGGAAACACAGGAAATGCTATTTAAACATTGTTACTACACAATCTCAGGAACCTACAGTAAAAAACTACTAACCAATGCTTAATCACACCGATTGTGCAGGAATCGTGAGCCGATCTGGCCACAGTCCTGTTAAAACTATCAAGATGGTCATGAATCATCTGCAGTGTGGCTATGGAAGACTGCGGGACCACCCCGAAACCTGGCTTTGCATGCTGATTCCACTGTTGGCAGCCCCACCTCCCTGACACATCCAGGAGCCTGTAATATATGGTCCCTAAGATGCTGCACCTGGTAACGGGCTCAGCCTTGGGACGGGCTTGGCATTTTGGGCTTCTGTTTAAATCTCTTGTATTAATAACCTTTTGTCTTCACGAAAGAACATTTTTCTGAAAGAACGTTCCAAAAACACTCAAAAGGCAAGGCAAATGACAAGGGGCCCCGGTGTGCCCAGCACTCAGACTTGACCCCTGGTGGTAGTTGCTGACCTCGTTAGATCTAAACCTCTACTTTTCCCCCTAGCATCTGAAAGCAAATTCAAGATACTGTGCCATGTCACGTACCAGCACTTGGGCATGCCTCCCTAAGTTTCCACCATAACATTATGAAAGCCAACAACTGAGAAAGACTCTTGAACCTCGTCTGTAACCCAGTGCATATGCAAATGCCCTTGGCTGTCTTAAAGGAGTCCCTTAGTAGGAAAATTGTTGAAACAAGAACTCAAACAAGGTGCACATTTTGCATGTATGACAGCATGCCTTCAGCGTCCTTTGCTGTGAAGTACCCCTTTTTTCATTTTGCCATTGATTTGTTGAAAGCCAAACATGTTATTTGTCTCATGAGACAGGATCACAAAGCACAGTGCCTGCGCAAAGCTAAAAGGGGTTCTCACTGTGAAATACACATTGCCTTGGTCGCCCCTCCAAATCCATCCCTTGTCCCCGACACACAGACTTCCGATGCTCCTATCTCCTCATTCTGCCACTTTCTGAAGCAGAGTTAGTCCTCTTCTGTGTCCTTAGTGCTGCCGTTGTGGCTGCCTTGATAACTTGAATGGTTCAAAACACCAGCCTTTCATGGCTTTCTTTGGGAGGGAGCCAGCAGGCACACAGTGCCAGGGGTGGTGAGGGGTGACAGAGGTGGGTGAGGACACACAGGGGCAGCATTCTCTGTGTTTTGATCACACCTTGTGAACAGAATAGTGTCATGGAGGGGTGAGGACAATGGCCCCAGTGTGTTGAAGGCAACCGGGACGGTTTTGAGGGGAACTGGTGGTGCTGTGTCTTCCACTTCAATACATTTTTAAAATGTAAGCACTCACTGTATGTTTTGATCATCCCTCAGGTACCCATAAATCGGTTCATTCTGCATGATGGTATTTAGTTTGTGCCAAGTGAGAGAGACCAGTCACAAGAGACCACACATTACGTCGATCCATTTACGTGAAGTGTCCAACATAGATGAACTCCTCAGGACAGAAAGTAGGCTGGAGGATGGCTAGGGCTGGAGGGAAAAAGAGGACTGAAGGGTGGTATCTGAGGAAAGGGCTTCCTTTGGGAGCAAAGAGGGGCTCTGAAATCTGCGACTGTGGATGCTCAAGCAGCTGCACTGTGCACTTCACCCGGGTGATTTGTGTGATATGTGAATTTTATCTCGAATAGACAGCTAAGGAAAAGCCTGATGCAGCCACTACAGAAAGGCCAAAGGGATGAGGCCTTGATGACCTTTCAGAAGGAACTTTCTTTTCTAATGGTGGGAGGTGTGGGCTAGACCGGAGGAAGCTGAGGCCACGCCTTACAAGACACCCCAGACCAAAAGGGGGTGACTCTGCCAACTTCCCCATGCAGAGCCATCTCTTCTCTGTGGCTACTACTTCTGAAGGAAAATGTCCTTCAAGCTTAGTGTCACCTGCCTCCACACCTGCACTCTTGAATCCAGGCCAAGGCCACAGTTGTGGTCTCCAGTTCCATCCTCTGCTGCCCAACCTGGCTGTGTGAGGAGGAAACACATAGAGGTTCAAAAGCCTCAAGACCAACACAACTGAGAAAAGACCAAGGCGCTGATGCCAATTAAGAGACCCCGAAGGCACGTGAAAACTAGGTGTGTCCCACAATTCCAGACAGCTTCAATGTTTACAAGATTTTACTGAAGCTGGGCTTGGTGCCAGGCCTGTCATCCCAACACTCCGGGAGGCTGAGATAGGAGGCTCTCCAGTTCAAGCCCAGCCTGGGCAACTTAGCAAAACTATCTCAAATGAAAAAATAAAGAGTCTGGGAGCCTTGGGCTCCACCTCAAGTACCACACACAAGCACACACACATACACATACACGGCCCAAAACACACGAAATCTAGATATGTCTTATTATGCCAAGCTGGCTTCTTTGTTATACATTTTTTTTATTGGGATGATTGGAGAAATATGAACATCACAGAGGCCTAGATAACAGCAGTACCAACATCACCTTGTCACGCCTATGGTGACCGTGTCTGGAGGAGGACGCCTCAGGGCAGGCAATGCCAAAGTAAACGCAACTGAGTCACACCCTCGGTTAATGCTCAAGGGATTTGGGGTAAAGTCCTTGGTGCGATCTTTGCAGTTTTTCTATAAATTTGTAGTTGTTTAAGAAAAGTCTATGCAAAATAAAAACAAAGTGACCTTGAAGTTAAATTCTCTGAGCAACCCACAGATGCAAGCATACATCCTTTCTGAAGGAGTAACTGCACCTAGCCCTCAAAGAATGTCAACTGGGGATTCACAGTTAAAATCCCGAAACAGAGGGAAATAAATCATCACAAGAAAACAACAGCAGAAAAATATCTATAGCAAAATCAAAAACCGAAAGACTTCAGATATTGGAAATAGCAGACGAAGAAACAGGCGATATGAAGTACAGGTTTAAGGTGTTTTAAGAAGTAGAGAGGAGAGAGAGGGAGAAGGAGAACCAAGGAGACTCGAGAAAAGTTCTAGAAAAGAAAAATATAATAGTTGGAAGCGAAAGTTTAATATTTAACATATTAAAAATAGATTGGACATAGTTTAAGAAAGAGTCCATGAACTACAAGATAGAGTCAAAGAAAAATTCCCAGAATGCAACTCAGAGGGTCGGAAATACAAGCCATACAGAGGACACAGCCAGAGGAACCTGCTCACACCTGGCTGGCCTTTTCACGGGTGCGGAGAGTGTGGGAAGAGTTGGTACTTGTAGAGATAATCAACAAACCACTGATGAGATTAAGCGAGGGGGAAAGAAACTGGGAAAGATCTCGGCGCAGGAATGGAAAACCCACATCCGTCAGTTGCTGGAGGGTTTAAGGAGGGGAGGTCATCACAACACACTTGCAAATGGAGATAGAGTAGGCAATTGTCTAGAAAAGGAAAGCTTACCTAAGCTGATTCAAGCAGACAGAAAGTGAATGCTGCTGCACCACAGAGGGAATTAAGCCAGAGTTAAAGCATACATCTTATCTCATAGAAAACTCCAGGGCTGACAGTCCCACCAAACAGCAGAAGAGGAGACTCTTCCAGAAAACAGAGAGGAAGGAACTCTGCAGCTCAGCTGCAGAATTTGTAATCTAGATGCCAAAACCACGTGGTGAAAGAGAAGAATGCCAGCCCAGCAGCCTCCGTAATGGACCCAGCTGCAAAGATCAAGACACAATTGCAGCAACCTAAGACAGCCCGTGCGGAAGGGCTACCAAGCATTTCCAGGAGTGCATGGCTAGGTTAAATTAGAAAATCTTATCACAAAAGACTTAAGAATAAAGATGAAAAGCCATGTGACTGGTTCCATAGACTCACAGAAAGTTTTTAGTAAATGTCAACATTCATTCTGTAAGAAAAAAATTAGCAAACGAATAATGAAAGGGAACTTCCTTAATCCTCAGAGCGGTATTTGTTTTTGAAAAAGTACCTAGAGCAAAAATTATCCTTAATAGTGAAATAATTTAAAACTTTCCCATGAAATCATGGCAAGGAGAGGGGGTAACTTCTGTTATGGAGGCTGTTTAACTTGTACTCACGGGTAAGGCAGGTACCCTAGCCAGGAAAATATGGCCAGGTATAAAGGTATGAAAGTTATTATGGTTAAAATATTAGACTTAATAGAATTAATAGATATAACCAATGTATAAAGATCAAATGGCTTTTTTGGGGGTGGGGGGTGATAAAACTAATAGCCAAGGCTGGTCTTGAGCACCCAGGCCCAAGCGATAACGCCTGCTTCAACCTCCTACCTCAACCTCCCAAGTAGCTGGGACCACAGGCACATGTCCCTCCCCTGGGTTCATTTATATTTTAGCAGGTCAGCAACAAACAAAATTTAGAATGTTTAACATAATACCAGCCCTCAAAACCTAAAAAAAACAAGTTGCTAGAGTAATTTGAGTAGAAGTCTGTAGGACCACGCAGGCAGATGTGTAAGTCTTCACTGAGGAGTTTTAGAAAAGGCACACAAACAAAATAGCCTTTGTCTGTGGTTTGGAAAACAGTGTTGTACAGATGCCAAATAGCCCACGTGACTGACACAGTGCGGTGCCACCCAAAAGGCCCACAGGTACCATATCTCTTATGGAATTCGACCGGTGAACTCTAAACTCAAAGCCCCTACAGATCAAAGGGCCCTTGGGGAGGCCAGGGGGAAGATGTGCCCTGCCTGCCCCATGGCAAGACTCAAGGGGAAGCCACAGGCCCCACAGCAGCAAGGATGGGGGATGGTCCAACTCCAACCCTGAGCCCCATGCAAACAATCAGTTCTAGAGGATTAAAGCCTCACAGAAACAGCAATACGGGAAATCTCTAAGGTGCTATGTAGAAGAACATCTCCATGTCCTCCAGGTTGGGGAAGGATTTAAATGAAATGGAAATATCACGAAGGAAAAGTTAAAAACTTGGCTTTGTTGGTATTGTATTAAAATTGCATATTCTCTTTCTTAACAACACTCAAATTGCAGAACTTCAGGTTTCCCTAAGTCCGGGTCAGCCCCAGGGCTGTTGACATAACATCAGCAAACGCTTTCGAGTTAAAGGCAGCGTGTGAATGAAGAACACACTTCTGTATCTTTCTTAACCTCCAGACTTGCAACGATTTCATCCAACTGTGCCTCCTCCATTTGGAAAGGATGCCATCCTGCCTTCATGCCACCCACCTCTATGATGTCCCTCCATTTTGCCTGCTCACCTTTGTGCCAGCTCACCTTTATTCTGCCCTCGTCTTATTTACTTCATCATCGCTGTGTTTCATTACCCAATATATCCAATTTAGTAGAGGAAAAGTGTATTTTAGCCCAGTTTCAGAAGACCACAATCCTTTCATGAGAGGCTGGCACCAATGCAAGGACATGGTAGAGGTGGAGGTAGGAGCAACCCCTCACAGCGTTGCAAACAGGAAGCCAAGTCCAGTCCCTGAAAGAAGGCAGGAGAAGCGGTATATATCCTTCCAGGTCCTATCCTGTGACCTACCCTTTCTGGGTCCAGCCTCAGTTTTCTACCCCTTCCAGGTTGAAGCCCCCGCCACACACCTGAAATCCAATCCACGTGCCTGGATTTCAATTCACACACCTGGAGTCTGTACCACCTGCCTATCTTCCAGGACACACCCATAATCCACCCCACCAGACCAGGCTCCAATCTCCTAACAGCACTGTGTCCCATAGATAATCTGTACCATCCAAATACAGCAGACTTTTGGGGAACATTCCAACCCAAACCACAATACCCATCTTTAGATCAGCCCACCCTTTGTGCCAGCCTACCCTTGCACCAGCCTCAGTGTCTTTTCACCAGCCCACCTTCACATCTGCCTATCTTCATGGTGACCCACCTTCATGCCAGCCCACCTGCACGCCAGACCACCTTCACGCCAGCTCACCTTTGCGCCAGCCCACCTTTATATCATTCCACCTTTTTTTTTTTTTAAGAAAAAAAAAAAGCTTCTACTCCTTTGGCCCAGCTCATGAGCAGAACCATCTATCATTCTAGGGAAGAAGCAGAGCTCAAGACTGGACCTCACCCCGAAACCAGGCATGACCTAGCCAACAGAGCTGGCAGCGGCTGGGCACCACCTGAGCCCAGGAGCAGCCGTGCGCTCCCAGAGCCCACCATCATCGCTGCTCCCTCCCTCCCATCCAGAGAGGTCCCTCTGGCCTGAGGGCCTGGCGGGAGACCATCCCGCTAAGCTCTTCTTGTCTGCCGCCATTGTCAGGCCTCATTTCTTCCTGACCTCCTGAAGTCATAATTCCCCCGGGGCTCTTTGATAGCCTGAGGCCTTCCCTGGGAGGTGGCTTTTCTGGACAGGGCTCCGTTTTCTTCAGGAAAGCTTTGGGCCTCTGCCCTTCACCTCTGAGATGCCAGGGTTGCCACTGTTGAGCCCTGGGGTCTTTTCCTTTTCCATGATGTCTGTCTTCTCTGGCCTCAGGGCTTTGGTGTAACGTGTTTTCAATTCATTTTGTTCTGTGCAAGACCGTCCAGGTGGGGGCGCAAGAGAGCTTGGCGAGGGCATCTGAGGCCAGTGCAGGAGGCCAGGGCCTTTCTTTGAAGTGTCCACAGAGCCAAGGATCTCTGGGAAAGCCACACCCTCACTCCTAAACCAGGAATAGCTGGTCACCTGGGGACAGGGGCCTTGCAGTTGTGACAAAGGTGATGAGGCAGGCCGGCGAGGGCCCTGGCTGACTCAGCAGGGGCCCTGTGACAGAAGGATCCTTCCCCCAGGAGAGCTGGGTGAGGACAGAAGCAGGGATGAAGTGGGGTGTTCCCTAGATGGAGAGAGGATGGGGGGTCAGAAAGCGCATGGCCGCCTGCAGCTGAGAAAGGCAAGGCGCAGACTGTCACCAGGGCCTGCAGGAGGATGCCAGCTTGGCAGCCTCTGGACTTGGGGCCCAGGAAGATTCATTTTGGACCTGAACCATTAGATCACGAATTTGGATTAAGTTAGCTCAGCTTGCTTGGATGGAGCCAGCCCTGTGGTCCTCTGACCTGCGTGAAGATTCCACGGTGACACATGCAGGCCCTTCTTGATAAGCGTGGACCCTATACCTCATACATTGTACAAGTGAGGAACATGAGGCACAGAGGACACAGAGCAAAGTAGAAGAGGCCTTGGGTCCTGCCTGAAATCGAGCACGGAAGGGTTGCAAGAATACTCATGGGACATGAGCCCGCCTTTTGGTCCCAAATGACTGCGCACTCACACCCACTCTGTGTAGGCTAAGTTTCTCAAGTTAGTTCTCAAGCAACCCTCGTCCCTG
This sequence comes from Ctenodactylus gundi, assembly GCA_004027205.1. Taxonomy (NCBI): domain Eukaryota; kingdom Metazoa; phylum Chordata; class Mammalia; order Rodentia; family Ctenodactylidae; genus Ctenodactylus; species Ctenodactylus gundi. Next base: position 311,090 of record PVKB01001274.1, read on the forward strand.
TTCTGTGAGCCTCCCTGGGGAGGATAACATCTGCTGACTAGTCCAACTGCCTGCATCCTCCTTCTGTGTCTTTCCCCACCCCGCCTACACCCAAGGTTTGCAGTTTTTCTATAACTTGGTTCTGCTTCTGGTCTCCCACCTGAGACACCAGTCTGAACTTCTTGAGGGGCCCCTTTGGCTCCACCCTGCTCTCACCAGATGGTGCCCAGACCAGGTGTTGCTGACTCCTGGAGCCTTGGGCCCCGGGTGGGATTCACAGCACATGCCCAAACTAGGTGCTGACCACATCCTTCCCTGCCTTCCCCTGATCCGATGCTGGCAGAGAATTGGTCGATATCCCATAACAGCCTGTCCAGCTGCTCTGTGTCCACACCCAGGCTCTCTGGGTTGTGCCTCCAAGGAGACACTGACTTAGAGAGAGAGAAAGGAGATACTACTCACAGAGGAGTCCTAAGGGACAATCTGTAAGCCACATGATTTTTCCATCAAAGTAAATATATTCAGGATGTCTTTGACAGCATCCCCCAATCTCCATCTTCCCGTAGTTCCATGTGAATTAATTCAGATGTGGTTTGAGCCAATTAGCAAGTCTATCTTTTAAAAAGAACTATACAATTCACATATCATAAAGTTCACCCTTTCCAAGCATAAACTTCCATAGTTTTTACATAGTGTATTCCCAAATTTTTCGACTGTCACTACCATTTAATTCCAGAATACTCTCTTTATCCCTGATAGAAACGTGTGCTCCATGGTGTTCACCTCGTGTCCCTTACCCCGGGCCTTTCTCCATGATCTGCCCTATGCTGGACATTTCATACCCATGCATGTGGCTGTTGTGACTGTCTTCTTTCACTTGTCACAGTCTGCACTTCAGCATGGTGTGCCTACCCCACAGTGTGTACCTCTTCTTTGTTCTTTTCATGGCTGAATAATATTTCCTTGATGGTTGTAACACAATTTTTTACCCACTTACCAGGTGGCATAGATTTGGGTTATGAATAATGTTACTGAGAATAATCCTGTCTAAATATTTGAACAGACACGTATTTTTGATTCCGTCAGGCACAGCCCTAACAGTGAGATTGCTGGGTCACATGGCAGCTCTGTGTTTATTGAGGGGCTTGTCGTGGTTTCCAAAATAGTGGCACAGTTTTTCATTCCCACCAGCGAGGTGGGAAGGCTCTAGTTTCTGTCTCCTCACGAGCTTGTGTTGTTTGTGCTATCTTTTCATATATGGTGCTGAGGAATCAAACCTAGGGTTTTATACTTGTAAGGCAAGCACTTTAACCACTGTGCCATTTCTTCAGCCCCTATTTTTAAATTTTGTGATCTTTATATTGTTGAGTCACATTCTAGGTAGTAAAACCTTCACCAGTCCAATATTTGCAAACTTCTCCCATTTTGTGAGATATCTTTTCACTCTCCTGATAGAATCTTTTGCTGAAAAAAGACACAATAATTTTGATGCTGCTTATTTTGTCCATTTTTCTTTTGCTAAATGTGAGTTTGCTATTTTGCCTAAGAAGCCACTGCCTTAAAATTAGTATTGAAGTCCTCACTCATTCTGTATACGATGTGAGGTAGGGATCCAGCCTCACGCCTTCACATGTGGAGATCCAGTTGCCCAGCGCCATTTGTTAAAGAGCCTGTTCTTTCTTTTCCCGGTTCTCAATCTTTACTCTTTATGTTGGTTTCCTTTAGTTCTCTGGATATGTTTTAGCTGATGGGAAACTCTTTGTACAGTAAGCCCACCATCTGTGCTTCCTTAGGAAAAGTTTCTATGATCTTCCCTCTTTCACCCCTGTTAACCCATTAATATTTTCTTAATTCTTAGACGGTCCAGGACTTGTTGTTGAGAAATGGACATATGAAATAGCTTGGTATGGAAACTTGGGGAATCAAATAATCTTCCCTCTTTAATATTTATAGCTAGTTTGGTAATTTTTCTGAACTAATTCTATAAAGTCTGTGTTATCTGTTGCATGTGGTCACAGAAGTCTCTATGCTTAGTCACCTTAGTGGTCAGCTAGGAATGGGAAGAAAGGCTGTGAGACGCCTGGGCTTTCAGTCTTCCACACATTCGCTGGGAGCTGAGCCCTACTGGGCGCTCACTGTGGCACTCAGCCTGGTGCTCAGCAACTTGACCTTCGCCTTCCCTTCTTCCTTGGGCAGAGCCACACGTTTCTCAGGACGTCACCAGTCCCAGTAGATGATGGCAGTTCCTGGCCTAGGAGTCTGAGGACTCTCTCACATGGTACCTGGGCCTCATTCCACAGCTGCCTGGACACCATCCTTGTAGGCTATTGGCTTTCAAGACTACTCCAGAGCCATGCAGCGATGTAGGAAGAGTCCAAATTAAAATGTCACAAATAAATAAAACTATAACGTCACGAAGTGGGCTGTTCTCAGCCTGTTGTCCACTCTTCTCGAATAAATGCTTCCTGTTTGGTACAAATTGTGCTGATTTCCAGGGCTCTGATAAAGGTTGTTTCTGCCTGTTTTTGCTGGTATCTTTGCCACTTGTACAGAGTAGAGAGACATCAGGAGACATCTGGGAAGATCAAGGCAGTGCCACCTCACTTGGTGCCAGGGTGGATTGGTAAATACTCCCAATGTGGCAGATTTCACATGTGGCTCAGATTATAAACAAGATACAAAAGCTGACCACCAAAATCCTGCACCATGGCGATGGCTCTGCGCCATGGGCTGTGGGCAGGAAGGGGGTCTTCTGACTGTGTGAGGAAGTGGGAAAGACTTCCAGGACATCCCTGATGACCTCAGTTGGAGGTGAGCTCTAAAGAACAGCTAGAAGTCAGCTTGGGTGGTGGAGTCAAGGACACTGCCTGCAAAACTGGCAGGCAGAGTGAGACTCACCGTATTGACCTATAAGAGCAGAGGTGGGTTACGAGGGAATTCCTAAGGCCTAGAAAGGAGAGTCGGGCAGGTGAGGTGTGAGTCACAGACAACACAGAGCTCTGTGTGCTCGCCCTGTGTCATAGCACGCCCTCTGTTGCTTGAGAAGTCCCTCCAGCTGTGATCCAGGCTGGACCCCCCCACACCTTCAGGTCAAAGCAAATCCCTACCTGTGGTCCATACTAACCCTGCACTTTCCAACTCACTTATCAACTAGCTCATTTTTCAATACCCCCCCCCCCCCACCAGCAGCACACTCTCTGTCCCTGCCCCTTTCCCTACCACTTTCTGACTACCGGTCGTGGCTTGGACAATGCTATCCACTTCCCACTGTGTGCCCCTCCCCGACGGAGGCAAGTTCCTGCCTACTCATTATGCCCTCCCTAATCGGGTCTCCTGCTCATATAGGAACCATTCTTAAGCCACTAAGATGTACCACCAAAAAGATGAATAATCCATATCAGTCTTCCTTTGAAATCCTTCCTAATGTGGGCATTGGCAGTCAGGTTGGAATGCAGGTAGTTTATTTGGGGAGGTGGGGGGGTGACCTCAGGAAGTATAAGAAGGGAAAGCAAGGTAAGGGGGAAAAAAGCCATAAAGGGACTGTTCTGCATTAGGTCATCTCTGTGGCTCAGGGCCAATAGGGACTCCTAGAACTTCAGCTCATAACGGGCTTACCAAGGTGGCTCTCGCTGGCCGAAGTCTGCTGAGGCAGCCGCACCCCCTTGGCAGAGTGAGCTCTCAGCAGTCAGAGGTCCTAAGGCAGAAGGCAGACCAGCCAGCGGGAGCTAGGAAGGGGTTAGTAGGTGTGCCTGTCATCTGCACCTGCGGAAGATCATTTAAGAGGACTCTGCACGGGGCATCAATATCGTCTGCGTTGATGCCTCGCTGTCCAGAGGTTTCCTTCTGGTAGGCAGAGGCCGGTGCAAACACTTGGCCTGCATGCTACGGGAGAAGAATGCCCAGGGTGCAGGAGGAGGTGTGCCGCAGGGACGGCTGCGTCCTGCCTGGAGAGGACCAGGCGAGAGGCTGCCCGAGCAGAGCCCTGCAGACCCCGCGCTGTCCCAGTGACCTGTCCATCGTATGAAGGAATACAAAACCACAATGACCATGCAGCATTCAGGTGCCTGGCACACAGAGAGCTCTCGTGGGCGGTGGAGGCTGTCTCTGGCATCCGGTGGCCCCAGAGCAGGTCACCTGGAGGTGGCAAGCAGGTGGGAGTGGTGCCCCTGCCTTCCTGGTCTGCCTAATCTCATCTGCCCAATCTCACATCAGAAGGGTGTTACTCTGAAACCAGCCTCTCAGCTGTGTTGTGAAAGATCAGAAGTCGGGGTGTTGTCAGGAAGGAAAAGGGGGGCGTGGCAGGTAGGTAGAGACCAAGGAGGCTCCCGAGTGTCATGTGCTCAGAGCATGTTGGTGGGCAGGGCCACGGAACATCCTCACCCTGCTCAGAACAGGGCTGCAAAGTGGGCACTGCGGTAACCTCTTCGCACTGGCGAGGAAGTGGCATGGGGCTGTTGGCAACCTGCCTTCGTTTCCACAGCTATGATGTGGTGGGGCAGACACAGAAACCCAAGGCCACAACCAGGGTGTTTAAGCCTCGGTGCTCCTGTCTCTCCAGCACGAGGCAGAGGTGAGTGGGTGGTGCCCCTCATGTTCTGGAGACCCTTGGAACATGTGAACGGATGCCCAGAGTTCCTCCCACAGATGTGCTCCCTGTCCAGGCTCCAGATGCCCCTAAGCCTGGGGCTGGCCTCATGGCTCCGGGTCATGCTTCCTTCCCTCCAGGAGTCCCTCACGCCTCTGCCCCCTCCCTGGGATCCCTGTTTCTCTGGTCCTCACACTTACTTCCACCCCAGCCGTTGCCTTTTGGGGTCTCCTGGTTGATGCATACAGTCACCTGATTGATGTGCTTATTCCTACCATCCCTCCGGGACAAAGTGGGGAGCTGAGGGGCCTGATTCCAGCCACCAGCAGGGACGTGAGAAAGGAGAGACCAATGCCAGGAGTCCCAGAAGGATGGAGGTGAGGCGGAAGTCAGTGTGAGATCCAGCGCCACCTCCCTAGAGAAACAGGAACTCCAGAGAAGGGGCGAGGGACTGGCTGGAGGGAAGGGTGTGTGACCCGGAGCTGGGAAGGGGGGAGCCTGGACAGGGAGGGCCGTGTGCACTGGGTCACGGATTCCTCCTCGGGATCAGCCTGTGGGCAGAAGCAGCAGCTCAGTGGGGGCAGTGGGTGGTTCCTACCGCCAGCTCACAGAGCTCTGGTCCACACCTCCGGAGCTTCCCCCGGTGGCCTGGCTTCCCCTTGCAACCTTTCTCCTGAGGCGGCTCGTACAGACCCAACGGTGGTTTCCCACGGTGTAAATTAATGAAAGGGCATCGAGGTAAGAAATCAGCCCCCAGTGAGCTTGGGGATGTGTGACAGCTCTCTGGAGTGCGGGCATGATGAAAGTAAGTTTCTAGACCTGTGAAACTGAAGGGAACACAGTGGCCCTGAGCTGTCCCTGCCCCAGGGACAGCTCCTTTCTTTAGAGTTAGTCAGCTCCTTCTTAACAACCTCCAGGGGGCAAGGAGTCCTGGGCACTCGGCGGACTGCAGTCACTCGATTCGACTGCAAGCAATTAAAATGCCACTGTTACCTGTCATAAGCAGCCCTGGCAGCAGGAGGTGGCTTGTGAAGCTAGGTATGATGGTGCACACCTGAAATCCCAGCACTCTGGGAGGCTGAAGGAGGATGGGCTGCTGGGGAAACTTGGCAAATTGGTGAGAACTTGTCTCAAAATTTTTAAATAAATAAATAAATAATAAGGGCTGGGAATGTGACTGTGTGAAGGTCCTTGGTTCGAGTCCCAGTACAATAAGGGGAGGAGAGAGAGAGAGAGAGAGAGAGAGAGAGAGAGAGAGAGAGAGAGAGAGAGCGCTCAAGGGGATTCTGGGAATCTGTGGATCTCTATGGCCTGCTTCAAGCCTCCCTAGGATTTATAAGGCACATAAAGCGTCCTTACGCAACAGTTCCTCCCACTGATCTGTGTCACACACACAATTCTAAGGCAAGTGTCCCGCTCCCCTCTCAACCAGACTTTTGACCTAGCTCCCCACCTCACCCCCATACACACATACCCTGAGTGAAGTCGGTGGCTGGACAGTGAGGGACAGTCCAGTCCAAGGGGACAAGAATAGCACTAGGGCTCAGTGTCCCGGGTCCTAGTGTTCAGATCTTGGTCCAACCGGGAGCTGCCCCAAGGAAGCCATCATACGGTCTCATTCACAATGAGGTGGGTCACAGACATGGTCGGACCTTTTCCAGTCCCCAGATTCTATGATATTAGGACATTCTCTACAAGAAAGCGGGTAATAGTCCCCTGACTTCCCTGAATACGGACCTGAAAAACAAAGCGCTCCAGTCACCATTGAACCACAGCCCTTGTCTGTGCTCCTGCCTCCCCCAGGGCCTCTCTGAGAAAGACTCCAGACACCCATCCCAGTTCCCAAGACTCTATGGCTTCTACCGAAGGCCAGGGCTACCTCTCATCAGTTTTCCTGTGCCCAGAGCCCAGTCCAGGGCTGAGCACTTGGACAGCGAAAAAAAGAAAAAATTGCTCAATTGCTGTACTGAAATAAACCAATGTAGATAAGAAAATTCATTTATCATCTGCCCAAACTGTAAGTTCATGGATTTACCCACTTTCTGTGTACCAAAAGTAAAAAATATATAGAAAAAATGCTCATTTGAAAGTATTACTGCTGGAGTTGTAGCTTAATGGTCAAGCTCCAGCCTATCAAGCCCAAGGCTCTGGGTTCAATTCCCCAGCACCACATAAACCAGGCATGGTGGTGCTTTCCTGTAATCTCAGAGCTTGGGAGGCTGAGGCAGGAGGAGTTTGAGGCAAGCCTAGGCTACATAATGAGTTCAGGACTAGCATGAACTGTAGAGCAAGACCATGTCTAACAGGAAGGAAGGAAGGAAGGAAGGAAGGAAGGAAGGAAGGAAGGAAGGAAGGAAGGAAAAAAGAAAGAAAGCAAGCAAGCAAGCACTACTGACTACCATTGTGCATCAAACAGATTGTCATATTTTCCCCCATGTCTTTTGGTGACATACCAAATTTCAGCAACCAAAACCTTTGGATATCATGCAACAAACAAAACCAAAGGGACCTTGCTTCATTTGGTCAACACTGTCCCCCCAGGCAAGTCCCTTCTGAGCAAATGTTTGCACACATGGATCACCACCTCTGTCCCCAGGATCAATGACCTCATCTCGCAGAGGACACAGAGGCTGAGGACCAGAGGGGTCCTCTGGGTGCCCACATCGGCCCCAACTATGCTCCACCCCAACCACTCTAGCCAAGCAGAGTTGATAATGAAATTTTTGATGACTTTATCCCCCACTGTGCTTTTGTAATGGCCACAGGACCCCTGAGTCAGGAATCCTCAGGCTCCGACTCGAGGCAGTGCTGCTGTTTCCCTGGAGTGTGATTATGAACAGGCCTCGACCAGTTCTATCCTCTACCAGCTGTAAAGAGAGTTGTTCTTTCCTCTCTGCCAACCCAGGCTTCATAAAGGATCATGTACCCAAGCCTGGGTAGGAAAGGTGCCCTGGAGCCTCCTGCGGCTGGAGCCTTGAGAATAGGAGCAGCCACAGCTCTTGTTATAAGTTGGGCCCACTCCAGCACACGTACTGTGAGAGTTCTTTTGAAAGCTATTCCCGAGTTTGACTTTTAGTTCAAGGCATTTTCAAGTATCCTGTGCTATGAAAATTGGGAGAAAGCTTATTCATGTCCACGGCAGAGGTTTACTGTGCTAAGCTGTCAAGGCCACAGTAACAACTAGGAAACATCATTCTTATTTCGGGAAATTTGAAACCTACATAAAGGAAGAAAACACACATGTGCATATTCAAGTACACATGTGTAAGAAGAAACAAGGGGAGTGTGATGAGGGTCGAGTGAGTCATGCACACAGCTGGTGGCATAGGCAATTGGTGGCAGAAGGTGGCACTCTTTAGCGGAATTGTGAGGAGTATTCATAAGCAAGTTAGACTGTGGGCCTGCTCTTCCAGTGGGGTGGAGGGCAGGGTGAGGGCCAGGAGAGAGGAGGGAGAAGACATTCTAGGGGAGGGGACACACACAGGCTGCGGTTCAGGCAGAAATGAGCAATGAGCATTGCACCATCTCTGTGGGACCTTTCAGGAGAAAAGAAATTTCATGCTTGAGACCATTAAGATCCACATGGGTGACCAGGGAGGAGGTGTATTTGTGGGTGTCTTAACTTATTTTCTGTAACTATAACAAAATGTTTGAGAGCAGACACTCTAGACCCCTGGGGATGACCTTTCCCAAAGCCAAGACCCAGTGACATGCTGTACCTCTGGAACCCTTGTGACTTTCCCTCCGGTGTGCTTCCCTTCCCATACCCTGTTTACAAGGCTGAGGCCATCAGAGCCCGCCCACAGGCCCGAGCTCTGTCCTCCGCCTTGTGGGTGGCCACTGAGAGCATTTCTCTCCTTAGTAGAAGCCGAGCTGCCCTCACCCCACCCCCAAAGCCTTTGTACACACACACACACACACACACACACACACACACACACACACACACTTCCTTCCCTATTTCATGGGCTGACCCCCGGGCTTCCTCCTGAGCTCCGCTCACACTCCCCATCTTCAGCACCACCATCCGCGACCTCGCTGGACAGGTGAATCCCCTGGGTCTCACGTGTTTGTAAGAACATGACCCCACATGGGGTCATGTCCATGTCTCCCTGGGGTGGTGTACTGTGTGTGTGTGTGTGTGTGTGTGTGTGTGTGTGTGTGTGTGTGATGTCCCACCTCCTCTGTTTCCCTAGACACTCTCCTGGCCCATGGACGACAACCGTCCTGTGTGCTTTCACTCAGTGCAGGGCCTGATGCAGAGGGACAAGGCCATAAATACCTGTAGGATGAGTGAGTAAGGAGAGGAGACACCCATGGGTCCCCTTCCTTGACACCATGGTCCTGTTCCTCTGGTCTATCCACTAGGACCTGGTCCCAGGTAGCTCTCTGAGACAATGGCATCTGTGATCATTTAGCAGGCACTAGAGCCTGAAGGCTGTGCAATGGTGCTGCCTCCAGAAAGTCACAGGTGTTAAACTTCACCTATGATTACATACCTTCATCTGCCCCGAGGTCTCCGCAGCTATGTCTTCCAATGTCCCCTTACTCCTGCTACTGCCTCCTTGGCTGGGGAGCACAGAGGGCTCCTGCCACAGGAGGGGAGTGCCAGGGAACACAGGTGAGGGGAGCTGGTGGGGTGGGTGCTCTTCCGGGGGGGTGCTGGGTTCTCTTTCTCCAGAACCACATCTTGAGCCCCTGGCAGGGTAAGGAACTGTTTGCACACTCACCTGCTGCCTGCGAGCCTGTGCCTCCCCAGGTTCCAGAGGGTTAATGTAGGAGTTTAAGGGGACCATTCAAACCCTTCTGGTTCCACTGGGGTGGTATAGATTCAGACTGGTCTCCACGTAGTAGAAACTCTCGCATGCTAGGGTTTATTTTCTGTTTTGCCTGAATAGTTTGTGGAAAATGAAGGTGACAACTTGGTTTCCAACTGGAAAGCTTCTCCAGAAATTTTGCTGGCTTGTTCACTGTCCTCAGCAAATGGGGCTTGTTGGTGGTGGTCGAAGAGGGGTCACGAGCTCACCATCTCTAGATGGCGGTGGTCACAGGGTTTCTTGCCAACATCAGAATAGTGCCCTCAAATCGCCAAAATGATGTTAGAAGTGCGAGGGACTTGTTTGATAGGAAAATGAGCCTGTGCTTTACAAATATTCTCTGGCCCGGAGGACAACCACAGAGTGTTTACAGTAGGCGTATCTATTCCCGGTCCCACAATTCCAAATTACACCCCAGCCGCCCACTTCTGAGTAGGAAAGAAAAAAATCAGAAGCCTGCAGTTGTGTAACATGCGAATCTCTTCTGGACCAGGGCCCATCGCTGTGGTTTGGCAACACACCAGTCCATCTCTTTTCTCATCTGCCCGAAAAAAAAAAAGCAAGGCAAAAAAAAAAAAATACCTGGAGTATAAAGGTAATGATTAATCTTTCCGGCACACAGGATGGTTTTGAAGATTTCAGACTGAACTCACGAATTCAAGCCCAGAGCAGCAACCAGAGAATGACGGTCTCATCAGCAGAGGACTGAGTTCCCCCTCGGCTCGGGACGGCGCTGGGAAGCCACAAGTGTCTTTCCGCACAACCCCAGGACTCCACAAGGAGCCAGCTCCGTCTCCGTGTTCATGTGCTGGTGACAGCTGGGAGCAGAAGAGGTCGTGTCAACTCAGGAGCTCCAGGATGCAGACGGAGAAGGCTGAGGCAAGAAAGAGCTTCCGGCAGAGGGTGGCCCTGAGGAGCAGTTTGGCCAAGGAGATGCTGTCTGAGTTCCTGGGCACGTTCATCATGATTGTGAGTGTGTCCGCAAACCCACTGGGCTTGCACCTCTCTTGGCAGCCAGGGCGCGGGGTTGGTCTGGCTCGCTTCCTTTGGCTCAGTAGTCGGGTTCAGCTGTTCTAGGAAACAACTGCTGCCGGGCTGTTTGGCTATGGATGGGCCACACTGTGAGGCTTTCATGCTGTGGTTGTGTTAACCCTCATCAGGGATGGAGCGGGAACAGGAGGGGAATAGGTTTCCTCTCCTCAGGGACTGCCAGACTCTGGACCTCAGATGGCTTTGTGAATGCCAAGTTCACGGTGGGACATGGGTCTGGCGGAGGAGAGATTGTACCCTGCTTGCGTTACACTGGGGTAGCCCATGCACCTGGGCAAAGGACTAATAACCGATAAATACACCAGCAAGGAGGAGCTCACCAGGACAGGTACTTGGCAAAGACTAGGCCATCAGGTCATTGGGCTTTGAGCATACTGGAAAGACCACTAGGCAGGATAAGTGCATGCACCAGGCCAGGTTTGGTTTCCAATCACAAACAGTTAAACAGTTATAAGAACCTCTAGGTATAAATGAGAGACCCCCTCGTGGGGGTTCGTCCAGAGACTTGCTTAAGCTGTTACGGCAGACTGGCTGGCTGGCTTATGCAGCATAGGTTCTAGCTTTCATCCGCCGTGGGTCCTTGTGCTCTCTAGACCCTAAATTTTTAGCTGGTATCAGATAATTTGTGAACAGAAAATTACTGTCGTGTGGCAACTGATTTTAACTGGAGTTGACGTTGTTTTAAAACCAATCAAAGGCTCCTTACTCCAGGTAAAAGGAATTCCATTCTTCAGAAGGTTGCAGATCACTGCTCATAAATTTCACACATTAAAACGTCATTGCTTTAGTGGAATACATTATGATTTAAAGAACAAGCCTAGAATACATCAGCTAAGCCAAAATTGGGCAAGAAACATGGACTCTAAATACTGAACTAGGGTGAGTAGAGGAAAGTCTTGGCGTTTTCTGATCTCTGACTCTTCCAACCCTGTCATTCTAGTGTTTTGGTGGAGCTTCGGGGACAGTTTTTCTTTCTCCTCCTTCCCCTGGCAGGGAGTGTGGGCTACTGTGGCCATGCCTACCCTCAGGATTTAGGCAGATGAAATAGAAAGGAGAAGAGAGGAGGGAAGATCTGGACGTTCCTCCAAGTCCAGCTCACTGCTCACAGAAAAGACACTCGCAGCAACAGAGACTCTTGTGTTACGGTGTTTGACAGTCTGGACCCAAAGGAGAGAGTGGTTGTCACCACTGACTGATTTCAGCCCTTCGGTGACGCACAGTACAGAAAAATGAAGCAAGCTCTTAGAATTCTGCAGAAAACAGGAAGAAGTAGACTGGACTTTTTTTTTTTTTTTTTTTGGCAATCAACAAAGTTAAACCCCTTGTATTTTTTCGTGAGAATCTGTTTCCCACCCCCATTCTTCTTAAGTCAAGAAGGTGGCTGCTGCTCTCAAGCCTCCGTTGTTCACTGTAGGCTTTAGTGATGAGTAACACATCTTCCCAGGTACGACACTGAGGTCTGTATTTTTTAGTTTTCACCTGCCTTGCAATTCTTGTCCAAGGCAGCCACAGACACCAGAATCCCTTCCCCAAGGCCAGCCATAGGTGCTCTATCTTCCCCGCCTTTCTCTCTTCGAGCTTTCTGGCCATAAAAAGTTTTCACTCAAGGGCCTTTCTAAACCCATGCTTAGAGCCCCCATCTGGCTGAGAAAGATTTTCCAGGAAGCAGTGAAGGAAATCAGAGGAATCTGTTTTTTTCTTCTCCTCCTAACCGCCATACCTAAATTCTGGTGTCCCCCACTAAACAGACTGCATGCACCACACTCTAGTGGTCACTGAAGTCTTCTGTGTAGATTGTTGTGTGGGAAAACACAGTCTGGTTCCTACACACGCATAGTATTTGAGGTGGGCTCTAAAGATACAAGATCTTAATATGGCTTGTTGAAAAGTTAAAATCTATATCGTCCAGCCAAAACAAATCATCTCACGAGCATATTAATTCCTACTTATATTATATATTTATTATCTAAAGTCAACCCTGGTGAAATCTACGACTGTGATTACAGTCTTCATGTCAACAAGGAGTTTTCGCACCTGTACAGGAGGGTTTTTTTTTTTTTAACCAGTAAATCAACATGGTTTTGCTCAAGGGTTATTTAGTTGTTTCTGACTGATTGAAAAAATGTGGGTTTGCCTTGCTTTTTCTAGTAAAAGTTCTCTGTGTTGATAAGGCTTGGGCAAAGGGGTCGTTCAAAGGACTGTGGAGGGTAGGCAGAGGGATTGCTACTCCCTCATATTGGTGAGATTCATTTCCCACCCTCACCTCCATGCAGACATCTGCAGTATGAGCTCACTGCAGTAGCATTAAGGGAAAAGTAGAAAACAGTGAAGAGCTCTTCGTAAACTACAGCTAAAGCCAGCAATTATGAAGCTGCAGGCAAAGAGTTAGCTCGGACCTGGCCTTGGTGACCAGATAGGTAGGCCATTCACGTTTACCCCTGTTGGGGACAGACTGGCAACAGAGAAAAGGGGTAGAAGCGTGGCCACATGCGCTTAGGGAGCATGCTGAGGACCGAAGGCTTGTCTGCAGTGCCTCATGATAGTGTATTCATTGTTATTGTTAATTAATGATTACATTAACCAGTAGCAAGAATTAACTGCTTAATAATCACCCAAAAACAATTGGGAAAATGAGGGCTCAAAGGGATCAAGTACCTGGCCCGAGCCAGGCAGGCTTCAAACCAGATTCTTCCTAATTCCACAACAGACACTTCCCCCACTTGCCAGGTCCCTGGGAAGGCTGCAGGTAGCTCAGACCCCCTCAGCTTCACCGTTTGTCCACACAGGAGTCATGAGCAAGCATCTCCTATAGGCACCTGGTGAGACCAGTCACGTCACTCAGGGCCACTGTCTCCCTGAGAGGGGAATGAATATGAGGCCCCTGCACCTGGGCCAGTGTGTTGCCTACAGGAGCTGCCTCAGGGGACAGCTGTCCACCTGCCGCTCAATGGGGCACTGGCCTGTGTCAGGCCTAGAACAGTGTATTTCACCTCCCAAGTCTTGTTCCTTTCCAAGGAAGCCACTCATCGCAGTATCTGTATGGGAACTGGGGCCATGTGACCCATGACATGTACAGTTCCCGACCTGGGAGCTGGTCCTGAGGGCCTGGCTGCCTACCCCTCCTCCACTGGAAGTCTGTAAGAAACCAGCAGCTTCGTCTTCCCCTTGGGGTACCTTCCCCAGCACTATACCTACACAAGAGGAGACCCCAAAGTGCTCAGAATGAAAACTTGGGCTGAGCCCCTTGAGTCTCCAGACATTCTGAAAGGCTTCTCGAGGGGCAGTGCACCATGCCTTCCTCTCCCTTGGGCTCCCAGCCCTCTGACTCAAGGCTTAGCCTGTGGATAGTGCTAAGGCGTCAGCTGACAGGCCCCTGGTCCACCTAGAGGATCATAGCCTCTGAGCTGGCCTGGAGAGTGAACAGCCTCTCCTTGTGCAGGAGGAGGACCCTCTATGCCCTCCTTCCTCTACCAAGCTTCCATATTAGGGAGTCGCCATTCTGCAACTCTAGACTGAAAAGACTAAAAGTAACATCTGTGACTGGTGTCTTGGTGGGAAGTCGAAAGGGCCACCCTGGAACTCAGCACAGGGGTGGGAGGTGCACTCAGCAGAGGCAGGAAGGGAGCTGCTGGTCTGTGGTACAGGAGAGATTCCAGCCTCTGCAGAGCTGCCTCCCTGTTCCTGCCCCACCTCCAGCCCTAGTGGCCAAGGTCCCTCCCCCGAGCCTGGGCTCAGAGCTCAAAACTCCCTTTCAAGAGGACTCTTGGTCAAATCTGCTGGCCATAGAGTTCTGGGTCTAGCGTTCTAGGGCTAGAGTGTACTCTGATCACACAGTGGGTCCTTTCTATGCCAGGGAGTTCCTGAAGTGGAAGACCTTATGGTCAACATTTGGAATATAGTGGGAGTGCTGGGAGCAAAGCTCAGTGGTTAGAGCTCTTGCCTAGAAGCACAAGGCCATGGCTTCTGTTCCTCAGCACCACATAAACTAGCCGTGGTGGCACAGCCTGCAATACCATTGCTTGGGAAGCTAAGACAGGAGGAATGCCTTGATTGAGGCCAGCCTAGGCTACATAGTGAGTTCGGGACCAGCTTGGACTACAGAGTGAGAGCCTGTCTCAATAAATAAATAATAGAATACAGTTGGGAAATTTTTTAAAGAAGTCAGATTCAAAGTGACACCTGCTTTTCAGGGCCTCATCCAGGCAATGGTGGATGCAGGGTGAGCACACACCACTGGCCCTTTCCGTTCCAGGAGCAGCCGAGGCCCAGCTGAAACAATCCTGTGTACCATGAGTCAGTGCTGGGCCCAGCAGCACCGCCTCGGTGTCACTGGGGCACTGAGCCTGCTCAGCTAATTCCTGTTGAAGTCTCCTGTAAGAGGGCGAAAGGACGGTGACAACTGCATTTCCCCTGGTGTCACAGGGGAGCATGATTAAGAGACTCACCAGAGAAGCCCAGCCTTGAGGTCAGGAGCTGGTGTGACATCCAGAGCCCAGTTCCTCTAAGGTACTGTCACTTGGTGAGCACTAGCTCTTCTTTCCATGTGACAGCCCAGAGCCAGGACAGGGTCACAGCCTGGAATGCTGAGGCCTCCTCAGAGGTGGGACAGGCACAACCCCACACAGAAAGTGAAGGCACGTGGCTTGGGGCTCTGATGGACACCCTGGGGAGCCCTGTTCCTCCCTCCCTCTCGTGCTCCCCTCTCTAGGTCCTCCTACACACTGCCCCTGTGCCCGGAGCTGGGGCCCACTGGGAGGCGGGCCTCTGGAGCCTGACCCTCCCTTCTCGCTCCATCAAGGCCCTTGGTGCTTCCTGCTGCCTTGGTTCTGCTGGCTCTTCGCACCACCCCTAGTGCCCAGGATGACTCTGGCCACTGACTGTGCTACAACTTGGGCCGTAGATGTCCCCTAAAGCCCTTGTGTTATGGGCCTGGTCCCAGCCTGTAATGCTACTGAGATATGGTGGGGCCTGTCGGGGGAGGCCAAGTCAGTGGGTATTGGGACTCTGGTCCCGTCCTCTCTCCTTTGCATCCTGGCACCTAGGAGGCAACTGTGAACCACAACCTCTGGAACCATAAGCCTAAGCAAACCTTCCCTCCTCTTAAGTTACACTGTATTGTGGGTACTGTGTTACAGTAACTCACAGCTGACTGTCGTGCCTGGTTCATCTGTCAGAGCCATGGGGATCCACCACTGGGCTGTCTCACGGGGTGGTCTCTGTGTCCGACCCTGCATCTTTCAGAGAAGGGAAGAGAGCCACACACACACACACACACACACACACACACACACACACACACACTCCCAGAGCTCTGTCAAGGGCTCGTCCCTCCAGTGGGAGCTGCAGAGAACCCACCCATAGGCAGGCCCATTTCCTGAATGTTCAGCCTTTTGTGGGTTTGGTCCTTTGCAAGTCCTGGGTGTTCTGCATGGTACGTACACATGAGGTACAGCTCAGGTCTGAAGACTCTGGGGACACCTGAGCGGGATGCCACAGCTGACCGCTCCTGGCCCAAGGGACAAGGACCAGGAGGCTAGAGGTGGCACTCAGCATGCTCTATACTCCAGGCCCTGCTTATTCCCGAGAAGACCTGCGGAGGGGAGGAAACGGCTCCCATTTCATAGACAAGGAAATCAAGGCTTAGCATGGCTAAGCAGCTTGCCCACCCAGGTGGGGCACAACGGGAGCAGATCCCACCCACCCTGGTTCCTCTCACCGAGATGGGTGGCACTCTCACTCCATGCACATTTTGAGGTCTGACTCCATCTCTTGCAACGATATGCCTCATCTCATGTGTCTGGGCACTTACCACAGGACTCATGGTCTGCGCAACTTCTAGCTCTGAAGATGCTCTCGCGGCACTTCCAAGGTGTGCCTGTTTACACAGCGTCTTCTTGGCAGGCTGCCGTGCAGTGTGGCTGTGGAGATAGGTCCTCGTCAGGGTGCCAATGCTGTCATCACACTGAGCAGGCTTGTAGGACCCCCTCTGCAAGGCACTGAGGAACTTACCATGCATGGACTCCTGGAGGAGGGTGTGGTGGTCTTCAAGGTGCCTCCTCAAGGTTATGAGCTCTCTGACACTGCCCTCCAGCGGCTTCTCACACGTGCGCCAGCGGCAAGGCCAGAGCTCAAGTCCCACGGACTCTACAGTCTCAGGCACCATCCAAGCTCCACACACCTCCTGATTTGATGGAGAGGAAGTACAATTCCACAGAAACTTCCATCTGTTCCTATGTTTCTGTCAATGCTAGTTCCTAGCCTCTGCCCAGTTCTCCCTGGGATGCTGTACTTTTTCTCAAAAGTTTTGAGATTTTAGAGTTTATTTTAAATCCAGACACTAAATATATTTTGTGTTGGGACTGGACTCCTATGTCAGTGGTTAGAGCACTTGCCTAGCGTACACAAGGCCTTAGGTTCGATCTCCCCAGCACCTCATAAAAATTAGCAGATGTGGCGGTGCACACCTGTAATCCAGCATGCCTGTAATCCCACAGGCTGAAGCAGGAGGATTGCTGTGATTTTGAGGCCAGCCTAGACTACATAGTGAACACAGGGCCAGCCAGAACTAGAGTGAGATCCTGTCTCAAAAAAAAAAAGAAAAGAAAAAGAAAAAAGGATTTTTTCTTTCTCTTTCAGAGCTTCAGATCATTAGACTTTATTTGATGTGTTCAGTGGAGTAGGTGTGTGTTACCCCGGTTTGGGAGGAGACACTGCTGTCCCAGTACTTATGACTAATTTACCCTTACTAGTACCTACACCAACTCACATCTCTGTGCAGTTCTGGGTCCCTTCCAATGATCTCTTTGTCCTCTGGTTCTGGGGGTGCTGATGCCCCAGTGCCCACCCCCCCCAGGCCACAGCCACCAAGGGCTGATTGTAACCAGAGCACTGAGACTTTGGGCTCAGCTCTCTGTGACCGTCTCTGTTATGACTGAGAACATTTTATTCTTCAGTTAACCTAACTGCCCGGGCAACTGAGTGTGAGGACTCAATCTGTCCCTGTGAGGGGAACGAGGAGGCCCCTGGCAGCATCACAGCCACAGGGGAGCACAGCGAGAGCACGTGGAGGGGGGGTGGGGGGAGGGTTTTCCCCGCTCAGCCCAGCCACCCGACAGGGACAGGGCCTTGGTGAAGTCCCGTGCCTTCCGGGTCTGGTGGGGACAAGGTGTTGGAGGAATAGTAAGAGGAATGTGTGTAGCACACCTGGCCCACGGGGTATGTGCCAGACTCGGACGCTTTCCTGCACTCAGCAGGCGGGGTGACATACTGCCCACCCCGGCCCCATTGCTTATTATTCTTGTGGGTGCAAGAAGGTCCCCTGACCACCCCCTGACCTCTGGTGTCCTGACTGCGAAAGAGAGACAGCAGAAGGACCCAACACACAGGGTCATGCAGCCGCGAGGGCCCCTGGGAGAAGGCGTGACATGTGCTGAGTGCTCAGAGACCCCACATCAGCCCTTCTTGTTTTTGTCATTACTGCTGTTATTCTCATCTGATAAGACGTCATCACAGAAAGCGAACTGGTGTGGAGGAAAAGTCCGTCAGTGTCGTGCACGGCAGAGTCCAGACCTTCTAACTGGCTCTCCAGGCCAGTCTGCCTGGAGAGCTCTGCTGAGAGATGCCATCAGAGGCAAAAGCAGTCAGCGACACACTGCGCCGCTGCCCAGGCAGGGAGCTTCTGTGGAGACAAAGAGTGAGGTCTGGGGTCTCTTCAACTTAGATGAAGTTAGGCCATAGTCGGTCCCTCACTTGAAGGTGGCCACAGGCCCTTCTTCCAGGAACTGGGGGCCTGGGGCATCTCGGCCCAGGGCTGTGTCTTCCTGGAACCTGGGGGCCGGAAGCACAGGCACCAAGAGCATGGGGGGGCAGGGGGGTTCTGCCCAGACTGCAGACAGGAGCTCACAGCCCAGGCAGGCAACAGAGCACTCAAGAAGGACCAGGTGGGGACCTGGCAGGACCCCTGGGAGTACCCGGGAGAGGGCAGAGCACACCATCCTAGGTGGGTTTCTGCCACGCTCCTCCATAGCCAGAAAGAAAAAGGTGAGGCTTTTCCAGATTCTCCAGACTTCTGTGTGTAATTTTTCCATCCTTAACTACTAGTAATATATTATAGTACTAGAAAACATATGAACATCCAGGAAGCCTGACTAATAGAGATCGAATTCCTACCAGGCAAGATTACGGCCCTTTTCCCTTCTGGCAAAGTTGGCTGAGGCACCATAG
Source organism: Ctenodactylus gundi (assembly GCA_004027205.1). NCBI lineage: Eukaryota > Metazoa > Chordata > Mammalia > Rodentia > Ctenodactylidae > Ctenodactylus > Ctenodactylus gundi. The sequence goes on from PVKB01001274.1 coordinate 329,744, forward strand.
TAGAAACCATTTTTATTTCAGGTAATATCAGGAGAGAAATACAACTCATAGCATCTTATCCCAATTTCCTTAGCAGGACAATTTCTTCATACCTCAAATGCCTATAATGTTATAATCTCAGATTTAACAACATTACCTCAAGGTATCCATTAATTTGGGGTATTGACCATGCAATTCAATAAGTGAGGGATAAAAATATTTCAGAGTACCCACCATCCACTCAGAAAGGCCAGATTGCCAAGCCTTATCTTCCTGAGCACTTCCTCTGAACAAAAATCTTGTGTCATTCGCTAGCGCTTAACACTAAATGATATGCACTTCCATTGTCATTGTTTTTAAAATCAGTATGTTTGTGATACATAAAACTTACGTTTATCTCGAGGAAGTGATATGTGTATCATGTGTCCTCCCCTACCCTTCCTCCTTCCCTCCATCCTCTTTCCCATGTCCCAGACGTCTGCCTCCCTGTGGTTACCTGGCTAAGCTTGCACCACAGTTGTGCGTTGCGTTACCTCTTTTACTTACCTACAACACTCCCAGCAGCTCGGTCTAATTTTTTTTACATCCTTGCTATCACCAGGCACCATGTGTGGCCCTAAGAATTCTTAAATTTTTAAAATATATGTATTTTAAAAGAAGAGAAGGAAGGAAAAGGAAGAGCAAAGGAAGTGCCCAATCCTGGTGACAGGTGTTTATAGATCTTGGTTTCCCGTGGTTTGAATAGTGCAAATATCAAATGAATTCTCCTGAAGCACAAATCTTGGCACCTTCCTTGTTCAGCTCAAGTAGAGGTGAGGGCAGGTTAGTGTCGATAGAGGATGTAGGTTGCTATCAATGGGAACAATGGCCTGCTAGAGCTGGGGATCCTTATTTGGATTTTAATGTCATTGTCACAAGTTTTCCTCAGATTGAAAAGAGGCGATTTCCTTTCACTCTGGTTATAATAGGGACCAAATTGTGTGTGTGTGTGTGTGTGTGTGTGTGTGTGTGTGTGTGTGCATGTATGTAATATGGACTTCTATCCATCTACAGAACAAATCAGTTGATCTCAGATATGGGTTGTAACAGACTACCTAAACACTGATTTTTGTTTTATGAACATTTGCATCATCTAATGACAAATTACCTACTTGGAAGTGCTTTCCACTTACAGTGTATCCCTTCTGTGCTTCCAAGAGGGCCCGTGGTAGTGGATAAAATGAAAGTCATCTGTAAAGTCTTCCATAACTTGCGTTGGCCCGCGAAATCTGTCATTCCTGCCCCCTTGGGGCACAGCTGACATGCTGGCTCTGGGACTACTGGATTAGAGGAAGACACTTGCTTCCTGGAAAAAAAAAAATCCCTAAAAGGAAATTAGCACATAAATGCATGTTGGCTAGGTAAGATTTGGAGGTTCTAGAACCTCTTAGTCATTTGTCTCCAGTTCAGCAAAAGTTACTAATGGGGCAGGTGGAGGTAGGGGGTGGATTGCTTGACGCTTTGGGTCATGATGTTGAAGATAAAGAAACACTAGCTAAATCCTTCCAAGGTGGCCTGTATGGCCCATGCAAATTCTCCCCAGGTAAAACCTGCCCACAGAAGCCTCACCTCACAGCCTTGTCCATGACAATTTTGGTCAGCACTTCTGGGGGAAGAAGGGGGTCAGGGAAGGACAATGATGACCCCAGGCTAAGAGACACCAAGAGAGGCAAGTGTCCTGGATCAAGTGAGGAGAGACAGAGAAAGAATAAGAGAGCAGAGAGCTGGACTCTGTTTTTCAGCCCCCATCCCACAGGAAGGCCTCGGGCCTCGAAGGAGAGTTGGAGTTAGACAGCCACAGAACAGACTGTTGAAGGCGGCTCTGCATAAGCTGCAAACCCTGCGCAAGGTCACCCAACCCATCCTGCTGGCTGCTGAGAAGGAAGGGACCCTGGAGGTGGAGGCGGTGTCTCTCCAGGTCACCGGGGGCCTTTGTGAAGAAGCCCGGGCATTAGGTATTTCTGAACCAAAGTGACAACATCTGTCACCACCCTAAGAGTCATTTGTCCAGGCACAAAGATAAGAAACTACAGGAAGCTTCCAGAATCAGCTTCAGCCTCAGGCATCTGTCCTCATGTTAATGGGAGGCCATTTATAGTGGACAAGTGAATAACAGAGGGTCACTGCCCGGAGTGCCCAGTCCTCAGCCTTCCTGGTCAGCCTTCAGCCTTTCACTTGTAAACACAAAGGCCAGTGTCCCCAGTCTACCTCCTGTGTCCTCCTTAACTACCTTCTCGGTTTTGGGGAGCCTCCTGCTCTGTCCACAGTTATGGCTTGGACTGAGATGGTTTGGTGACCACATCCTGGGCCTGTCTCCTCGTGCTGATACACAATCGAGCAAGTAGCTTGAGCTTCTCAACCTCAATTTTCTTGCCTTGACCTGGAGGTAATGTCCCATGCCTCCCACAGTGACTGTATTTTTATGATGAGGTCATAGTAAGTGGTATAGTAGGGTCAGCATGAAACCCGGCCCCAACGATGCCCCTAGTCGGTGTTGGCACTAATGTGCTCCTTTATTCACACTGCCCTAGACAGGTGAGCAACATCAAACTCTGGCCCAAAAAGCAGATATGAAACATACTCTTTCCCACTTTCAGGCAGCGTTTCCTGCATGCACGGAATTGCAGGCCCCTGGCAGTAATTGCAAGGTTCCTGGCGGCTCCTAACGCCAGGCAACATGCAACCAACCACATGCATTTTGCAAGAGAACCGCTGAAGTACTGGTTTTCCAAAGGGGTTTAGCTTCTCCATACTCCTTGAGCAAATATTTATTGTCTGCTATGCACTGTGCTCTTTGCTAGAACATCTTGTTTTACATGTTAAGGGAAATAATAAATGTGCGAGAGATTTGAGGAGGGTCGCGTACAATAACGGGCTGGTGCTCCCCTCGCCCCCGCAGCCTCTCTGCTCGCCACAAGGCTTCACTTGTCGTCCTAGGTCAGCTTGTCAAGGCTGTTCACCCAGGAACTTCTCAGTATTCCTAGATGGTCCTTCTCAGAAACCACCCATTCATGTATCATTCTTATCCACAAACTAGCTTTTTTTCTCTTTTTATCTCTTGATAGCAAAGACAAAATTTTGCTCTCCTGCTTACAGTTACACATTCTAGCCTGTTCAAGGGGAGGAGTCATGGGCTCCCCAGCTGCAGGCACTCCCCAGGGAGGGCAGGTACTAGGTCCTCTGTGAATTAAAAGCAGCTGCTGGGTAAAGTGTGCGTGGCAGTGTCTCTCTGGATAGTTTCTTGTAATCTGATGTCACCCCATGATCATCTCACAATCAAAGTTTCATTTAAGAAAGCTGGAAGCCTAGATGGCTGGGTGAAGTGACGTGATTTATAATGTAGGCAGAATGCTGGTGTTGTGCAGGACCAGAAGAACTGTGTGTGGACTGGTGTGGGCTCGGGCCCCATCTGCCTTCTGTGTACAGCTATACTTTGATTTGCACACAGCCTGACTTTGCTTCTGAAAGCTCTTTCTGTTACTGTACATTTCTGCTGCTTTGGGCGGAGGCCACCACATCCTCACTGAGTCTCCTTTCCTTTCTCTAGGTTCTGGGATGTGGCTGTGTGGCCCAGGCAGTCCTCAGTCGAGGGCATTTTGGAGGAATCGTCACCCTCAATGTCGGGTTTGCAATGGCAGTGGTGATGGCTGTTTATGTCACTGGAGGCGTCTCTGGTAAGTGGCAGAATCATCCTACTTACCGCGTTAGCCCATTTCTGGGTGCTTTATTAGGTTTTGAGTTCAACAGTGCTGCAAAAGTATGTCCTTGATCCCATTTCTATAGTTGATAGAGTTAAAATGGGCAAGTGACTTATGCAAAGGCAACATTTATCAAGGAACAAGGCTGAGGGGTCAGTGCTCCTGATGGACGCAGCCTTTGTCTACCCACTGGATCTTAGTCCTCCACAGTCTGTGTGACCTTGGACTCGCTCTGTCCTGCACTTGGAACCATTTCCCACATACCTGTGATGAGCTCGGGGAAGGCTGTGCCAACAGAGATGAGTCTCTGGACCTTTCTTCACAGTGTCAAAGGAGAGTCCAGGCTCCTGCAAGGTGGATGGGCCTTCGTGGCAACCCAAAAGGTCTCCAGCTAATCCTGCTTAGAGGCCACGGGCAAGGATCTGAGCAGCCAGCGAGGTAATGGTGTGGAATGCAGGTTAGGGCTTTTTGAAAGTTGAGCGGAAGGTGCTCTGAGTGCCCTAGCACATGGCATGGTATCTGAGCAACACGCAAGACTGCTGGTGATAGGAGAAGGAACGGAGAAGCCCCTGTTCCGGGCGCACTGAGCAGGGTGTGGTGTCCTTAACCTCCTTCCTCCTCTACAGCTCTCAGGCGGACGCTGTGGGCTTCACTGAAGCGCAAAGTGAGGCTGAGAGGGACTCAGGAGGGGGCTACAAGTGCTGTGGAGAAGGAAACAAAGACCAGCTGCGTCTGCGTGGCAGCGAAGCAAGTTCACATCTTCACGCCCCGTCTCCAAAGGTCTAGGGGGCAAAATGAGACAGGCGGAGGGTTTGGCCTCTGAGCAGCCTGACCTCCGGATAGCAGCTACCACCCGACACTGGGGAATGACTGTCTGCCTTCACTGTGGCCTCCTGGGGCCAGTCACCCTGAATGGGCACTTGCTGGAGGCACTTGTCCCTATGACAGCAAGACTTGGACCTTGGGATGGTCCTGTTAGAATTTCCTGTACATGTGGTCTTTCTGGCATGAGCAATGTCTCCATTCAAGTTGTTGTAAAGCTTTGGCAGTGACCCCAGCACCCTGCAGCCCACACCAGGTGAGCCTCAAGCAGAGGAAGAGCCAGGAAACTGCCCTGGTGAGTGGGCGCTGGACAGAGGCAGGCTTCCGCCCCAGACATGGACACTCCCTTGGCTTAAGCCCAGCAGGCAGTGTCATGTCCCCTGAGAGCCCCTAGTCATTCACAGAGGTGGGGCCTCTACAGACTAGGCAGCTCAGATGCGGCTCTTCCCAGCTAGCTTTGAGTAAAGGTGTGGTCTTGCCTGCAGAAGACCCTCAATTGAACACCACCACACAGTTGCGTCACCGTGGGATGAGCAGGCCCAGACTCTGCCCAGTAGTTAGGCCCTTTCCCATCACCGCGGCGGTGTGTTTGTTTCCACTGTCATATTCGAGGTTTGGGGAGTCATCGTGGGAGGAGAAAGAGCAGAACCAGCAGGAAGGGTCAGAGGGAGAGAGAGGGTGCCGTCGGCATCTCGTCTGGCCATGACCTGGGATTGAGCTGCTGTGGGTGGACGGTGAGACCAGAGCTCACTGGGCTGTTTGTCCTGGAGGCTGGGCTTTCAGGAGCAGGTCAAAACCTGACCAAGATGTTCCCTAGAGATAGAGAGACCCCAGAATGCAAACAGAGCCTCATTTGAGCCTAGCAGGGGAAGGTAACATGAAGTTGGGCCACGTGTCCTTGGCTCCTCAAATCTAGAACCTACACAATCCAGGATCCGTCAAGACTGGGGTCTCAAAAACACAGGGACAGTCCTTGGACCCTCTAGACATCTGTGGCTGCAGCAGCTACAGGAAAGGAGATGCCTTTCTTACAGTGGCTGCAGCTAACATATTGGTTGGTGGACACATGTGAGGCCCTCTGAAGGCCCATAAATAACCAGTGTGCACTGGGCATACATACATGTGCGATCCCATTCGGTGGCCACAGGCTGATAGGGTCGGCTGACATTTGGTTAAATATAGGATGTCATCTTGCTTTAAAGAAACCACAGACTCCTGGTCCTCTGTGCCACCAAAGCCAGGAGGACACATACACCTCACTGGACACAGCCCTGTGTCCAGCTGCCTGCCGCTGGGCACTCTTGCTGCAACATTTTATAAGTAAAATAAATTCATGAAAAACCAAAACAGGGACAGAGGTGACACAAAATAGGAACAGAGGGAACACACAGTCCTCCGTTGCAAAGGTGCCTGTGGGCAGAGGGGACAGAACAGAACCATGAATGGATCCCTCTACTAACCCAAGACTTTCACCCATGCATCAAAAGCCCTGGCTGTGCCCAGGCCCTGGATGTGACTGATCCCACCATAGTGACCAGGCAGAGCCACACTTGAGCACAGCACTCCAGTGAGTACTCACGCTTTCCATTCCACTGCTGCTGAGGTGGTCCAAGGGTAGCAGCTCCCCTCACAGAGACCGTATCTAGTAGCCAGGTGGCTTTTGTGGCCAGGCCAACACCTGGAACCCCTGTAGCATGCCTCAGCCTTGGAATCAGGTGAGCGTGGCTCTCTCCCCGGGAGAGCCACAGTGTGCAGCGCACTGTCACCATCGTCATCCTTGTCATCTCTCATCCACAGGGAAGTCCACAGCCTGAAAGCCCACCCCTCAGGGAGGTCCTCTTGGCGGTCCTCCTTCCATGTTGTCATCGGGATCCCTTAGAAAGTGAGCCTGTGTCTTCCAGGACAGCTTTTAAATCTTCTTTATGTTCTTCCTCACCTGTGAAGGCAGAGGTGCTCCAGAGAGCCTGGCAAGGTCTGGAAGAAGCCACAGGATGTGAGTTCTGATGGCCAGATAAACCCAGGCTCGAGTCCTGGTCAGCCACTCATGGCCATGTAGCTCAGAAAGGTTAATTTCCTCCGGTGCCTCCAAGTCCCTGACTTGGTCTCAAGAAGCTCTAATGCCTACTGGTGACAGCCCCATGACAGTGTCTGGCAGGTGCTCCATAAATGCTGCTATTGTTCCTAGCAAACCCAGCTGGGGACAAAGGTGACCTTCCATCCAGCCGTGCCCCAGCTGGTCCTAGAGTGGGCAGAGTGGGCAGAGTCAGGAAGTCAGTGGCTTGGGCTAGGATGTTGGTGGGTGTTGGGGGGTGTCACTGCTACATTTTCCCAAAAGAGAAACTCATTGTGCTGAGAGGAGTGAGAAGGCTCCGCTCAGACCTCCCAGTGACAAAGCCCTTCCTTCTGAGCACAGCTGAGGACACTTGGGGGCTCTAGCCTTCCGAGAGGCTCATAGAGGATAAAATCTTGGATGTGTGTTGACTTGAAATCCACACTAACGTTGATGGTTCTCACCAATGCATTGGGGTTATTGCTTTATCAACAGATGAATCCAGTAAACACAAGCTCTGTGAGCACAGAAGCGTCTCACAGCGTCTCGCTCCTTCTTCATAATGTCAAACATTCCAAACATCATCTAGTGACGTCAATAAGATTAATAGTCCTGCCTCCCAAACATGCTCTCTCTCTGCCTCCTTATCTCTGTCTCTCTCTCACTTTCCAGCTCATTTTCCCTCTCTCTCTCTCTCTCTCTCTCTCTCTTATTTATTTATTCTTTATGATTTATTTATTTTGGTACTGAGGATCAAGCCCAGGGTCTTCTCACTACATCACATCTCTAGCCCATTTTAGATTTTGAGACAGGATCTTGCAAAGCTACTAATCCTCCTGCCTCAGCCTCCCAGAGTGCTGAGATTACAGGCCTGTGCCACCAGGTTTAGCTACTTTCTCTCCATTGTTGTCTCTGTCTTTTCCTCCTTCTCTCTCTGTCTACACACACACACTCACACACTCACCCCTCTTTCTCCTCATTCGTGGTTCCCTACCTGGAAGACTGAATCCCCCCGAGGTGTCTCCCCACGGTTTTCTTGGGGACAGCTGTCCATCCTGGCTGGCCCACTGAGGTCCCCGGCCATCTTACCTCCCCTGCAGGTGGCCACATCAACCCTGCCGTGTCCTTTGCCATGTGTCTCTTTGGAAGGATGAAATGGTTCAAGCTGCCGTTCTACATGGGAGCCCAGTTCCTGGGGGCCTTTGCGGGCTCTGCAGCCCTCTTTGGCGTTTACTATGGTGAGTGGGGACCCCAGGCCAAAGTTCCCTGAGAAAGTCATGGAAACAGGAGCACCAAGCGTTCTATCACCGCTAGGGGATCCTGCAAGTGAGACTAGGCAGCCAACAGAACCATTAGAGCAGATTCATGAGGCCTCTCAGAGACCAACCCACAGAGCACCATGCACCGTGATGAGGTCTGGAAGGGCAGCAGGACAAGAGGGAGAAGCTGCCCTAAATGCGAGCACACAGGACAGAAGCAGAGGCCCAGGGCTCTTACCCAGCTGAGAAAGGGCAGCAGTGGGGGAGGCTGTGCCTAGCAGCCCTTAAGCCTACCCTTGGAGGAGGGAGCAAGGCCGAATGCCTGTCCCCTCCTGCCACAGAGCAGGGCATCCACTCTGGCTTCAGCAGGGCTGTCAGTAAGTACTGTGTGACTTGGACAAGTCACCTGACATGACTGGCCTCTGTTTCCTCCTCTGGAAGGTGAAAGAACTGAGCCTTCAGACTAGGGGGCCCTGGGGTCTCGTGAATCCTGTTAGTCCTTCCACAACCCAGAGTGAGCTCAGCCCGAAGGCCTCAGGAAGCAGGGCAAGGGGAAGGGCATCCCATATGAGGCCTTCCTGAGATTTAAAGTCTAAGGGGACCAGAGGGGGATGAAGACCAGGCCAGAACCAGAGCCAGCTGCTGCGGAAGGAGAGGCTGGGATGGGGCTGGCTGCTTATACAGCTTCCTCCTGGGCCTAGGGCCCCCAGGCCATTCCTTGGCTCGTCTCTACACTGTGCACCTGTGAGCTTGCTGTCAGGGCATGCTGAGAGCCCACCACGAGCAACTCTCCCTGGAGTAGGTGCATGCCCTGTTCTGGCCTTAGGTTGATCTTTAAATCCCCAAGAAGTCCCCTCTAGAGGAGACTGGCTCCCAGGACCCATCAGCTAGGGATTTGGTCTAAGTGTGGAGAGGACACCAGGGCAACCAAGGGCTCCCTTCCCTTCCTCACTGTCCTGGGGTTCCCTGGCATCCTGAGAACTGTCGTGCTCTGGGGTCCAGATAGATGATGGTGTGGCTAGGCCAGCTCAGCCTGAGTGTCTGACTCTGGTGTCCAGCACCAGGCAGCGATAGGCTTCGCTCAGCCCTGCCCATGATACTCACGTACAGACCTCTGTCTTCCACAGATGGACTTATGTCCTTTGCTGGTGGGAAACTGATCATTATGGGAGAAAACGCAACAGCGCACATCTTTGCCACGTACCCAGCCCCCTACCTGTCTCTGGCGAACGCATTCGCAGACCAAGTGAGTGTGGGTTCAACCGAGACCCAACTTCAGGGCAAAGACACAGCCAAGGAAGAGAAATGAGCTAGAGTCCCACAGGTGTGATCCCGAGGCGAGGTCACTGGGTGTGACTCAAGCTTCCCGGACAATCCTCAGCCCGAGAAGAAGTTTACACCACTGGTTGATTCCTCTTTACATACTCTCAGATCACATCTGCAGAGGTCCAGAAAAGAGTGGACAGACGGCTGGACATTTCTGCCCCTGCAGGGGCAAACATGGTTCACTTTACCATTGTTATCTGTTTGGTACACTTGGTCTAAGTGCAAAGGCCACAAGAGAGGACATTTCTACCCCAGTTCAAGGACTGTGACGTGTGGTCAGTGAGCCTTGGGTCTCCTGGGCTGTGGAGTCTAGGTTTATCCAACGCTCAAGGTAGCCAAGAGCTTCTCGATACTGCTGCATTTAAGGCAGCTGGTGCAGCAGGCATTAGCGGAGTAGTCACCAGCGTAGTATTTCAGGTCAGCTTGTGGTAGGGCCAACTGCTGACCAACAGACCTGTCCTCCCTTGCCATATCCCAAGAAGGCTGAGGGCCATGGTGGTCAGGACAGAGGAAGGAAGGAAAAGAAGGAAGAGAGGGAAGGAGAGGGAGGGAAGGAGGGCAGGGGAAGAAAGAGGGAAAGGCTCTCAGTGCTTCCCTAGGACCAGGAATCATACAATGGGGGTGGATCAGAGAGAACACGTGTGTAAAATGAGACTTCCCGGGGGCCGAAGGAACAGCTCAGTGGTTAAAGTGCTTACCTAACAGGTGCTAAATCAAATGCTAAGTACCTGGGTTCAATTCCCCAGCACCACGTAAGCCAGATGTGGTGGCACACCCCTCTAATCGCAGCACTAGGGAGGCTGAGGCAGGAGGATTGCTGTGAGGCCAAGGCCAGCCTGGGCTCCATAGTGAGTTCAGGACCAGCCTGGCCCGCAGAGCAAGACCCTGTCTCAAAAAAAAAAGTCTTTCAGTTAAGCACTATGTCCACTGCCCTCTCCCCATTTCTCCTTTCTACTTTGATCAACAGCCCAAAGGGGCAGCAAGAGCTGGTGGAGCCCTTGCCCTGCTCAGCCCCACATCTGAAACTTGTGGAACTTGTAAGTAAATGTGAGCTGCAGAGTCCAGATTCAGAGTCCGAGTTACCACAGCACTTCTGTCCCCAACTTTCTGCAACTTAACTGAGCTTTCTGGGTCTTGAGTTTTTCACTTTACAGTGGGGACCGTTTGCCCCCCCACCGAGTGACTTATAAGGGATCTAAATGCAGACCTGCTCCCCGGGACAGCACTCACCCTCCCTGTGCCCCTCCCTTCACCTGGCTCCTTCTTCTAGTGGAATCCCGTAGAACCTCGCATCTTCCCCCAGTTCTTACCTCAAGCTGTTTCCCCAAGTGCTGTGGTCACAGGGATGCTGCCTGATGTCTGGGGGTGGCAGTCCAGCCTCCTGATGTCCACTCACATCCCGTGGTGGCCAGCATTGGCTGGCATGCTGCTCCCCAAGCCTTTTCCCTGGGTCCTCTTTTCACAGTGAAGGGCTGGGTCTACAAGGATTGTGGCCTTAATGCCAGTTCCTATTTGTGGCTAAGTCAAGAAAATAAGGCACGGACGACCTGGTATCCCAGCCCTGACCCAGCCCCGAGGCTCTCCATGGGCCTTTGGCTTCAGAAGGGGGCCTGCCCAGCCCAGCCGTTGGCCACCCTGACTCCATTTTTGGTCCACCTTGTCTCAAGATTATTAGTCAGTTAGCTTTGCATGTTATTCAAGCACATTTGGTGATTTTGTTGGTAATCATTCATTAGCCAAAAAGTATGTATTGGTCACCCCATCGGGCGGGTGCAGTTCCAAGCTGCGCCTTCTTCAGAGAGCTCAAGGCAGACGCCAGGCAGGAAATGAGCAGGTCACCTTTGTACAGGGTGACAAGGAAAGTGATGAAAGTAGAACACGCAGGAGGCCAGAGGTAGGCGCTCTGCTCAGCCCACCTGAGGAAAGCCTTGGCAGAACTGCGTCTTGTTTTGGGAGATTGTGTCCCTGAATCCAAATTCTTTTAACATCATTTCTGAAGCTGATGAAACGCTGGAGATCTCAAACTCCAAGATCCGTGTCCTGTTCCTGTGGGATCCCTCTGCACCGGAGCCCCATGTGGTCATAAAACTTTTTGTCAAAATTTCCTCCTTGAGCTGTTCCAAGGCTTTCAAGACCAACCACAGGCACACGAGGTACCCAGTGAAGTAGACAGAGAGACCTGGATCTTAGTTCAAGCACAGCATACTGAATTCTCAGGACAGAAGAGCTGACCTTTAGTGCTTCGGAAGGTGTAGCATGTACATAGATGGAAAACACCAGACACAATCTAAGAGCCTTTACTGTTTTTTAAGTCTCTTAGAATTTTCCTTTTAAGTGTGTTTTAAAATACATGAATAAAACAATGCACCCCCAACATTTTGAATTCAATACACAACCATCTTGTGCTACCATTATTTTTTATGTTTTAGTCTTTAATGACTGCATAATATACCATGAAATGGATCAGCCATCATATGGTTAACCCCTTCCTTATTAATGTGTGCTTAGGGCCATATGATTTTCCCATGTTTTAGATTGCTTCTGTAGTATAATTCTCAAATACACTACATCAAATTATAAGGTTGTGTTTTTAAATGCATAGTGCCAATTTCCTATTGAACTTGCTTTAGAAAATGCAGCATTGTTTAATTTTACTAGAAACCCCACGAGAACAGGGCCTTCTTTCCCTACCTAACATACATGTGGTCTCGTTCACATTTCTTTTAGTACAAATCAGATTTTGCCACTTGTTTTCAAGTCCAATTTTTCTTTTATGAATTTTCTGTGCACTTCTTCTGCGTGTTTATCTGCTTCTGTCTTGTGTTGCTTTTCTCACCGATCTAAATGAGCCCCTCTCCCTTTCATTATGGGGACAGAATACTTGACAGCCACATCTTAAGGGAGGAGAGATTCATTTCAGCTCAGTTTCAGAAGGCCTGGGCCCATTCATGGGTGGTGGTGGAGGTTGGATGGGCATGGTCAGAGAGGAGCTGTTTAAGGCATTGCAGCTGCGGGCTTGGGACCTGGGGAGAAGCCAAGCAAGAGTGTGTCTTTCCAGACTGCACCCTCAGTAACCCGCCCCTCCCTACCAGGTCCCACCTTCTTATAGCATGTGAAATCCTCAGATAATCCACAACTTCCAAAGGTGTGAGGCTTTCGGGGGACCTTCCAGATGCAAGCCATAACAGGACCACTGCCCCCACCTGCACTTGCCTTTCCACTTAGCTGGCTCACAGCTTCATGACCAGCACTGTGGTTCAGGTACTGGTCCGTAGTGCTGACCACTCGGGGTCAGAAACTGCCGCAGCTTGCTGTGTGCTTGGTTGGGCAGGTGACGGATCTGGAAGGATCCCCTTATCAGCTTCCGCTCTGGGATTGGTGTGGGAAGCACACTGTGTGCCCATCAAGCCTATGACATTATTGCGGTATTCCTTTTTCATAAGCAGGCGTGTCTGGGAGGCAGGCAAGCAGCAGGATGAGGGCTCAAACGCCGGTGCATTTCCTCTTCCAGGTGGTGTCCACCATGTTCCTCATCATAGTTGTATTCGCCATATTTGACTCCAGAAACTTGGGGGTCCCCAAAGGCCTAGAGCCCGTGGTCATTGGCCTCCTGATTATCGTCCTGGCTTCTTCCCTGGGGCTGAACTGCGGCTGTGCCATGAACCCCGCTCGGGACCTGAGCCCCCGGCTCTTCACGGCTTTGGCAGGATGGGGGTTTGATGTCTTCCGGTGAGTAAGAAGGGTGACAGTAGGCAAGAGACTCGCACTGGGCGACCGCAGCGCTCGGAGTGGGGGAGGGGTCACTCCGCAGCATCTGGACGTGTTTCAATGGACAACACAGATATTCAGACTAGGAGGACCTGACTCCAAAACAGAATGTGAAAGTTCCAAGGGTCCGAGCACTGATGGGAGAGTGCCCGAGGACCTTCAGAGCGGGCCAGCCTCGGCTCCTAGATAACAGAGCCCTCCTCCCTGCTCTATACTAATGATCTGCGGCAAAGGTTGGGGTAAAAGCCCAACACATTAAGACCTGGGCAATTGAGCAAAAAGGAACTTGACATCACCGTACAAAGTGAGTCGGAAAAGGACAGAGTAGAACAGAAGAAACCTGTTAGGAAGGAGTGAGGTTGGCTGTTAAATTTCCACCAAAATCCCCCCGAGCCCCTGAAGGGAAGCAGGCGGTGGAAGGGTCCTCCTTGCAGGCTCTGCACTCAAGGAGTGTACCGCACGCTGCCTCCCCTCGGCCACCTCCGCTGTCTCAGCTACACCTGCTGCTTTATTCTCAAGCCCTTTCTTCCCCATGCTGCAGGGGTGCGTGATGGCTGGGGCAGTGGCAGCCAGTATGTTGGAGGAGCAAGAGCCAATGCTCTAGAGCCATTCCTGCTCTGCCCTTAATACTAGTGTCCCCCCTCGGGGTTTCTCCATATTTCAAGCTGCAGTGGTAACAACTTAACAAGTGAAGAACCTAATATTTAAAGATAGCTTAAAGTACTGCACTCCTAACAGTGGTCCTGCAGGTCCGCTAATGCACACCTGTTCCCGGCAGCCGCCAAATCCTGGCACACATATGGGCACTGCACTGTGTGGCTGGAAAACAGGGCCGGGCAAGAACAACATCCAGGGCTCACCATGTATGGCTTCCGCCCAGGACGGTGTCTGGCCTCGGGAAAGGAAGAGGGTGCCACTAGGAACAGGGGCACAAAAACTGAACCCGAGTCTGCTAAATGAGGGGAAGAAATTAGCTCTAAAAGGACAGGGTGGTCCAGCTCCAGTAGCTTGTACCCCCTGACTTTTTTGACCTCCAGGTGTGGCTCAGCTCTGCACAGGCTGACCAAAATGTAGAGGCCTCCAGCTGCCCCTCCCAGGGAAAGTCCTTACCCCCTGGGGACTGGGAGAAGGCCAGCACAATTTTCTCTCTCCATGCAGTAAGGGTGACACCTGGTGGCAAAAGGTCTCAATTTTGCACTTGCCCGCTGCAGGTTGGCCTTGGTGACAAGATGCTGGAGGACTCACATGTTCCAGGTGGAGGGGACAATGCAGGCAGGCCCGGAGCACAGAGCAGGGATGCTGGGGAGGAGGGCTCCTTGGTGACAAGATGGTGGAGGACTCCAGTGCTTCGAGTGGAAGGCACAGTGGGGACAGAGGACCTGAGCTCAGAGCTGGGACAGCGGAGAGCAGGGCTCCTGGAGTCCTGAACACGGCTCTTGCCTTAAGCTTATTTCCTTCATGACTCTTTCTACACATAGACACAAGGCCAGTGGAGTGATCTGCAATTGTAAGCAAAATCGCTCTCCTCCCCCTGTGTCCCTAGACTCGCTCGCCATCCCCTCTCCCCTCAAGTCCCTGTTTCCTCTAACATGTCCCTCCTTCCCCCATGTCCCTCACCCTCCTCCTGGTGTCCTGCCTTCTCCTCACATCCCTCCTCCCTCCTCCTGTCCTTACCCCCAGCCTCCATGTTCCTCCTCCTCACCCCCTGGTCCTTTCCCCGCCCCCACATCACCCCTTCTCCCCCCACATTGCTCTGGCTTTAATGCGTCTCATTTTCCCTGCTTTTCAAGAACAGCTTCCCGGCCAATGCACTCACGCCCCGGGTCAGTGCATCCATGCGAAGGATTGTCTTTGCTTCTGAGACCTCTTGGTCTTCTCTGTGTAGTTGTTTTTGTGAGTTTCTTCCCTCTAGCCAGGACAATGACACTTCACCAGGCTACCCACTTCCTCCGGAGCCAGTGCCTTATGTGACCGACGCTGCGTTGAAATCAAGGGTTTCTGAGGGGAGAGGGAATTGTAGTGGCCGACGGGCATAGTAAAGCCTTATCAGTGTGGATCTGCTAACTAAGCCCTGACTTAATTATGGTCGATAGGTCATTTATACATCTACCTTCATTTTTAAAATTAGCTCATTCGTGATTTCTTTTTATTTCCCAATGAGCCAATGGTGCCCGGGAGTCTCTCCACAGTGCAAGCACCTTCCTTTCACATGTAATCCTCTGGCTTAATTATGTAGGGACCAGCGAGGAAAAGGTGATTCCTAAATAAACAGCTGACCCGAGCTTTCTCTGGGGGCCCTGATTTAGACCACAGGCCCAGGCAACCTATTTTCTTAAAGGAAAATAGATGGGACCTCGTGTCTCACCGTGTGAATTGGACAACAGATTGGTCACCTGGAATCAGGTCACCCCACAGAGAATACCCTGACACTGTGCTTCTGCTGAGTTAAACAGCGCTGCAGGCTAGCTGGGTAGTGAACAACTGGACAGCAGTGCCCGCACAAAGTCTGAGAAACACCTGACTCGCGTCTTGCTTGGTTTCAGAGTTGGAAATCACTTCTGGTGGGTGCCTGTGCTGGGCCCTCTGGTCGGTGCAGCCATTGGAGGCTTTGTCTACATCCTCTTCATCGAAATCCACCACCCAGACCCCAGCCTTGACTTCAAGACTGAGCAGCTTGAGGAAAAACAAGAGAAATATGAGCTTAGCGTGGTGATGTAGGGGTGTGCTCCCCTCTGGACTCGCAGTGGGTCTGGTATTCACTTCAGAAAAGATGGCGTCAAAATGTGCCTCTGTGTAACGAGGTTGGAACCTATTCAATTTTCTCTGCTAGTTCCTTGGAAGATCCAATGGCAAAGGTACCTGTGACGGTTTGGAAACACTGATGAGTCACCCCCTGCCCCAGAATAGCACTGACCCCCCCCACACACACACACACAAATGTCCCTTTCTCTGGTCTTTGTGTCCTTAATGGGAATACTCACTTCTAGGTGAGCACTAGGAACCAGGACCCCTGACAACCAGTGATCCTCCAGTGGGCTTAGCTGCTTTCAGTACCCACACACATTGCATCCTGCATGTCACCCAGAATCTACACGAAAGACAAACCGTGGTTTCAATCCACACCCGTGAGCTAGGGAGCAGAAGGCTAACTCTCTGCTTATGTGGCGCTGCTATCTTTGCATAAATACTGCTGTCCCCCAAACCCAGAGGTGTAGGACACATCAGGATGCCGCAGAAATTGCGAGGGAAGGACAGTTCAGAAACCTCAGGAGACCAGATAAATTGGGGAACCCAAATGGAATTTTTTTAATGGAAATCATTTATTGGCTTGATTCTTGCTCTTCAGCATTTTTGAGGGCACCAATTAATTTCCTGGTCTTGAGTATATAATAACCTAAAATACAGTCATAACCCCAGCCATGAAAAATACATCGCTGTATTTTTAGCTCGGACATATTCTCCTAATTGCCTACTTGAAGACAGACACGTGACCCATTCAGTCATTGCCTGTGTTCATCTGCTATTCCCCCCACTCTCCAAGGCCGGGGGAGTTAGTAAACCCCATGGCTCACAGTAGAAGGCCCTGGAAGCAGTGATGCCTCAGGGGGCTTTGCATCCCACTGTCCCATTCTTTAATCCTAATAGTGACCTAGATAAATATCATGGTACCCATTTTTCAGATAAACAAAATCTCAGGGTCATTAAATGAATTGTCCAAAATTTCCCAAAGGTCAAACACTGTGTATGTCACATGCCAACCACCTTCAAGAAGGCCAATATTTGGCTGGGGGTGGAGCCCTTCCTGATTGGCCAGGAAGACTGGGCATGGTAGCTCCCGGAGCTGACATAGCTTCTGGTCTTAGATCATAATGATCTTAGGGTGTGAGGGTTGAGATCCGCCTCTCCCACTATCACTGAAGTGCTAGCGAAGGAGAGAGGTAGCCGTTTGGTCATGGCTTTCATTGCTGAACGCACCGAAGGCCTCCCTTTTCTAAGCCACCCATGCCTCACTCAGCCCTGGTCATCCTTCCTTTCCAAACTCAAACAAGGCTCTTGTGGGCGTACTTTCCTCCGCCTCTACCCCAGGAAACTCTCTACCAATAAGACTTTCAGCCCGAGAGTCTCTGAGAGTCCGGTCACAGGGAGAATGTCTCCACCGAGAGGGGAACACCCCAGATCACACTGTAAAATCCCCGTGTCCCCAGAGGCACCCCGTTTTCATCTGCTTTATGCTGACCACAGAACAACCAAGAGCAGATGAGAGGTGTCTCAGATGACCTGTGTGCTGAAGCTGTGTACCTTCAGAGCATTCTTCTTGCTCCCACGCTGTCTGTATGTTTCTTATTTGAAATAAAATGGTTGAGTTAGGTTTTTTGGTGGTTTTCTTTTTTCCCATTTGTGTAAGTATGAAGACTGCTAAACACACTGAGGTCAGAGATTGTCTGTCCTGTCTACAAATTGAATTTCTAAGGATCATCTGGAAAATACAAACGCCCCTTGGTCCTTGGTCATAGCCCAATGATTCTACCAAGCAGGAAGGGCCGAGAGCACTGGCTTGGCCAGCATCATGGCCTGCGGATTCTTGGGAAGTCATGTGCAGTGGCGGCATGCTATTTCTGGGGGCATCCTCAGAGGCTGGGTCCTGGGATCAGGGCAGCGGATCTCGACAAGGAACAGTGTTGTTCCTCCTCCTGCTGCTCCTCAAGGGAGCCTTGGGCAATGTCTGGAGACGTACTGAGGCCAGGGGAGTGACAGTGTCACCTAGTGGCCACAGTCCGGAGGTGCAGCCAGCTCTCCTCCAGGGCCAGCAACTCCCACCATACCACCACCATTACCTCACAAAACAAAGACCTGTTTGGTCCAAAAATGTCTATAGTGCCAGAGGTTAGACGAGGTTGGAGTAGCAGAAAGGTGAGCAAAGTAAGAGAAAACATTGAAACCCTGGCTCAGATTCAAGTCCTGCCAGGAGCGGGGGTGCCAAACTAACCAGAGATGCTTGAGTGGATTATAATTCTCTGAGCAAGAGACAAGTCCAAGGCCGAGCTTTGAGGCTGCACTGAGAAGTCAAGGCAGGTACTCATTAAACCCTTCTGGGTGATTAATGACCAGGATTACAAAGAGGAAGTGTACGTTATGGAGGAAATAT
Source organism: Ctenodactylus gundi (assembly GCA_004027205.1). Taxonomy (NCBI): domain Eukaryota; kingdom Metazoa; phylum Chordata; class Mammalia; order Rodentia; family Ctenodactylidae; genus Ctenodactylus; species Ctenodactylus gundi. The sequence goes on from PVKB01001274.1 coordinate 347,831, forward strand.
GTGGTTCAGGAATCTATCCCTAGAAGGCTTTTATTTATTTTAATGCCATTGTATTTTCCGTTTTCATATTACATCTTGATCATTTCTACTTCTTTTTTCCCTTGCCATTCCCTCACCGCCCCACATCCTCTTTCCCTCTCCACAAAGTTTATCTTCCTACTTTCTCCTGGAAGGTTTTTTAAATGGAAAAATGTCTCCATGTCCAGGTGCTCACATTCGACCATCTCACATTCCCATTTATGAGCAAGGGCATGGGCCTTTTCCAGGTTCCTGGCTGGGAGTTTTACAGGGTTGAGTTCCCACATCAGAGGTCAGTTAGAGAGAGCAAGCAGCCTGTTGTCACCATAGCTACCTAAGAAATTAGAGTAGCATCCACGTGACCTTTCCTCTCCAAGTCTTTATCTTAGTATCAAAATAGAATTTCCTTATGATGTTCCAACCAGATGAGCTCTCAAAATGTGTCTTGAGAAACAAACTTTTCTAACCAGTGAAAATCATACCCCATCTTTGGATGGGAAAAACAGTGTTTAAAATGTCTCATTTCAAACTAAAAATCTTTAAAATGCAGTCGTGATCTTTAAATTGCTCACACACATACATCTTACTTTAAGACATTCTGTCTGTGTTCAATAATATCATTATAGGAAATGAATGGCAACTTCCAGGTACAGAAAATGGCTTACAAATTTTATTTAGCCATGGAATCTTTGCTTAAATAAAACTGTGTTGTGCCCACAAGTGAACTAGAGCTCCAGCTGATTGAAAGAGGGAGAATGTGAGTCTTCATACTATGTATAATGTGGCCCCGAGGTGTCTCCAAAGAGGAACATGTGTGTGTGCCAGTGTACGTGTGCATGAGTGTGTGTGTGTGCATTTGTGCACGTGCATGTGTGTGTGTGTGTGTGTGTGTGTGTGTGTGTAAGGGCAGAGAATCTCCATGGTCAGAAAAACATTGTGTATGTGTGTATGTTGGGGGGGGCTGTTGAGGCAGAGTCTCCATGGTCAAAAAACTATTACATATGTGTGCTTGTGTATGTCTACACACATGTGTGTGTGTGAGAGCATGCACATGTGGGCAGGGTCGTCATGATTTGAAAGTCATTGATAAAGACTCAGTGTGAGTAACCAAGGAATATTTCAATGACCATTTATTTCAAGAATAGAATCTACCACCAAAGGCCGTTGCATTAGTCAGCTTTCCATCCCTGGGACAAAAGACCTGAGGTAAACCTTTGAAGGAAGAAAGGTTTGTTTTGGGTCACACTTTCAAGGTTTCAGTCTCTGTTCTCTTGGCTCCATGCTTTTGGGCCCGTCGGGGCACCGTCTATCACAGCAGGAGTCTGCGGCAGCCCAACAGGTTGGCTCATGACAACTGGGAAGCAAAGAGAGAGGGAGGAAAGGTGGGGGGCAATATTCCCTTCAAGGTCACGCCTCTAAGTGACCCAGCTTATTTCCACTAGGCCCCACACCCTAACGGTTCCATTTTTTCCCCAAATAGCACCATAGAGGAAGGTTTTAGCACAGGACCTTCAAGGGATACTACAGATTCAAACTACAGCAGCTACATTAGTTCAGTCTTGGGTAATAGTCCAAAAATTTCATAATAATTGAATAAGGATAATCCTAATTACTCAACTCCCCCAAACATCACTCTCAGGCAGTAACGTGTGTTAATTCTCATTCTGGGAGTTGGGATTCTCGGGGACACAGTGTTTGCTAATCACAGCTCATGGAGAGACGCAATGGTAGACCAGTCAGCTGACAGTGTGGACTCTCAAGTCCGCAGAACACTAAAAGGATAGATAATGCCTTACTGCCTGAAATAATAGCAGAGCAGAGCCATGCAGGGGCCATGAAGGTCCCTTGGGAACCCTGAGGCTAGGGTCAGGCTCCATGTAGAGCCAGGCTGACTTCTGAACACATTTAGGTCACTGTATGTTCCTCTAACCCTCAGTCTCTTTGTCCATTTGGTGGGAAAAATACTCACATGTATGAGAAAATATTAAGAAGATACTTATGAGACTCCTAACATTGTGCCTGGAACTTGCTGCCCTTTTACTAAGCGGTGGCTGATTCTACAATTCTTGCTCATTTACAAATTCAAGTATACATCCCATTTTGCTGTTGTATAAGAATTCAGAGTCAAAGTATGCAGGACTGCAGATTTGCGGACACTTATGTGATTTAATTCCTATGAATGACTTTGCTTTGACAGCTCTAATATACTCGGGTGCAAAGAACCTGTGTCCACTTGCTGAACTGCAGGGCATGGCATTGGGAAAGCAACTAACCAAATTATTTAACTGCCTAAGGAACTGCCAGATTTATATGAAAATCCACTCGAGTAAATAAAAAAATGATATGTGGAGTTAATGCACTGAAAATAAAAAATTCATCAGGTCTTGGGGGGTGGAGGGGTTATGCTGGCTTTAAAACTGCACTTGGAAAGGCAAAATAACTGGGGGAAAAGTAACCTGACAACAGGGAAGAAAGCTGGAGGACTGATGTGATTCAATCTTAAAACATTCAGTAAAGCCACAACAGGAGGGATGGTGGGCTGTCTGCATAAGGAGGGACAGAGAGATTAATGGAGAATAATGAGACAGCCCAGACTCGGGCCCACGTCAGTGCAGTTAGCAATCAATTGTCAGTAAAGGAACAAAGGCAATCCCACAGGGAAAGCAGTATTTTCAACTCATGCTACTGAGCTTGAAAAAAAAAATAAGCCTTAGCCCTGCTCCCCAGAGACATGACACAGGGTCACAGAACACAGCCCTACACTTGAAAACTAAACTTGAAAACTTGGACGCTTCTAGCATGAAGTGTGGGAGAACACATTGGCAACTGTGAGTGTGGCCTTGTCTGTAGAAGAGCCCAGTATCATGAAAGGAGGATCAGCTGAACCTCAGTTAAGTCTAAAGCTTCGACTCATTAAAAAGCATCATTAAGGAAATAAACAGTCAAAGCCACAGACTGGCCAAAATATTTGTGATCGCTTTAGCTAACAAAGGACTGGTACCCTGAATATATATAAATTCCTTCCATTCAATAAAAAGACAAAGCAACAAAGCAGTTTTCAAATGAGCAAAAGACTTAAACAGACACCTCATTGAAATACATGTATATTAATAGCCAATATCAGAGAAGTTCAAATTAAAATCACAATGACATACCATATTGCAGGCACCAGCATGGCTGCCTCTGAGATAGACCTCCAGCACCTAAGGGCAAGATGGGGTCCTCTGGGGCTCTGCTGCCTCACCAGAGGCATGTAGAATGGACAACTAGCCTGTAAAAATGTCTCCCAAGGGTGAACACACAGCTACACTATGGTCTCTCAGCTTTACTTCCTGCAATTTACCCAAGAAACATCAAAATTGTGGGGCTAGAGGAATAGCTCAGCGGTTAAGACCATTTGTCTTGCAAGTACAAGGCCCTGGGCTTGATTCTCTAGCACCACATAGGCTGAGGGTGGTGGCACAGGACACCAGTAGAAAGTCAGGAATAAACAGAAAATAAGAGTAACCCACTTGTGACCCCCTTCCATAGGGGGAGCTTTTATCTCTCTATCCTTTGTTTCTAAATGAAGACCTTCTATTTTACAAGAAAGAAAGAAAGAAAGAAAGAAAGAAAGAAAGAAAGAAAGAAAGAAAGGAAAGAAGGAAGGAAGGAAGGAAGGAAGGAAGGAAGGAAGGAAGGATGGAAAAAAGAAAGAAAGAGAAAACAGGGGACTAGGGAACTTCTGGTCAAGATGGCAGCCAAGTAACAGAGCTGTACAATGTCTCCTCACCACTTAAAAAGTGAGAATATAGTCAAAACTGCCTGTTCAATGCGGCTAGGACAGGAAAGAATGTCCCAACAATTCAAAGGAGGCTGGGGAAGATCAGAAATCCTGAAGACATATTGGAAGTGGAGGGAAAACAGCAGCCAACTGAGTGTGGCCCCGAGCTGCACGCATCCTGAGACAGCAGGAAGCATGAAGACTGGAACCTCAGCCTGAGGTAAGTGTGGATCCAGGAGAAGTGGGAACTGACAGAATCTGGTGCCCAGCCTCCAAAAACAAGCCTATGGGTAGTGCATACTACAAATGCATTGTGAGCTTCCCCTAGAAAAGGCCTCCTGGAGCCTCGACCAGAAGCAACACTCAGCAGCCATTAACAGGCAATGACGTAAGCAGGAACCATTTTTTAAAAAGAGCCCGAGACTGAAGCGATTAGAGTAAAAGAAAGCTCTGAAGAGTGCATCAGGTTTTTTTTTTTTTGGGGGGGGGGGGGGGGGGGTAGGGGGTGTCACTCTTAAACAGTGCCTAGGAAAAAGCTGGCACAAGAGATAGTTGTGGAGAGGAGAGAAAGGCCAGCAACCTTCTGAACAGCTCTGGCATAGTGGGACCACCACCGAGGGTGGAGAGCACTGCCCTCAGTGTAGGGAAGCCAAGACAGGTGGGAGAGCTCTGCTGAGGGGACTGGGGGTGATCATGACACCTCAGAGGCCATCAGACTATTAGGTCGTCCCTCACTGCCTACTCCCAGCATGAAACTCAAAAGGAATTTTAGCTCCCTTCAACCCCCACACCCTCATAGCCATTCAAAGAAACCTCTCTGTAGGCCTTTCAAGCGAAGTCCCTCAATAACAGAAACAGGGGAAGAAGGTAGGCAACAGGACACCCACAGACATGCCTGAGACCAAAGACACTAATGTCCTGGGCCCTGAAACAGTGGAACTCATAGGGAAGGAAGTCGAAAAGCAAATAAATGAGTTGAACAACCGGTTCAAACAAGATATTCTCAAAGGAATGCAAGCCTTGATCAGTGGGCTTAAAGAGGAGCTCACTAACCAAATAGTGGTCCTAATGGAAACAAAACTTACTGAGCATGTAGAAGCCACAAATAAAAAGTTGACTGGAGTAAACAAGGAAACGCAAGATATGAAGGAACATTTTAATAGAGAAGTGGCAATTTTGGAAAGAAACCTAGCTGAAATTCAGGAGATGAAAATATATGTGATAGCAGGGGGACAACTCGAATATTGTGAGGACAGAATGTTAGACCTTAAAAACAAGGCTGAGGAAACAAATGCTATAATTAGGCACAATGAGCAAAGTAGCTGGATACAACAGCTGAAGGATGATTCAAAGAGAACCAGTCTCAGAATTATGGGTGTGTGAGAAAGAGCAGAAGACAGCACTGAAGGAATAAAGAATTTATTCACTGAAATCACACAAGAAAACTTCCCAAATCTAGAAAAAGAAATTAATTTTCAAGTACAAAGAGCTTAAGGAATACCAAATAACCTCAGCCAGCAATGAGACTCACCATGACATATCATAATCAAAACATCAGAAATGCAACATAAAGAGAGAATATTAAAAGCAGCAAGAGAAAAACAGGTATTATTCTATCAAAGCAAACCCATTTGAATTACCCAAAATTTCTCAAGGCAAACTTTAAAGACTAGGAGAGCCTGGAGCAAGATCTTTCAAGGTTTAAAATACAGCAAGTGTCAACCCAGGTTGTTGCATTCAGCAAAATTATCCCTGAAAATTGAAGGGGAAGTAAAAATTTTTCATGACCAAGAATCCTTAAAGAAATTTGCTACCACTAGCCCAACATTGCAGAAAATACTTGAAGAAATCTCTGAGAGAGGCAGAGAGATAAGCAGCACCAAGAAACACAGAGGGAAGGAAACATCTAAAGAGAAAGTGTAACCAAAAAACAGACTGGCATTTGAATCATTTGATTGGTATACTTCTAAAACAGTACCAGCTGTTTCATAAAATCTGTGAAATTTTCCCACATAATTATTATTTGTAATAGTATACTAGTTTGAAAAACGTAATAATTACATTCAACATGGAAAATTGGTATAAAATCTTTTTTAAAATATGTGTGCATGAACTTATGGGTGGATAGTAAATAAAATAATAAGCCAAATCTGGCAAAATGTTAGTAATTAGTGAAATGTGAGTAGATATTCTATGAAAGTTAAAAATTCTGAAATAACTAAATATCCCATTATAGCTATTGCTTTAAGTGTAATATACTTACGTGATATAGATTTAAGTTCATTTAATGTGGCAATTCGATATGGACTTAAGTTCATTTATTGTAGTGATTTACTTATTTGGTCTTTGACGTGAGTTTATCCTAAGACAACTGATTGATGTAATAATAAGCTAAACGTCTTTTGAATGTCCAAACATTTACCTTTCACTGCGCAGCTAAGGCATCTGAAATTTAACTTCTCTCTTTTTCTTTCTCACATTTTCCAGCACTATGCATTACATTGTTATTTTTCTTTTCTCATGTGGACTGGTGGGTGAGGCCATGTTAAAGAATCTCAACAAAGATATAGTAAGATATAGAATAAAAGAATTTTTGGCAAATATCCCAATAAAGGGCTCTGCTGGACTCAGAGAAGAGCCATCAAGATATGGCCACTGCAGCCCATTCTAGGAGTAGGAAGCTGAGCTAAAGAGTGGTGAGGTGAGTGAAATGAGTCAGACGCAGAAAACTAAATATGTTAAGTGTTGCATGGTTTCTCTGATTTGGGAAACTCAGAATACAAGCACTCGTAGAATCAAATGGGTGTGACAGTGGGAGTTGGAGGGTTGGAGAAGGGGTGGGAGAACCAAAAATGGGAGGAGATTGTAATGTTGATATCTATGTACATGCACAACATACTCAAGTTCATTGTAAACATTATGTATTACATATATATTAATAAAAATGGCGTAAAAATAAAAAAAGAGAAAACAAAGGCCTACACCCCTGGGTCTGGCTCAAAAAATGTGTGTGTGTGTGTGTGTGTGTGTGTGTGTGTGTGTGTGTGTGTGCATGTGTCCTCACACAGACATCCTTTTGCAACAATGTTTATGGCTTCTGTATTCATAATCATTCTGATCTTCTGGAAAGAATCCAAATGTCCATCAATATGAAAAGAAACAAACAACTTGTGAAATATATTCTTAGAACAGACACTAAAAAGGAACATGTTATGAACACATGTCATGGCATGAGTCTTTAAAACTTGCTGAGCAAATGTCTAATACAAAAAGTGCATAACATATAATACCATTTTTCTATAGTTCAAGAAGAGTAAGAGTATTGCACAGAGATAGGCACCAACCAGCCACTGCCTCATGGGCATTGTTTAGAAAAGGGCTTGAGTGACTTTCTGCAGAGAAGGAAATATTGTGGGTTTTGATTGATTTTGATATGGGATGCATACACTTCTTAGAACTCACCAAAGATTCAAAAACCTCCTTCAGGAGAAAAAAAAAAAAATCTGTGCAGTGAGCTGTGTACAGATTATACAAAGACCTTCAAAAACATTTACAGACAATTTCTCACCAGAAACGCCAGAAGACAGAAGGCAGTAGGCTTGTATATTTCAAGTAATAAAAATAAAAGCTTGTCAGCCAAGAACTCACACCCAGAAAAGCACCCTGCATACATGAAGGAGGAATTCCATACCCAGCAAAGCACCTGCACATGTGAAGGAGGTCCAGGAGGACATGCCCTGACCAAACCCCAACAACTGAAAAGGAGGAAAACACAAAAGCAAAAGCCCTGACAAAGTTTCACGCCAGCAGACCTGCCCCGCAGGAAACACTCAGGAAATTCTTCAGAAAGAAATTAAGCTATACTCTAACTCAAATTTGTGTGCAGATACAAACAGACCAGTTGAGGTAGCTACAAATTAAAAAATAGATAGGTCATGCAGATGTGTATTTGTTTATAACTTTTTTCCCCATGATGTGACTTAGAGATGAGTGTATGAATAATTAAAAGGCACTCTTAGTGGGCTTAGAATGCATAAAATATGAATTGTGTGGCTCAAATGCAGAGGGAGAATGGAGTTAGACAGGAACAAAGCTTCATAGACAATTGTGACCGTTGAAGAGAATACGTCAACTTGAGGCAATCAGGAACCACACCTCCATTAGGATTAGGAATTGGGAATCATGCCCAAATTGGGAATTGAGAACCAGCCTGGATTCGAGTGTAAGGGATTTGTGGGCCAGCCAGTGAGGGAAGAGCACCCACCCAGACGTGGGAGGTCCAACTGGAATTCCAACATTATAAAAGGAAGGAAGAGGGATAATTGTTATAGCTTCTTCCTCTGGGAAAGCTCTCGCCTTCGGAATTGTCTGCAGATGCCGATTTGCTACACGTTGCAGATTTTCATCACAGATTTGCTCCAGTCTCGACTTGCACCTGTCTGCCCATTGCTGCTCTTCAGTCACTGATCTTCAGGCTCTAGTCTTCACCATTGTTCTTTGAACAACTGAGATTGGCAGCCAACTCTCACCCCACCATCTGTCCTGCAGTCCCGGACAGGAGATCTATTTCGCAACTCAGCAGATATCTTAGACTATCTCTATCTTGGAATTTGTAAGCCATCCTAATAGATCCTTGTTGTTATAAAATCTATAAATTCTGCCTTTTGAAGAACACAAACTAATACAACTATTGAAATTTAATTGGTACCAATCTCAAATAAATTTTTATAAATGAAGAAATTAAAATAATTTTCAAAGCAAAATACGGCGTACTGCAAAGGGAATGGCAAAATAATTAAAAGGTGTGTTGGATAGATCTAAAACCGAAGGAGGCAGAAATAGAGTGGGTAGAGGAACACACGGGCACAAGATGTATAAGAAATGACAGGTCCTGTTTTAGTGCCTACACAAAATGAAAAACAAACATTCCACTTACAAGATAAAGATTAACAAAATGAAATATAAAACAACACTGTGTTGTCTATGAGTGACACGCTGTAGGTGGAAAGTCACAGAGAGGTGGCTGCAGAGTTGCTCACTTCAGAGAGGCTGGAAAGAGAAAGGAGGAAGGGGAGAGAGGACCAGGTACAGGCCCCAAGGCCACAAGGCCATGACACTCCCAGACATGCCCAAAAGTGAGCTTACTGACCCCTGGGGGTGCCCAAGCCAATCCAGGTGGCAATCCAGCTTAAGTGTCCCAGAAAGTTTGAGATTTAAAAAAATGATAATAAAGAGTCTGGAGAAATGGCACCGTGGTTAAAGCACTTGCCTAGCAAGTACAAGACCCTGAGTTTGATTCCCTAGCACCACTTAAGCTAGGCATGGTAGTGCACTCCTGTAATTCCAGCATTTGGGAGGCTGAGGCAGGAGGATTGCCATGAGCTCAAGACTAGTCTGGGCTACATAGTGAATTCAGGAGCAACCTGACTACAGAGTGAGATCCTGTCTCAAAAATTAAAAAAGAAGAAGAAAGAAGAAAAAAGAAAGAAAGAAAGAAAGAAGCAGAATAAGACCTGTATCAAGTTTTCATTTATGTAACTTAGAAACACATTAATACAATGTATTCCTCAGTGACACGCACTAACGTAAGAACACGGGTCTCAGGATGGTCACACACAGTGGCCTGGGGAGACTCAGGGAGGAAGACTCGGGGAGTCAGACAACATACTGAAGCAAAACAGGAGCCCGGCAAGTGCTCATATGCTGCAGCTAACAGTGCGAGGAGCATAACTCTCTGCCCTGGAGATCGAAGGGACCAGGTGTTATGGTTTGGACGTGAACTGTCCCCAGAAGCCTCAAGTAGTTGGATGTAGTGGGATACCTGAGAGGTAGGGCCTGCCCAGAGGGAGGAGAGCACGGGGGCTCCACCCAGAGAGATGCAGGTGGGGAGCTCCGCCCTTCCTTCCATGCTTGACTTCCTGTCTGCTGTACCGTGAGCCGATCATCCTCCGGCTACGATTCTACCATGTGCTTTGACCATCACCCGCTGCCCATGAATGGACCGAGACCTTCCAAAACTGTGAGCTACAAAAAAAAAAAAAAAAAAAAAAAAAAAATCTTTTCTCCCTTAAGTGGCGGATGCCAGGGATTCTGTCCCAGCAACAAAAAGTTACTGAGACAAGAAGAGAAAGAAAGGAAAGGAGGGAAGAGAAGAGAAAAAAGAGAAGTCAGCTCAAGTACATTCCAAAAATATAATGTTTTCTCCAAGAAGTGGGACTGTAGTGGGATTGATTTCTTCTTCTCTGTCAGAAATTTTTTAAAAGAAGTGTCCTTTAGTTTTAAAATGTTAAGAAATAGCAAAAGTCTGAAATGGCTTTTGATTAACCCTAAAGGGCGGCTTGATGCTACCGACACCCAGAGGGCTGTAACAGCGCCATTTCTGGGGTCCTGAAAGTGGGCTAGGGGCAAGAGGAATGGCACAGTGGTTAAAGTGCTTGCCTAGCAAGCACAAGGCCCTGGCTGAGATTCCTCAGCACCACGTAAAGTCAGGTGTGGTGGTGCATGCCTGTAATCCCAGGACTCAGGAGGCTGAGGCAGGAGGACTGCTGTGAGCCCAAGGCCAGCGTGAGCTATATAGCAGCACCTCCACCTCCACTGTCGGACCAACCCACACTGTGTGCTGATTCAGCTCAGACCCAGGGTCTGGACCACCGGTAGGGTTAGAAGCATCGAGTGGATTCCCACCACCCTCTGTTCTCACAAACCATCTGCCCAGAACCATGTCCTTCCTTTCCTCCCCGTTTTTTGGCAGTGCACACACTCGGGTTTCCAGTCCTTCCTCTGCATCCAGGTTGTCCCAAGACCAGGGCAAGCCCTGCTCCAAAACAAGGCACCACAACTTCTTATTGAGTGATTTTTCTGCCTCACCTTTGCCAAGCCACATGACCTCTGGCCCTGGTCACTCCCAGTCCTGGCGATGACAGATCTGTGCAGAATGTGGCACACCAGAAGTAGAAGGCTGGAGGGGTGGGGGCGGGGTGGGGGTGGGGGGGCTAGGAGTGGCAGCGGTGGCGTTCTTCCCACTGGAGCCCTAAGGGATTTGAGTCATTGGAAACACTGAAGGCCCAGAAGGTGAGGGCTGGGCTGGAGGAGGGCACATTTTAATTAAGATTTTGAGCAAGACCAATAGGGGGGCGAGAGAGGCTCGGCGCAGTTTTGGGCAGATGGCAAGCAGGAACAGATGGCAGACAGATGGCAGCAGCACTTTTATTTTTGCTACATTTCAGCGCCGCGCCACAGAACTAGGGACAGGCGTGGTCTATTCAGTGGCAGCAGAGGCAAGAAGAAGGAAGTCGGTTTTGGAAACTGCAGGCTGAGTACTACCTCTCTGTGGTGGAAACGCCACAGTTAACATGGCTGAGTCACAACGCACCTGGCTGTGAGGCGGGCTCGATGCTAAGGGCTGTCCCTGCATGACCTTCCCTTGAAGGTCACAACCAACCCGCAGAGAAAGCATTATTAACCCAATCACAAATGAGGAAACAGAGGCACCTCCGGGAGGTAGCCCACAGCCAGTCATGTGGGGCTGAATTTAAGCCACTGTATTAGAGACTTTTGCCCCGGAAGCACACAGAAAGGCTGAACACCAACTAGATTCTCTCCCACATCCTCATGAAGGAAAAGGGAAATAGCAGCTTGGTGGACAGCAGAGTGGGTGGCCCTGTAGCTGGACCGACCGTGTCCAAGTGAGGCTCAATTAGAGTATCATCTGCACCCAGAAAGACCCTTCAGTGCTTGCAAAGGATCTGAATTTCCCAGGCCCTAGTCAACAGTTTCATCATCGACTTGAATGAAGTATGTGTGTAACCTGTCTGCCAAGCCATAGAGGACCCAGGAGTAACTACTGTGTCAGACAACAAAACCATAGGATTTGATGACATTTTTCTAATCTTATCAAACTAGAATAAAAAGTTACAACAGAAAATATAAAAACTATCAAGGAAAACATTAAATGTTTTATTTAAGTTTACAACATGATTCACGATTTAGGGAAGAAAGAGTCCAACAGTAGTCCCGGGAAGAACGCTGGGGGTCACAGCCAGCTGTGCCTGATGTCATGACTCTGAACGTAAGTTCGACCCAGGACAGAAGAACAGCTCAAGATGAGCACAAATCCTTTTTCTTTCCTTCCTCAGCACCAGACAGGCCCTTTGTGATTCTGGGATTATTTATTGAGAAGATTATTTCTGAACTCGTTACATCCTTGAACCCTGGTTTCCACCAGGCCTGACACTCAGTGTAGTCATGCAGAATCTGATCTCAGACTCAGATCTGACAGCCAGGGCTTCTTAAGGCTTAAAATCAGAACTGGCACTGCCATATTCCCAAAATATAAGTAAATCAAAGAGCAAACTAAAGGCAAAATGGCAGGAAGCAAGGACTCTTGACTCTGCTTCCAGCTACGTGACCTCAGCAAGTCCCACGGCCTCTCCACGATCTGGGAAGGTGCTTCTAAGAATTACCTACATGTACCCCAAGCATCATCAGAAGATTGAACTATGTCACGGTGCCACAGCTGACATAAATGCTAATCAGTGTCAAGAGAAATAGCTTCACCTAAAGGAATGGAACTGGACGACACTAGCCGTGGGGCCAGCTGATTCAGTGGGACCCCCTCAACACAGCGTGGGAGCTTCTGGGGTCTGAAGCCTCCTCAGGTTTACTGCCTCTGGAGACAGCTAGCCCCAGGACACTGAAGACCAGTGCGGCCAGCTCTTCCAGGAGAAGTCGAAATTGGGGGGTTTGTTAATTTTGGAATCAGGGGTTTTATATGCACATTTCTTATTTTTTAAATAACACAGAGATTGAATACTACAGAGGCCAATGCCTTGTTCCAGCTGCTTGGAGGGATGACAGTACATCTCCTTATACCCACACTGTGAGAGCACCAGGACACTTGGCCCAGCACTCCCGAGAGAAGAGGTTGTTCCTGTCATGTCAAGCCAAAACCATACGTCCATGGGCCAATCTTAATAAGAACCTGACCTAGCAAACACCAACTCCGTAGGCTCTGGTCCCCCAGATTCATGGGCTGTGAACGACCCCCTCCACCTCTGGCCTCAGGCTATTTCACTGACTGTAAGTTCACTGACTGTAAACCCGACTATAAGTTGCTCCACACTGCTATATTTTTTCTTTATGAGGTAGAAGATAACATTTCACAATTTTATGTATAACATTCATTTTTGTTTAATAGTTACCTTAATTAGATACTCATTGAAAAGAGGCTCCTGGTGACGGACAGGTAGCTAGGGAAAATGGCTGAGGGTCTGGAATGTTTTGATACCCAGCTTCCCAAAACAGACAAAGGGTGAAAGTCATTTTAGTCCAATCCAACAAGAGAAATCAGCCATAGATATGTCAGAATAGGAGACAGAAAACTCAACATAAAGGAAAATGAAAAAAAGGGACAAGCCCCGGGACCTGTGTACCCTGCACTCCGGGAGAAGTGTTAGTTCCAGCCCAGCCTGGGTGACGTAGAGATTTAATGGGCACCTGACTCAAAATCAAAAATAAAAAGATGGGCTGGGGATGTAGCTCAGCATGAAGGCCCTGCACTTGATCCCCAGTACAAAAAAAAAATATTTTTTTATTTAATTAAAAAGAGTGAAGTGCAGTCAAGAGTGACAAGCAGGTCAATTCGACCCAGACTCTTAAAGACACGCTGGTGGTTCCCATTTTTTGTGGAGGGTCCCGCAGCCTGGTTTCCACATGGGTTCCAGTCTGTCTCTGTTCCTTGAAGCGAGAAAGACTGACTGAGAAATGTGCTTATATTTATCACTTTGCCACCTTGCGAACATTCTCGGACACACTCGGCCACTGAGTTAATTAATCAATTCGTGTGTTTAAGGCCACCCCTCTGCAGAGGTTGCAGAGCTGCTGCTGGGAGCAGAACCTTTTTTTTTTTTTTTTTTTTAACTCAAGGCTTCCGATAAACCCAGCCAAGATGCTATTGTGTTGCTCTAGTTTGGATATGATTTGCATCAACAATGCCAAGAGGCCTCCGGTAAATCACCTTGAGAATATTAAGGCACGTGATTGACAGTGACTTGGCGAGGACACAAGTGGGCGACATGGGGACTGGGTAAGGCCTTGGAATTTGAGGTGGGGACAGAACATGGGGTGCAGCCCAGAGGGCACAGAGATCAGAGGGAAAAGTCTAGGGCACACCAGAGCTGCCCCCATGCCCTGCCTTTCCCAGTCCTTTTGATTCAGAAACGATAGTGCCAGCAGAAAAGACCGCAAGAGAGATAAAAGAGAATTTTACATGCCAAAAAGGTGACGTCGATTTTTATGAGCTACAGCAAAGCGTAGTGGCACAGCATGGCCTTAAACTTGGGGCTCACGGATTCGATGGCCCTGGGAACGCCACTTGACTCCTGGGTGTTTTAATTTTACAGTGTGTAAAATGGAAGATGTAGAGGATAAAAATTCAAAGATTTCTCCAGGTCTTATGTTATGGAGTTAGGTTTCTCCCAACTTACTATTGTGGAAAATGTTAAGTCTATATAAGCGGTGAAGGAATTTAACCAGCAATATACCCTTTGCCTAACTCACCAATTATTAATGCTTTATCTTATTTGTTTTTCTGACACTGTTGTTATCTACTAAGACAGGAGGAAATTTGTTATATATTTTAATATATAATATTCATAATAAAAAGTAATTTTTATTGCATCACTCAAAGTAAGTTGCAGACTTCCCAGACATGTCATCATGAAATCCTCACTTTGCATCTCCTAAGAATGAGGACAATGCCCTAGTCACCTCAAGACAGGAGTCCAAGCTGAGGAAGTGACAATAATCCCTTCCTCACAGCTCAGCGTCCCGAGGCCTCATAACCAGGCTCCTCCTGGACAGGATGTCATTTCAGCTTGGTGTATCAGCACAGCGATCTGCCTGCAGGGGAATCATAAAGAAGTATGCAACACCACTGTCCAGACCGAAGCACCAGATTGTGGTATTTATTTTCAAAACACGTATTCCGTGACCTTCAGTTTCTATATCACATATAGATAGATAGATAGATAGATAGATAGATAGATAGATACACTAATATCTATCTCAAGGCTGTGCCGGCCAACAAGTGAACCTCTGGGTGGGTTTATAGGCAGAAAGTCACAGTCTTTGGTGGCAAGTGCTGGAGACTCAGCATGACTACTCAGCATGTGGGGGAGGGGTCACAGCACTGAGCAATGGTGGAGGAGCCCACCCAGGTTGGGCAGTCCTGGCAGCAGGAGCACCACAAAGGTCTGGCCACAGGCGGAGTCAGGACAGTGGGGTGCGCCTAGTGTGCCCCAAGGCAGCAGGGCTCTGCTTGCCCAGTGCCACGTCCTACTAACAGGGATGGAAGTGGCTCCATCCTGTGTCCCTGTGACGCCCAGCTTCCCCTCCGACTGTGGAAAATGTGTGGGCGTAACAATGGGAAACACGACTGCAGTGTGGGGGCCATTTCCTCTACAACCTGGGAGACCTGAGACATTTGCTTTCTACTTGGTTTTGCCAAGAACTTGGGCCTTGATTCAGATGAAAACTCAGTTTCTACCCCCAAACATGAATGCCTGGAAAGAAAGCCACATGGAAAGACAGACAAGAAAATGGATATCAAGTAAAACAAAACAAAAAAAGGAAAGGCAGAAAGGAGGAAAGAGAGAGTGTGGAAAGAAAGGAAAGAGACCGGAGGGAAAGGTGAAGGAAAGAGTGGGAAGGAAGGGAATAAAAAAAGAAGGGAAGGAAAGGAGGGAGGGAGGGAGTGAGGGAGAGAGGAAGGAAGGAAGGAAGGAGGGAAGGAGAGGGAGAGGCCAGGAGCCGCTGGAGGAGATCTGTCTCCAGCCCTGATAACGTTCGCACTTGAACTTAACCTTAAGCTGACTGCCACCCAAGACAGAAGAAAATATGAGAGTGGCTTTAATTTTCCTCTTCACGTAAGAATTTTATCCATAGAGACAAATACTTTCTGGCAACAGTCTCACACAGAAAGTCTGGGCTGGTTCTATGTGCCAGGTATCACCTGAGGTCGTAAACACCATTGCCAGCTACAGTTTTGCAAACATGGAGGGACTAACCCCGTGAAATCCTTCCTGCAGGTGAAAGTGTCCAGAGGCTCTGGATGAGAGCAGAGGTGGGGAGTGGGGCGGGGGCTTCCTCTCCTGGGGTGGGGCACCCAGCAGATGCCTCAGATACCCCATTCCAGCACTGCGTAAGCTTGTCACCGCAAGGCCTGGGCTTCTGTGCCCAGAGGAACACATGAGCAAGTATCTCACCACATCCTGAGCCGACAGGTCCCGGGGCTGGGTGAGACCCTAGACAGAGAGGTGAGAGATGAAACCCACAGCGCCCCCCATTCTGCAGCTGAGTCTCCGCGGGAGCAGATCCACAGCAGGCAGGGTCTCCTTGTCCCTCCCGGGAGGACCTTCAGATGCTGCCCACGCTCCAGCCCCTCAGCGCAGGCAGCCCACCAGCCACGCAGAGCTGGGCCTAGCGCCCGTGCCAGGGCGAGGTGGTTTGGATGGCACTAAAGCAAGGAAAGCAATTGTGAGGTGGTTTATATGTGTGTGCAGAAGAGGCTGGCAGAGAGCACGCAGCACTAAAGCGTGTCACCTAAGACTGCTGAAAGTTCTGGAAACCTCAGCTTCCTTCCCAAGGAAGATATGAGCGAGTTGGCAGGGAGCGATGTTTCTCATGTAGGTAAGAAACCCCACTGTGGATGAAATGGTTTAGCTTGGCACAATGACAAGCCCCCTAAGCTTCCCAGAAATGCAGGGCCTGACTCTGCCCAGCTGAATGGGCCTGCCAGGAAGCCACCGTCCCTGGGCAAAGTGGACCCAGATGTGCAGGGAAGGGGGAAGACCGGGGATAGGGCCTGTGCTGCCATTCCCACAGAGGACCATGGAGGACCATGCCTTCTCTTGCCCCTTCCACCACAGACTGAGCTCCCCTTCCGTCCTCAGCGCTCAGCTCAGGCACCTACGACATGCTGTCCCAGCAGGTTTCCAAGCCCTGCTGGTATCACTGGCTCCTCCCTCCTGAGGGAGCAGCAGGCAGATGGGCAGGTGGAGGAATAACACTAGAGCACAGACGTATGTGCAGTGCGTGCGTGTGCCACATGTGCACGTGTATGCCCGGAGTGGGAACAGAGAGCGGAGCAGAGAGGAAGAGGACATTCTCCTGGCCCTGGAATTGGCATGTTCTGAACACTGGACTTGAAGGGACACTCATTTTGCTCACAGGAAAGGACGTGGGTGACGGGTGAGAGCGAGGACAGCCACCCCCACCCACTTCCTCCCCTCCCCCCTTCCCTGCCTCTCCCAGGCATTAGACCTGGAGCCCCATGTGGTTGGGCAGAACTTCAGTGATTCCTTCAGATCCTGGAGCTCTAAATGAGACATGAGGAAAATGAACAAGCCCAGATGAAAAACCCCACTTATCTGTGTAGCAACTAAATACCCTGGTGTGGATCTGAATCCTGAGCTCTCCATCTGGTGACAACAGGTGTGACAAGCCATGTCCGATCAATAGATTTCTTGCAAGTTTCATGTGAGTATTATATGTAATCTAATAAAAATATGTCCGTGTGAGATACGATGCATGCACAAAACTCTTCAAAGCGTTTCCTTCCACTAGTCAAATCTTCTCCTGGAGGTAAGGGATCCCCTGACTGCCAGGCTCTGTGAACAAGATTGCACTAGATGAGGTGGGGTGCAAACACAACAATGATTTTTGCCCAAACCAACTCTACGTTTCAGGTAGGGACGATCATCGTGGCATTGTTGCATGAGAAGCACTTGAGAACAGGCAGAGGTAGAATTTGATTTATTGAAGTCACCAGAGAGTGACCAGCTGGCTGGGGCACAGACTCCTTTCTGTTAGAGTCCGGCCCTGAGCCAAATTTTTACAGAGTTTTTATAGTCAAATTTCACAATATGCACAAGATTTCATATATCAATCAAGATAGATTTTACAATACACAAGATTTCATGTAACAAACACGATATGGCTGGCATATTTAGGGACAATATGTATTGGGTGCAGCTGGGCCTGCTTACATCCTTGTTTCAACTTTGGTTTCAGGCACATGGCTACTTGCTTTTTGTTCCATTGTGGTTGGTAGGGGGTAGGTGCCCAGTGTCCTTGGCAAGCAAGTTAATTCCAAAGGCCAAAGGATGCTGGTTAGCAACGGGGAAGCCAATTTACTCTTTCAGCATCTTTAGGATTTGGCTGCTAAGACCCCATTCGCTTGAAAGCCGTTTCCCCTAAACACAAGGGAGGCAGCAGGACCAATTCAGACCCAGGGCCACCACGTGGCAGCAGAGAGCTGTGCACAGTGACATCTGGAGGATTTGTGAAATCCTAACACACAGTGGCGCTGGATTCAAACCCAGCAGGCACTGTGACGCCCGATCTTCCTGTTTCTTATGTACCACGCACGTTTGCTGAGATAGCAACAGCTATGAGCGTAGGTATCACCCCTCTCGCATTCCTCCAAAGAAAAAGGCCTGGCTGGCTGTGGTGCTCCAGTGCAACCCTCCCGGTAACCAAGCTCGGGTGCCCTGTGGGTCATTCCCTGAGCAGTCTGTGGTGCTGCATTCATCCCCGGCGCTTCCCTGCGCTGGCCCCGCCGAAGCCTCGCTTCTCTGTAGGGCTCTGTTTTGTCCAGCCTGTGTCTTCCACATGTGGAGCTAATAGATCCCACCCTGGGCCCCAGTCACCTATCAGCACCGACAGTGGAAGGAGCAGAGCTGAGGTCCCACGGGAAGAAGCCTCCAAATGAGGTTTAAAACAAAACAAAACCAAAAAGCAACAACCGGGCTGGAGGAATGGCTCAGAGGTTAAAGTCTTTGCCTAGGCAAGCACTAAGTACCTGAGTTTGATTCCCCTGCACCACGTAAGCCGAGCATGGTGGCACACACCTGTAATCCCAGCACTCAAGAGGCTGAGACAGGAGGATTACTGTGAGTTCAGTGCCAGCCTGGGCTCCATAGTGAGTTCAGGACCAGCCTGGGCTACTGACCAAGACCCTGTCTCAAAAAACAAACAAACAAACAAACACAAAAACTACAAAAATGCAAGCTGTGTAGGAGGGTGGCTGCTGGACAGGCTGGCTCTGGGGCTAATGTGTGCTGGAAGCTGGGAGATGGGACAGGGATGGAGGTGACACTGGCACGGCAGATGCCATTAGAACAAGACGTCTGTCCACTGTACCTAAGGCTGGGAACCACATCAGGCTGTGTGGCTACGTGAGCAGCTGTGGGTCCCTTTAAGAGCAATGACACCCCAAGGACGTGGACCTTCTGTGCTTGGCTCACACCCCTGGCTGGGACTAAAGGAGCCTGGCAGAAACACAGAAGGCCACCTGGATGGAGTGGTCACCTAAAATATAGGACACCCAGTTAGAGTGATGCTTTGAACAAACAAGAAAACGTTTTAGCATCAGTGTGTGGTGGACAGATCCACACTGAAAGCTCTGGTGCTGTTTATCTAACATTCCAACATAACCGGGCTTCCCACGCCACCAAGAACAGGACCACACGAAGTGACCAGCTGGCATTGCAAAGGCCCAGGCACCTGGGCCAAATTCAGCACGAGGACTGACTCAAGTGTGCAAGAGCAGAGGTGGGGGGAAGCAGCCCCAGCCAGGCCAGCTCCCAGGGATCACTCCCCCCAAGGACTCCCACTGCCACACTCACCTTTCTTCTGCTGGCATCCGTGACAGGCACTGACCATGGCTCAGTGCGGCCTCTGTGGGCACGTAGCAGTGGAGAGTGTCTTCTGAAATCACCAGTGTCCTCCAGGCTGGTTCTGGCACCAGACCCACTCAGATGGCTCCAAAAAGGCAGGAGGAGCAAAAAAAAGGAGAGGTAGAGGAGGAAGAGACAGGAGAAGGTACAGGCATGGAGCACAGGGGACTCCTGAGATGACCACAGGGCACAGGCAGGGGGACACTGTCCTTGTGGTTCTCATGTCAGGGCCAGCACTCAAGGCCCGCAGGGCTGGCTCTGTTTGCAGGTCTGTACTGAAGAGCAAACACCTGCTGTCCACCCCTGCACCGAAGGGCAGCTGGGACCCCCAGGGGAACCAAAAAGGCTGCTCTGGGTAGACATGGGAAGGGGAGGCTGGGGTCCCCAAGGCAGGGGAGGAAAGAAGCAGACAGTGGGTCAAATGCAGAAGTCACAGAATCTGGAAAGTGGGGAGCAAGAGAAAGTACCTCTCCCTCCCCTGATTCATGCTCAGGGTCCCATACAGCCCCAGTGGCCCCAGTGGCCACTTGTGGAGAGGATGACCTATACCTACCAGCTTCAGGCACCAGCGCCCAGACTGTGTCTTGGCTGTGGACCTCTGCCATGTCAGAAATGAACCCGCTAGCACCTCCAGCTGCTGTACCCCCCAAAGCCCACCCCAGCCAGACCAAGCGAAAAGAAATCCAAAAAAGATAGAGAGGTAAACAGTGGACAATGTCAGGTGCAGGGGATGGAGACTTCAGAACTTCTAAGGAGGATCCTCAGATGCGCGAGATGACGTTGCCCACTCTTCCCTCCCAAAAGGAGCCGGATATGTTTAAAATAAAAACAACCAGAGGGCAAAACAATCCTGAGCATTTAAAGAATAAAACCAAAACATTCATCTACTCTAACTGGAATATAAAGAAGAGGATGTCTTTCATAACATACATCAAAAAGGGGGCTGAGGGAATGGCACAGTGGTTAAAGCATTTGCCTAGCAAGAGCAAGGCCCTGAGTCCGATTCCCCAGCACCACATAAAGCCGGGCCTGGTGGCGCACACCTTCAACCCCAGCACTTAGGAGGCTGAGGCAGGACGATTGCTATGAGTTTGAGGCCAGCCTGGGCTACGTAGTGAGTTCCAGACCAGCCTTGGCTACAGAGAGAGAACCTATCGAGAGAGAGAGAGAGAGAGAGAGAGAGAGAGAGAGAGAGAGAGAGAGAGAGAGAGACTTAGAAAGTATAAAAATCAGGAAAGAAGAATTCTGGAAGACCGGTAGTCACATTATCAGCATTTCAGACAAGAGACTGGGGAAAACAGAAGGGAACCACCAGAACTGACCTTAAAAACTCACAAAACTGAGCAATACCAGCTAACACCTGGGGGTGCTTATGTTTTGTAGTACTAGCTAATTTAATTGCCCCTATGCTCCAAGAGACAGAGCTTGTGATTGGGCCTTTTCACAAGGGCAGACAGAATCCAGGCAAGGGCTCTATGCTGTGGATCCCCGCTAGACTCCTGAACCAGAGATGAAGATGGAGGTTTACTCGGGGAGCCTGGGCTGCAGAGCGGAGTCCAGGAAAGCAGGAGGGAGAGAAAGGCATCCTGCAGGGGTCTGCAACAAGCCCAGGCCACCCATTTACACCTAGCTCTAGAACTGCCAGTGTCAATATTATTTTAGATTACACAATAGTGCCCTTGTCACCTAAAGGGACCACGAGGGACACAGATTTCACAAACAAGAGGGAACATCTGAGTGTGTGAGCACCCACCAATCAAGGGCCAAGACAGCTACACTCTGCCACAAGGGGAGGACAGGCACTTCCCTGCCCCCTGCTGGGGATGCCTGGCCCGCTCACTCTGGGCTCCTCCTTCTCCTCTCTGACCTGCTCCTCACCCTGATCAGTTCTCTCCTCCAAGTCAACAGCCGGCTGACATCTGTCCCGACCCTGCCAGAGCCACACTCACCTGGGCGGAGCATGCCCTCCTCCAGGGCTCTCCCAAGGCCACGTGGCGAGGGGTGCATGTGGCTGGCTAGTCCCTGCCTATATTCTCAGAAGGGACTCGATTCCCCCTACAGAGGCTGCCTGTGAGGTCAGAAGAAGGGGTTTGGCCTAGGCCAGTGCAGCCTCTGTGACCTGGTACCATGGGAGAGCCTAGGAAAGGCCGACCCTCAGTGCACATGCTGTTCTGGGGTGAGATGCACGATCTGGATTTCTATCCCATATTGGGGTACTTTTGGATCCCCAGAGTGGTGGCCTGTGTGGGGCCACACGGTGGAGGCTGTCTCTAGCTGCTCCCCCTACAGAGGCCCCTCAAGGCATGGGACATGGCAGCTGGGGGGACAGTAGTGACTGAGGCTGTGAAACAGCCATGAGGTCCTTTCTAGACTGCGGCAGGTATGGTAAGGGAGCCTAGGATAGGACTCACACTCAGGCAGGTGGCGCCCGAGATGGAGCGCAAGGTGGGAACTGGCCGAGGGAGTCCTGGAGGGGTGCTACAGCCTGGGGCAGAGACAGAGACCAGAGCTCAGGGGAGTGTAACAGAACAAAAGTGAGGCTGTAGCATGGGGGAGCTCTGGCTGCAGATCCTCCTGAGAAGATTCAGCAGTGCTTCAAATCCTGGAACATCTGAAAACGAATGTGACTCCTGTGCGTTGGTGACAGTGGCTCTCAACAAGGGGACAGGGGCCACATATGGAGACCTCTGGGAGTGGGCAAGCAGATGTCCTCAGCACTGGAGGTGGAGGCCAGGGAAGCCGCTACCCAACAGGACACGCATGGCACACAGCGAGAAGCCGCCCACCCAAGACACCTGGAGCACCAAGGCTGAGGCCCTAGGCCATGGGGAAGTCACTGCCGGGGTCCACCATCACCATGAAGTTCACGCCTGAGGTGCCTGTGGTCTGGAGCACAGAGCAACCCATGTGTATCCT
The DNA here is from genome assembly GCA_004027205.1 of Ctenodactylus gundi. Lineage (NCBI taxonomy): Eukaryota > Metazoa > Chordata > Mammalia > Rodentia > Ctenodactylidae > Ctenodactylus > Ctenodactylus gundi. Next base: position 370,265 of record PVKB01001274.1, read on the forward strand.
TCACCCAGCGGTGGCCAGCTGGGAACCTGGCACCTGCGAGCAAGTAAGGATGGCTGCAGTGCCGGCGCTCTCCAGGGAACAGGGAACAGTGATCTATTGTGCAATCAGCCGGCGATGGGTGGGCAAGTCTGCCCCCTCCTGTCCCCACAGCCCTGCAGCCGCACAGCCATGTTGGGACCGCGGACCATGCCTGTGAGGGCAAGCTTTGCACTCTGATCCTCCTCCAAGCCCGAGTCCTCGAGGCCACAGCGGGGCGGAATAACTGTGCAGCCACAGGAGGAGCCGAGGAAGGGCTCGGGAAGCACAGGTCCTAGAGACGGGGGACTACACGGGCCATGGTTCGCAGTGGAGTTTCTGAAGGAAAGGTGAGGTAGGGCAGGGGGAACAGTTCTGGGGAGCCAGTTGAAATAATTTCAGCAGCTAATTGATAGTCCAAGCTCTTGGCCTTTATACTTGACCCTGGCCATCAGTTGCTATAGCCTCATAGGGGTCTGCACCACGGGAGGAGCGGGGGTCTTCCCAGCCAGAAAGACCTCTTCAGATGTCAAAACTTCATAATGTACAGAAAATGCAAACACGTCCAATACACTACTCATCTCAGAAGAGCCAATTCCCCTTCTCCAGACTCCTCTGTCTGCAGATAGGGCTGCCTTCACTCGACCCAGCTCCCCTAGCATTCCTGCCTCAGGCGTGAACATCCAAGTCCCCATCCTGTTGCACCCAAAGCCCCCACTTCCTCCCAGGTGCTCTTACTTGCTCAGTTCCCTTAGGTAAACAAAATCACTGCCCCAAAAGGGGGGGTACCCAGGAGGTCCTCTGTGCTCTACAAGGGTGTAGCAGCGTCCCCCAGGGGTCCTGGCAACTGTGATACTCCGCTCAGCCTTCCTGGCACCCTGGAAACAGACCCATGTGTCATCCTGACCTGTGACCGAGGTGACATGTATGACACATAGCACAGCAGGGATTAGCTTCAGGAGCCAAAGACAGACACATAGTGAGTGATAAGAGAAAGGCGCAACGCTGATGCCCTGGGAGGAGGGAAAGGCGGGAGAGGGCTGGCCGGCGGGTGGGGCCTGGGTGGGCATGCTGGCAGCCCCTCCTCAGAGAGATTCTCTCCGGCAGGCAGATGGGTGGGTGCAGGGTGGCAGATTGGGGGACACGGTGGGATCGTGGATGGCAGCTGCTTCCTTCCATGGAAAGGCGGGGCACCACCAGTCTTCCCCTCAGCACGGGCTCTCCACTTAGGACCTGAAGGTGCAGGCCATGTTATGTCTAGGAAGGTTTAGGAGGGCGGGTGTGACGCCTGGGGGCGCCTCACCCCGGCTCCCCGACAGCCCCACTGGACAGCTCAGGCCTCTGAGGCTGGATACAAGTGGCCCTCGGGAAGGCAGGTGGCCGGACGCAAGCATGACGTCACCCCTAGCTCAGCAGCTTGCAGGAGCCCTGGCCAAGCATTCCAAGCCTGCGTGACGGAAAGACACTGCCCCTCCAGGCTTCCCCCTCGCACGATGGCAGAGCCTGCCCCATACCACCCCTTCTAGGTTAGTCTGGCTGGCTGCCTCCGCTGGAAGAGCACTGGGTCACCTCAGGAGGCCAGCCGGCTGTCCTGGCAATGAGAGAGCAGGCATCTTGTCCTTTCCATCTCTGACAGAAGCAAGGCTATGGGGAAAGAGGATATTTTCTTACTCAAACGAACATCAGTGAGCTCCTGACAGCAACTGCTGACGTTGTTTAATGACTTGACTCTGCGGAGAATCCCTCGTGTGTGATGGGAGCGAGCAGGAATGGTCGGGGGCACTGCGTCCTCTTTTTACCCCTGGGGCTGGCTACAGAAAACCTCCAACTCTGTAGCTTTTTCTGTGTAGAAATGGAAAAGAGGAATTTGAACAAGGAGACTTGACCAGTTTCATCTGTCCTGTGGCTATTCAGGTGTGCATGGCCAGGAACGGAAAGACCCACACTGCAGTCCTAGTGCAGCTGCTAACCCTCTCTGTGCTGCAGTTCCCAGGCTGATCGCACAGGCTGCCACAGACGCTTCCTCGTTAACACACCCTGGAATCACATGGAAGCCAAAGAACGGCCCGGGTCTTCGTTTCACTTTTCCTCTGCAGACGTGGCTGCCATGTGGCCTAAATATCCCAGGGCAGTTGTGATGAGACTCTCTCACGACAGGGAAGCAAGCAGACCAGGGGAGGTAGGAACTACCCAGAAGGAGAAGCTGGCTGAAAGATTAATGTGACAATCTCCCTAATCTCCTGGGACTATGGCCACAAATTACCTCACACGTGACAGCTTTAAAAAAAAAAAACAGAAATGTATTTACTCACACCTATGGAGGCCAGAGTCTTGCAGGGTGTCCTCAGGGCTGGTTCCTTCTGGGGACTTCGAGGGACAGTGTAAACCGTGGGAATAATCCTGGCATGTCAGAACTATCATCTCCATTTTGTGGGTAAGAAAACTGAGCCTCAGAAGTGCAACTTTCCCCAAACAAATCGATGAGGGATGTATCTGACTGAACCTCAACTCTAAGTCTGAAGGACCCCCCAATCCACACTTCCTTTGCACACGCCTTAATTAATCAGGTCCCCAGAGAATGACCCCACGGCAATGCTCACCAACCAACCAACAGGACCAGGAGGCCAAAGGCCAGGCCAGCAACCCTGTTAGGTCACCTCAGGGCCCATGACTTGTCTCTATGTGGAAAGAGCTATGTACACCTTAGAATACAACTCGCCCTCGCTGGGGGCCTGTGGAAGCCTCTATGCGTGTTTATTTCTCTCCCATGGCTCGCTCACTTCACAGTAGTTTAGCATGTCCGTGATGTATTAAGCATTGTTCTTTCTGCTGGGAATAAAACAGAGCATGGAGTTTTCCACCGCCAGCTCCACTTGCAGGAGACAGATGACAAACAGGCAAACGGTCAGCATGTCAGCTGCAGATGACACAAGAGGACAAAGCGTGGGCCGGAGGGGGACCCAAGGGCACAGGAAGAAATGACCTCAGAGCGCAGGAATCACACTTCCTTTGTCCCTGGCAATGTAGGCAGCAGGGATGGGGGTGGGGGGTGAGAGTCACACTGGTTACAGGCAGGAGTGCCGATGACTTATGGGGCAAGGTTCTGAGGTAGCACCTGGGCAAGGGAAGCCAGGATTTGCCAAAGGTGGGGGGGGGGGGGGTGGTGGGGAGTGAACAGGAAGCCAACACGGCCTCGCCTGGCTGCCCAGCATGCACAACCCGTGCCTGGGGCGGGCCCTGTCTGTCTTCGCCTTGCTTGACATAAAAGCACGATGGTGGCACAGTCAGAGCCGAGGAGACCCTGGCCACTGAGTTGTTCCATGATGGACAGGTAGCAGGAGAAACCGGGCCTCACGCCTCCCTATGATTCCATCTCCGTTCCAACTTGTACCTCTGAACTTCTTACTAAAAATGTTGCCTTGTTAAGCCATTATTTTTTATTTTTCTATTGTAAGTGCCTAAGTCTGGTTCTATGCCATGCCTGGCCTTGGCTTTAGTCTATGATGTACTTCATATGGAGGCAGACAGAATTAAAACTTTTACACTGCAATAAGGAAACAGAACACAGAGCAACAGAAGGCATTTCGGGATGGCTGTGCCTTTGGGCCTTGCAGCGCTGGTCGGGGAGGAGGGAGCCTCTGCTCATGGCCCTTGTTCCTGGAGAGTTTCTTGGCAGACTGGATTTCTGTTCCAAGTTGACAAGGAAATAAAAGTGGCTAAAGTCAATCTGGGTACCACAATTCCAGTGTGGAGTGCAAAGCAGGCTGAATCTGTGTTTTCAACATTTATGACACTTTCTACAGTTGGTGGCCGTAGTGTCAGTCCACAGTCATGTGGCCATGTTGCACTGGACCTGTGGCAGCTCAGTACATCACAGAGGGAGTGTGCGGTGACCAAGAAGCAAAGGGACAGATGAAGAAATTGATTCCCACATCCCTGTCAAGGCCCCCCATGACCTAATTTCCTTCCCTTGTCCCTCCTCCTAAAGCTTCCAGCACCCCCCAGTGGAACCACAAACTGGGGACCGAGCCTCAAACATCTGGTCTTTTGGGGGACATTTCAGATCCAAATTTTAGCAAGCAGTTTGTTAGCAAAGAACAGAAAATAGCCAGGTGGCTCAAGCAGAAAGAAAACGTGTAAGAGAGAACCTCACACTAGCCAAAGAAGTATGAGGAAAGCACGTGGGAAGGAGGCGGAGGCGATGGCTTTCCGGATTTCAGCGCCAGCAGCAACTCAAAGGCCTCAGCACAGCCTTGCCCACTCAGTCATCCACTCAGTGACTTCAGCAGCTTACCTCATCCAGTGACACCGCAGTCCACCCTCAAAGGCCCGAGTGTGCATGTACACACACGTGCATGTGTGTGTGAGGAGAAGAACCAGTCACTTATCAGCCAGGGCCCTTCTGTCCATCATCAGGCTTAAAGGACGTGACAGGCCGGGCCCCGGGCTCCGTTGAGGAAGAGCCACAGAGATGTCCTCTGTCCGTACTCTCAGGACATCTGTTGCATTGACAATAATTTGGAGCACTGCAGGGAAGGGACCTCAGTGAGGGGAAGGAGACCAACGCCACTCCAAGCGTGTACTACCAAGGACGTGTGCAGGAAGAAAGCGTTTGCTCTAGAGTCCACGCTTCCTCGGCAAACCTTGAGTACAAGTACTGCCCACACTTCCGGGTCTCCTTCCAGCTAGAGGAAGCTTTGACCCCTTTCTACCCACTTCTATATTTTTCCTAAAAAAGCATCATCTCTACATCTTGAAAAAAAATACTGCTCATGAAGCACTCAGGTTTTGCAGGCATATTTGAAAGTGTATTTCTCACCATCCTGTCAGATGCATGCATACGTAGTATTATCAACTGAAAAGTGGACTGCCCTAAGAGGAAGCTTGCCAGGCGATAGGAAGAAAAAGATCAAGCTCTAACTTCTCCTTAAGATGGCTGTGTAACCATGTCCACGTGAGGAGCCCAGATCCCTGTTCATAAAGATTACTCTGAGGTGAAGTGTTGCTTATGACATCATTCATTTGAGCAGCATATCTTTAAAATAAATATGTATACAATGACTCCCTTTGTCTTATGTTACATTCCAAAAAACCTTTGAAAAATCCTAGGAAATTGCTTTGTAGAGGTGTTCAAATACTTTCTATTCTTTTGAAGTTCTTTAACTAGTAAAATTTTTACCTAGAGCTTGGGATGACATTTCTATTTATTTTTAATCTGTCTTTTTTTGTGTGCAATTAAATCCTTTGAAGAACAAAGTGGAGTATGATGAAATCTTAAGACTGGAAAAAAAAAACAGCGTGTGGTTCAGAATAATGTGTAAAGACACACCGTCACCTCCTCCCGCCAGAGAACACACTGAAATGGAGCTCAGGGAATTCAAAAGGACAATGTCCACAGCGACAAAGAAAAACAGAAAAGGCCATCAGGGGACAAGAGACTTCCGCAAAGTTGTGCAAGGCAGAAGAGAGAGGACCGGGAATGGAGTGGGTTGAGGATGCTGAAGGTCTCTGCTGCTGTCACAAGAAAGTGGGGGAAATCTAGAAAGAGAGAGAGAGAAAGAGAGAAGGAAGAATGCAGGAGGAGGCAGAGGGAGGAACAGGTGAAAGATAAAGGTGAAAGATATGCTGGCCACATTGAAAGTTAGTGCCCTGGGACTGTGCTCAGAACAGAGTGGCTCCATCTGGAGGCAAATGTGTCCAAAACACAGGGCTGTGGGCTTTTGCATAATGAAGGGAACAGGACATACAGGAAATACGGGGTAGGCAGGACACCACATACCTGTCCGGACTTGTAAATGATTTATAGAACTGCTACCAGCCCTGCACATCTGTAAGATCTCCCAGCCGTGGGCCAAGAAGCCGCAAAAGCCCCCACGTTTCTGAATGTGTACAGATCTTTTCTTGTCCTTGGTACCATCGCAACTATCTACACTGCATTCATTCCACAGCACAGGTAATCCAGAGCTGCTTTAGGTCGGGAGGAGAATGTGTATATGTCATATACAAGGTGGAATCAAGGTCCCAGTCAAGGCCCCGGCCCCTCTGGGAACAATACAGGAGAAGTAGCTAAGATGGCGGCTTCTCCTCCCCTCTGGTTTCTTCTAGATGCCCGAAGGTAATTAGTGGGCTTCCATAGGTCTACAAAGCCCACCACAGGAGGACTGCTTGAAACCACCTGAGCACAAGCCTTATACAGGGCTCAAGTCCTTCATTCCCCGAGATCCTCACCCAAGACCTGCCCCCGCAATCTCTCCTCGAGAGCTTTGCTTTCTCAATAAACCCCTTCTTGCTTTAAACCTTGCTTGTGAACTCCAACTGATTATTCTTAATTATATTGAGAGTTCAGGCACCACCCGAGGTAACACTTCCTGCCTCCCTCCTGCTCTCTTTGTTGGCGGTGTTCATTCTTCAACTTTGGCAGAACACAAACCCTGGTTTTGAGCTCTCCGGAATCACCTGGGTAGCAGATCCAGGAAAAAGGCCCCCAGTGACCCTATGCCTGGGTTCAGTGCCCAGACAAAAGGCCAGGTGTAAGGAATGAGAAATAAAGGGGATAAGTGAAAGGGGGTCAAGGGTAGGATAGGGTGTATAGGACTAAAAAATGGCGGAAGGGTGAAAAGGGCATAAAGGGGTAAAAAGGAGTGATTGTGGCGTGAGCAGAGCTTTTGTGTAGAACGGGCGGATTAGCCAGCATGAGGGCTGTGGGTGGGGCTGTTTAGCTGGCCTGTGGCTATGGGACTGGGCATAAGAGGACAAAGCAGGGCTGCCTGACAGGCTGGGAGAGCTGGCAGGTAGGCTATGGGGGGAAGGCAGAAAGGCCCTCCCTGGGGTCAACTGCCAAAGCCAGCAAAGTCGTTACGCCGGGGCTGGAAACATCAGCTTGCCGTGACTGGGAAGGGATGCGGGAGCAGCTGTCTGTAAGCCAAGGTCACATGCAGAGAGCCAAGCTCTGTGTGTGGGAATGGCCGAGAAGTTCAGCACTGTGGCACAGCACAGGAACCCACAGCTGCCCCAGGACAATGCGTGTCCTGCCCTCCCTGACGTTGCTTCCCATGGGGCTGCCTCCTCTTCCAGCCCATAATTTCCTTTAAAAAAAAAACATTATACTAAGGGCTAAATAAATAGCACAGCAACAGATCACTTGCCTAACAAGCACGATGCTCCAAGTGTGATTCTCCAGCACCACGTGAACTGGACATGGTGGCACATGCCTGTAATCTCAGCACTCAGGAAACAGAGGAAGGATGATTGCTATGAGTTCAAGGTCAACCTGGGCTGCATAGTTCAGGACCAGCCTGGACTACAGACCAAGATCTTGTGTCAAAAAGCCAAGCAGGGCTAGAGGAACAGCACAGCAGTTGAAGCCCTTGCTTAGGCAAGCTCAAGGCCTTGGGTTCAATTCCTCAGCAGCACATAAGCTAGGCATGGTAGCCTAGTACTCAGGAGGATGAGGCAGGAAAATTGTCTGGACTGAACAGTGACTTCAGGACCAGCCTGGACTACAGAGTGAGATGCTACCTAGAATAAATAAACATTTTTAAAAGCAAATATATATACGTGTGTGTGTGTGTGTGTGTGTGTGTGTGTGTGTGTGTGTGTGTGTGCGCGCGCTAAAAATAATATATGTGCTTGAGAGACAAGTGCAATACATATGCAGGCTGTATGGGTAAGCAAAAAGCCAGGGCCATGTACGTGTGACCGGCCATGAGGCTCCAGGTTCCGCAGGCTGACTTTACTCTCCACCTGGCTCTGACTCAGGCACAAAAGCTAGATGAATCATGGCTACACCAGCTGATTTACCTCCACAGGGCAGGTCAGGGGAGCCTTTCACACAGGAGAGACGCCAGCTACAAAACACCAAGGAACCTCAGAGGCTCCCCTCCCCACTCCTACCCCCAATGGTGAAGAGACAGGGCTCAGACACACCTAGGTCCCCAGTCCAGTTCCAGCCCTCTAGAGTTGAGTCACTTGGGCAAGTGAAGTTTTCTGAGACTAGTCTCTGCCTCACCAGCTATGGCAATGAAGTACAGTCACCAGAGGGACCGTGGGAGGGCACACAGCCCCTCAGGGGTCTACAGATGCAGGGCCAGAGAACCTGGGTGCAGGTTCTGGGTTTTGATCCTGACTCAAAAATAGGCAGCAGGCATCCCAGGTAGAATGCACAAACCAAAACCCCAGAGGAGGACCTGGGCGTGGGAGTGTACTTGTGAGTTCCATCTGGAGGGGAGCTGGGTTGTCTTGGAGGCCACATGTCCACAGTAAGCAAGGTGGGTGGGACCTTCTGAGGTTTGGAGAGGGAGGAGACCTAGTCTGGGTGAGGCCTAGAGCTCCTGCGGATCTAGGGTGCAGGCTGGTGAGATGGAGAGGCATGGGAGGGCCTGGGCCCAGACCCCAGGGTGGGTTAGGGACACATTCAGGGATGTCCTAGGGTGGAGATCTCACTGGCGGGACTTTACTTCATTCACAACTGACTTCCAGGGGACAAAGGTGGGATGACAAAGAGCAGACGCAGGGCCAAGTCAGTGATTGGCGGATGACAGGGCTCAGGAAATCATCAACTGGCCTGGTCTAATTGTTCACCTGGCATGGGAGTCAGGAGGGGAGTGAGGCTCACAACCCTGACTCCAGCCAAGCTCCAGGTATGGCTGGGGCTTGGGCAACATGAGATGGGACTGTTCTCTAACCCTCTTCGATCCTTTCCAGGGTCCCAGGAGCCCATGTGCACCACCTTTCCTCAGGGACCCAGTCCCCAGGGCCAACCCCAAATACCTCAGGTCCATACCACAACACTTTGTGAGGATGTGGAGTGAACATCTGAATCCCTAGAACACTCCTCCTCCGCTATGTGACTTTGGGCAGTAGCTGAACACAGGCACCCAACACCTCTGCACTAAACAGAGATGAGGTAAGTGTTGAGTCTCTCGCAGATGACTTCCTCCCTGGGATCCTTCGTCTCCAACACCAGCATATACTGAAAGCCATTGAAATCCACTCTGGCACTGGACGGATCCCGTGGCCCCCCGAGAACCTCCAGCTCTGTGCAGAAGCTCCGGCTGTCCTCTCTAGCTGACTAGACACACACACTGTTTGCCCATTGCAAAGAGACCTGTCCCCACCTGGAAGGACATCAGAGCTTGCAATAAGCAAAGAGGTGAAGAGTGCCTGGTGCCGGCCGGCAGGTGCTCCAGGGCCCAACTCTTCTTCTTCTTCTTCTTTTTTCTTTTTCCCTGAGGAAATTACATGAAATTTTGATGCAGGTAAAGCAATGTCAAAATGAAATCAGACTCAGTACATCTCTCTGCTTGTTTTAATGTATAACAATTCATATATTCTGATACTATTTCCCTTTTGAATTTGGCAATGATCTAAGAGGAGGGTTCTTGTTGCCATCTGACATTTCCACAGAGGTTTAATCCATCCGGATCACATACGTGTGGTTAGAAAGAGGAAGCCCCTGTGCTTTGTCACTGGGAATGCAGGACAACTGTTCTTCTCATGAAGTCTAACTCGGTTAAGGCTTGGGCTCAAGTTTAAGCACGTGTCCTCTAGTTGAAGATGCCCGCTATGAGCTATGAGTGAAGATACCATCAGGCCATGGAAGTCTCACGCTTCCCACGGGAGATTCCAAGCAGTGCTTAAGGGGTTTGATCCTTCAGCTGGAATCTGTTCGTTTGCTCCTGTCTGCTCCAACTTCCATAGACTCCATCCACAATATTTTTAGCTCAGGCAAAGGTCCCATAAGCAACTGAAAATGATTATTTTAAAATACCCATCAGTAACTCCAGCCAGCATTGCTTCTGCTTACACTGAGCATGTCTAGTCTTCCACAGTGGCATCAAAAGTCACATGGAAGCCTGACCTGCAGTTACCGTCAAATAGTCCCCTCCTCCTCCAAGGGACATGAGATAACTGTGAGGAAATGACGAACCAAGTCCTCCCTTCCCAGAACAGCTGACTCAGGCAGGACCCGGCAGGAAGGGGCTGCCTTGGGCATGCGTGAGAAAGCATGAGGAAGCCCAGAGATGACCACGAGAAAACCCACAAAAGTAACACACACCAGAAAGAACACCTGCCCTGAGGATGATTCAGGAAACAGAAGGAGCTTAAATTTCGAGCAAGCACAAAAGCATCATGAAAGGCAAAACCTAGCATCGACAGTGACACATTTTATACTTACATAGATACTTAAAGGTCACACTATCCTTCAAGGAAATAAATAAGAAAGTTTGACATTTTGAGAAGACAAATTAATATTTTAAGGGTTTTTTTCTAGTAGGACACCAAAGCACAGATAAACAACTTACAGAAAAAATCAATACAGAAAAAGAGCATCTATCAACGCAGGAGTCTTGTTACCCAGTTGACAAGTGTCACAGGAAAGCAAAGATCATAGAAAAAGAGATTTGCCAAAAACAATAGAAAATTCCCCCACACACACACACACACAAAAGTTGTGTATGATCAGAGGGTGATCTTTGCCCAGCAGAAAATTTATTTTTGAAATATCTACAACTTAGACACATGATATCAAAAATAAGGAAATATTTTTTAAAAAGAAAAAAGAAACCTGTTGCATTGAGCGGGGGCTGAGTAATTACCTACAAAAAGGCAAGGAGCACGCTGACCCCAGACTTCCCACAATCCATCTAGGCACCAGGAGAAACTGGAGGGAAAATGATTCTGAAAGACAGCCTTGTACCCCGCACCAAACTCCTCATCCGAAGTAAATGGTCTAAATAAAAAGAGGTTTTGAACCAACGAGGTCTCAAAACTTACTTCTTACTTTTTAAAATGTGTTCCTGGGGTTGAAGGAGTGGCACTGAGGTTAAAGTGCTTCAGAGGCCCTGAGTTTGGTTTCCCCAGCACCACATAAAGCTGGGAGTGGTAGCACACACTTGGGGTCCCGGCACCAGGAGGCTGAGGCAGGCAGATTGTCCTGAGTCCGGGGCCAGCCTGGGCTCCACCGGTGAGTTCAGGACCAGCCTGGGCTACAGAGTGAGATCTTGTCTCAATAAATAAATAAATAAATAAATAAAATGTGTTCCTCAGGGATGCACTCCATCAAAAATGAAGGAGAACAAATCAGAAGGAGACAGGTGTGGAGCCCAGGATGCAGCGTCCCCGCCTAAGACATGTGTGTAGGAAATTCCCAGATGGCCGCTGTGTGGAGCGGAAGAACAGCAAGTTCAAAGTCTTAGACGGGGAGGAGGGCAGGGCCCGCCGTCACCGGTATACCCAGAAGCCATGGTACAGGCTGGTCTTCATTTTGTGGGAAAGAGGGAAAGGGAGAAAGGAAGATGAAAAGATAAGACCGTGAGGGTGACCAAGGCACCAGGAAGTGGTAAGCCAAGTCCCAAGCACGTGAAAGGCGGCCCGTGCTAAGCAGCTGCAGAACTCCTTGGCCTCCCAAGGTTTTTACAACCTGTCTTTCAAGCCAGCAAGTTCCCACGTGGCACCTGGGACAACGTCCCTCCCTGCAGGGGGCAATAACTGACTTGATTCAATAACATAAATTGTGGGGACTCAAACTATTTACAGCTCCTTCTTGTGATATTTCTGGTGAAAGATAGGATCTTTCTTTGGTTGTCTGGCAATTCGGGGGCTGGAGACTGCCATGAATTTCAGAGTAAAGAAGTTTCTAGGCTGCTTCAGGAGGATGAAAGACTGATTTCCACAAACTTAACACAATTAAATCAGAGGTCCACAAACAGGAGCTGCAACCTGGGAGATGAGACAGTTATATCCATAATAAAGACCTCACACAGATCACCTGGAAGATCTGCTACAATGCTCCCCCTAAGCATGGCCCTTGATCTTCCCCTGGGTATATAAGTCTGGGAGGAAGAAATAAAGTTGTTCTGTCCCGTACACGAGATGGTCCCACAGGTCCGCCTGAGTGGATCATTTATTAATTGTGCAGCTGAGGTAGTCTCCCAATGAACTGAACAGCTTTACGTCATGCCGACCACTACAGCAAATGCCCTTTGTGCGGTCTAAATTTTTCTAACCAATGACAAAGCAGCAGACCAGCCTTATTAAAGATGCCGTGCTGAGCACACATCTTAGGAAGGTGGACAATAGAAACTCAAAGTTATAGCTGACCAAAGCGACCCTCCAGCAATGCAGGGAGGTGGCCTACGCTCCCCATGAGGAGGAAGTCGATGAGGACAAACCCAAAGCAACCACATCAACGCGAAACGCTAAGCTCCGAAGCTCATGAGTCTGGCAGACGTGCTGTTCATCAAAGGGCATATTAGAGACGTGGGCTGCGTGGTCACAGAAGGTCAGAGGCGAGACAGAAGGACAGCCTTATCACTCCGAGAGCAGGACGGGGACAGATGGAGTTGGCAGAACAGGAAGAGACGCCCAGGCACTTGACTTAAGGTCAAACTAGCTGCAGCTGGAGAATTGTTAAAAACTAATATAAGAAACACGAAGCACCCAAAGAGCCAGAAGTCCAGAGGGACGTGCAGCCTAGGCAACCGGCAAGGGGTCAGGGTGGCCTTGCCCCAAGGAGGTCAGAGGACAGCAGTGGGAGCTCAGGGCAGCGTGGTTGGTGGAGAAATGACCTGAGGGAGCGATGGAGGAGACAGTTTTCCATGGTGAGCGAAGTTTTGCTATTTTACCTTTTCGCCGCTTGCATGGATTGTGTCAGTCATTTGGGGAGGGATTCGTGTACGCATGTGTGTGTGCTCCTGCCCTTCCACCCTCTGCGAGGACACCCACGCCTCCACTCTTCCGAGAGGACCTAAAACGGAGGGAGGCCAAACACAGGAAAGTACCTAAAGGACTCACGGCTGATTTGCGGCAGGACTTGGACCCGGGTCAGATCGTCTCTAGGGTTTTTTTTTTTTTTTCCTTTTTTTTTTTTTTTGGAAGATTTATTTTAGCTTACACTTTCAGAAAGGTCACAGGCTTTTTTTTTTAACTAAAAAGCTACATTTGAATGAAGAATTGTGATAAATAAATGCATACAAAACGTAAGTGTGATTGATGCTGGTTCATGCCTCAAAAACCTGCTGCAAATACCACTATTTAGACACAAAATACCTCAGTCTTCTGTGCCCGCTATGGCTGAAATCACAGGAAGACGCTACCTGAGGAAGATATAAATACAGTCTTGGGGGAACCGGAGGGGGAAATCTAGACTCTTAAAAGTAAGTGGAGACTCTGTCCAGCGACAGAGCGAACAGAAAGGCGACACACTGAGGGACAAAGTCAGCCTCAGCACACGCAGGTCGCTAGACTGAAAGACAACTTCCACGAGGATCTGAGTGGCACAGGCATTATTAGGGCTTTGTGCAAAACCAGTGTGCCCCAGTGGCTGTGTCTCTGAGCCTCGAGTAGGCCACATGATGCACAGACATGACCTGCCTCGGCAACACAACACGAGCCCCTCGCCTTCAGGGTCACCACCCCAGCGGTGGCAATGGTGGAGTGCACCCCAATTCTATATGGACGTATAAATTGTATTCCAACCTACTTAAGATACACGTGACAGCACACACGCAGAAAGGTAAGACCCGAACGAAGGAGGAAGTCAGCACAGAAGGCCTCCTCTCCCCCGCCTCCCCTCGCGCAGCCCAGCTGCATGGTCAAGATCAGAGGGAGGGCACTGTGCGACCTCCTCACACCTTCCCTGAGTTCCCAAGTGGGGACGCGGATCACTGAACAAAGGCACAGAAATGACCTGCGCTGTGCCCCAGACGGCCAGAACAGCGTCACCACAGGGCATCCTGCAGGCAAGGAAAAACGTGGGGTTTAACCAGCCCGGACCGGACAGGGCAGGGGGACAGCTTGTATCTCTCAATACTTTCTACTGTTCCAACAAAGGGACTATTATTTAGAAAAGGCTATGGGTTTTTCCTTAAAACAGGTACCAAGACAAGGGACAGAGTCCAAATGCACGGGGCTCACCTGGAATTCTCACCCGAGTGCCCCTGCGGCTCTCGCCTGCCCCTCAGTACTCACACTTGGGCCACCGCAGCTCTCCCCACAGCCCCCATGGTGGCACGTGTGTCTCTGCAGTTCTCACCTGTGCCCCTTAGCGGCTCACCAGCTTTTCCCACCCGTGTGCCTGAAGCGCTACTCTGCTGGCCAGAAGCCAAAACCGTGAACGGGGTAAAAATTTCAAGATATAACAGCAAGTTCCCAATACTGGAAACCTGTCTGTCCTGCTGCCCCAACCAAGGAGCCCTAAGCCTCAGTGGCTAATGGCTCAGGCCCCCTGTGAATCGCCTCAGCTGACAGATCCCCACCCCCGGCCCCCTCACCCCCGCTCCCATCCTCTCTGGGCCCCTCCAGCCAGGACCTCCCACTGTCGTGGGCAGAGGGGGAAGGAAGGAGCCGCCTGGAGGCAGGGTGCTACAGTGTGAAGCTGATGACCGCAGTCTCCTTGTAGTCTCTGCTCTGAGGACCTCCGGAAGGATAAAATAAAAAGCTACATATTGGGGGTGAAAAGAGCGGTGGACGGAGGGCCCCTGGCTGTGTGGCCTTGGACAGAGAAGCTGATCCAGCCCTGTGCAATCTCAGGAGGAGGGACAGCCCTTATCCTCCTGGTCAGCATGCAGAGAATCCAGAGGAGAGGGTCTGAGGGAAGGCACCTGTGACCTTGACCCACAGAGGTGGCTTGTCCTAGAGGGGCATGCACCCAGGTGGCTGGCCTTGGGCTCATTTCCGTAGGGCACCATCCTCTTCCATACACTTTGTTTGCTTGTTGGCCGCAGCCTTTTCTGTAGAATTGTGAACTACGACATACGCAGAAGAGTATGGAGCTATGTGCGGAACAGAGACTAACAACACAACAGACACCAGCGCTGTCACCGTCTAGGGACAGAGCTAACATTTAACCCTGCTCAGAACCCACCCCTGACGTGCCCGGCTCACCTTCTCCTCCCCGCAGGTTTCGTCTCCCTGAGAATGTAACCCAAATAGTTTGATCAATTTTGTTTTTGCAATAGATACCTGCATGATCCTACCATTCCAAATTCATGAACGACTCGTGTCTTTAAGAATCCTCTATGTTACTGAGGACACCTGACTGTGGGACCCTGATTTTCACAGCTGTATCATATTCCTGACTGAAATCCATCTGTCTGTCCATCCCACTACTGATGGGCGTGGGGCAGGTCCAGCTGGGCGTCACGAAGAACAGTGTGGGTAGGAATGTTCCCTCGTGTGTTTTTATGGGCAGAGACAACCACAGTGTCTTCAGCAAGGGGCAAAAATCACTCCATTACATGCGTGGTCAGCTTTCCTAGTTAATGATAAATAACGCTCCATCACTTACCAAAGTGGTTGTACCAGCCGATACAGCCACTAGTAACCAGCACGTGTCCCTGCGGCCCCACACCCTCCACAGCACTAGCAACTGTCAACTTTGTTATTGCTTTTGCCAATCTGGTGACGTAAAAAAAAAATGGTTTCTCATTGTAGAGTTAATTTATAAGCACTGTCTTGGGTTGTCTTAGCCCATTTCCTGTTGCAGTCACAAAATACCTGAGATTGCATCATTTATAAAGAAAAGAGGTTCGTGTCGACTCACACCTGTGATGTTCAGGAAAGCCGGTGATGTGGAAGCAGCATCTGCACAGCTTCTGGTGAGGGCCTTGTGCTGTTCCAAATCAAGGCAGAAAGCAGAAGGCAGGCAGGATGCCTGGAGGAAAAAGGAAAGAGCCAGTGCCCCATGACAGCCTCCTTGGGCCCCTGAGGAAGGCCTCCTCCCTTCCTGGGGCCTCACCCTGTGGTCCACACACCAGCTGTGGTTCTTCCGAGAGGGCCATGTTTCCAATGGCTCTGCCCCCACCCCACCCCCCCAGGGAACACCTGTCTTCTGCCTGCTGTCCCAAGTCCCCCTGAGTCATTTGTTTGGTTCTTACTGCTCTGTGAGGATTATATATTCTGGAATCCTTTGTGGTTATCTCTTGCAAATATCTCCTCTCCATCTGTACCATCTGTTTCCTCTCTTCAAGGCGTCATCCGATAAAAATGTCTATAGGTTTAACAGAGCTGGATTTGAAGCTACTTACAAGAAGTTCTGGTCTGTCATAAGGATGGTGCCAACGTTTTCTCTGCTGTGTCAGGAGTTTTTGACAAATCTTGGCCTTTTGATGATCTAGTAACTTAGGAGGATCATCTTGTCACGTTGTACAAAAAAGGGAAAACAAAGCTCTTAATGGATTTACACTAAATCTGTAGATCAAAATAATTTACATATTTATTATATTAAGTCATCCTATTCAAAAATATGGTATGCATGAAATACTTCTGCATAGCTTTAAGGCTGATTTAAATTCTTTCAATAAAGCGGTAGAGCTTTATCTACAAGGATTTGCATCTTTTATTAATTTATTCCTGAGGACTTCATATTTTCTATTGCCAACATGATTGGTATCTTTTAAAATTAAATTTTTCTAATTGCCACTGATATATAAAATGCAATTGATTTTTATGTTAATTTTATAGCTAAACATCTCACTATTAGCCCTAATAATTCATATGTAAATTATTTGGGAATTTCTGTGTCTGCAAATAATGATGGCTTAGTTTCTTCCTGTCTGATATTTATAGCTTCTATTTCTTTTTCTTGCATTTTACCCTGGCTGTCACCTCCAATGCTGTATTACATAGGAACGTTGGTAGCAGGCATCTGTGATGTTTGTCTGCAGGTACCACCTTGCATGGACTGGAGGTACCAGGTATCTGGTGAGGTGTGATTTCAAGGGCAATAGGGTCATCTGGCTGTTTCTGGGAGAGGCCGGAGTTTAAGTTAATTAGGACTGATACAAACATTGGCCTTCACTAGCATGAGTGGGCACCTCCTATCAGCTGGGCAGCTGGGTTCCAGACTCAAGGAAAAGACAGAGACAAGTAAGTCTGTCTCTCTTTCTCTCTCCCCATCTCTCTCTCTCTCTCTCTCTCTCTCTCTCTCTCTCTCTCTCTCTCTCTCTGTCTGTCTCTCTATCCACCTATCTATCATCAAAATTCCTATCCAATCTCCTGATCACCCTCTCTCCATGGCTGGCTCTGTCTCTCCAGAGAACCCTAACCACTACAGCGCCCCTGTCTTACACCTTGAACAGCAACTGCTGACTAATAACAATGATGTTTGTTGTGAGTTTACGAAGAACCTTCTTTCAGGTTAACAAATATCTCCTATTCCTACCCTGCTAAAGCTGCATTCCATACCTAGAACATTCTGAAATAATATTTTCCTTACATTTGGTTCGATGTAGTTTTAAACTTCCATATGATTCCCACCCGCCCCCCCCCCCCGCACCCCCCCGGTCTATGAATTGTTCAGAAGTGTGTTTTTCATTTCCAAATGTACTGGGATTTTTTTCCTAATTATGTTTTTGTTATTGGTTTCTAAGTTACATTCAAAATTTATTCATAGAAATTTAAGCATTCATGAATGCTTAAAAAGAAGCTGCAGTTGCCAACCATTGGGTTCTAAGTTTTCTGAGCCCATTTGATCAAGCTTGTTACTGTGGTCTTTAAAGCTTCTGTGTTCTGACTATTTCCAAGGCTGTCATTGGCTTGCTTTGTTATACCCTAAGGAGACATGATGATTTGTAAATGTCTGCATGTCTATCACACATGTGTACAAATATATCCGTGTATATACACCTCTGAATTTAGAACTGTTAAACATTTAGGGAAATTAAGCTTATTGCTGTTACATGATAATATCTTTATCACTTATAAAGCTGTTTGTCTCAAAATCTGGGGTCTCGGGGTCTTTTTGTTATGTTAAAGTATTTCCAGCTTTATTTTAATTAGTATTTTTCTGTCATATGTTGCTCCATCCTTTAAGGTTTAATATTTCTGTCTTTATACTTAAAATGTATCTCCTGCACATGCACATACATTCCATTATACTTCTTTCCTTTCTTTCTTTTTTTCTTTTGAGACAGGGTCTCGCTCTGTAGTCCAGGCTGGTCCTGAACTCACTATGGCGCCCAGGCTGGCCTCCCACTAACAGCAGTCCTCCTGCCTCAGCCTCCCAAGTGCTGGGATTATAGGCGTGCGCCACCACACCCTGTTTATATGGTGCTGGGGAATCGAGTCCAGTGCCTTGGGCTTGCTAGGCAAGTGCTGTAACCACAGAGCTACACTCCCAGCCCCAGATACAGTTCCAATAAATATAAAATGAACATATTTAACATTTTCCTGAAAATTTTAAGATTCTGACATTTTAAAAATTCCAATCATTGCCCCCATTCGATGCTTATATTGCCTACTCTTTTAGTTCTAATATTCTTTCCCCCTGCAGATTTGATATTCTAATTTTATAGAGTCTTACGTTACTTAGATTTAAGTTTTGCTGAGATTTATCTACCTCTTTGCAACTATCTCTGCTCAGTATTTGTTTTCGTATATGAGATTGTCCCTTTTGGGACATTTTTTCTGTCTGCAGTCTGGGTGTAGAACTTTCTCTGGTGAGGAACTTCTAGAGGTAAATTACCTGCTTTGTTGGCTTGTTTTTGTTTACTTGTTTGTTTGAAATAACTCCACCTGGCTCTTGTTTGAGAAAAATCATCCAGCTGCACGCAGGGCTTTGTAAACAATTTTCCCTCCGCACACTGGTAACAGTCTTCCCCCGGTCGCCATTACTTCATTCAGCTTCTTTTATTCTACACTTGCCATGTATTGGTCTTCATTACTTCTTCTTTGCTGGACACCATGCCCAACACCCACAACTTAAGGGAGGAAAGATTTATTTTCTCCCACAGTTTTGGAAGGTCTCAGTCCCTTCATGGGCAGCTGGCAATGCCAGGAAGGGTCTGGCAGAGGACAGCTGCACATGGCGGGACAGGAAGCCAAGTCAGAGAGGGCGGGGCTAGTTACACCCTTGTGATTGTGTCCCAATGATCCGCTCCTTCCAATCAGGCCCCACCTCTCAACAGCACAGGAAATCAGTGGGTTAACTCCGATAACTGAGTCACTGTCCAGACATGAGGCTTTTACAGGACATCCCCAGAACAAGACCATAATCTCATTTGAACTATGATGATTTGTATGCCTCAGCTTTCCAAAGCTGGACACGATAGCTAACACTCACAACTGAGAGGAGAGGTTTAATTTGGTTCATGTTTTTGTTTTGTTTTGTTTTGTTTTGTTTTTGAGATAGAGTCTTGCTCTGTAGCCCAGGCTGGTCCTGAACTCACTATGGAGCCCAGGCTGGCCATGGACTCACAGCAATTCTCTTGCCTCATTCTCCAGAATGCTGGGATGACAGGTGTGGGCCAACACACCCAGCTTTATGTGGTGCTGAGGAATCGAACTCAGGGCCTTGCATTTACAAGGCAAGGGTTTTAACCGCTGTGCCATTCCTCCCACTCCTGGTTCATTTTAAAGAGGATTCTGTCCAGTGTTAACCAGCTCCTAGGCAAGATTGTCATGGCTGGAGAGTGTAGCAAGCAAAGAAGCTCAATTCATGGCAGCCTAGAAGCAGATGGGGAACAGAGCCAGAGGGGAACAGGTGTAAACGCCAAGGTCACACCTCCATGACCCAGCCAGACACACCCAACAATGTGTCCCCAGTGCCCCAGGCAGCTCTGTCAATGCAACACTCCACTCTAACAGCCAGTTTTTCCTTTTATTTATCCTATTTTGAATTTGCAGGATATCCGTCTTTTAAGCATGCTGGGAATGTCTCCTATTCACTGTCACTTAGGATAAAGTCTTCTCTCCACATCTGGCTGAAAAGTCTCACTTTGTCAGCTTTCTTTTTTCACCTCTTCCCACATTTTAAGGCTTGCTTTCCAAGCTATAGCCATAATCATCTTAAGACGTTGTTTCTCTAAGTGGTTTTGACTTCTAAATTTACTCCACTCATGGAGGTTTTAATCTCAATTATTATATTTTTAAATTTTAGAAGATGTACTGGGTTGGTTGTGTTTTAAGTCCACCTTGCCCCGGATGAAGTTCTAATGCTTTCTGTTTACCCCTTTGAACATATTTTACACACTCATCTCACTCTGGGTGTTAACTCCTGCCTCTGGAGCCCTGGCAGATGCATTTCTGCTACCTGGTTCTCTCAACCCTAGTACATCGTTTGTGTGTGTGCCATAGAGATTTCTAACTGAAATCTGAGCCTGTTCCCTGGACATTTACCCGTGTAAATGTTGAGGGGCCTGACTTATAGCAGGATTCTGCTGGAATAATTTGGTGTATTTGTGTTTGCTTGGAAGGTCATATGAGTTCATTCCACAGAACACTTCAAATTCTTAGAGTTATGTACTTAGGACCCCACCGGTGGCATGAATTTGAACCCCAAAAGCAAGTGTCAGTGTGTGCCAGGCCAAGGTAGCTGGGTTGAGAATGGCTTTTCTCACGTCCTCAGACATGGCCTTGGGCCCCAGCCTCACCTGACGGTCCCCTATAAGTCAGCCCTCACTCACTTCCCCAGCATCAGCCCCAGCCTCTGGCGCTGGGCAGGACATCCCAGGTCGGCACAGGTTGCAGGTTCTCCCCTCGGCCCCCCGGAGCTCAGGCCTCCGCTCCATTCCTGCAGCCCGTCAGCTCACAGATGCATTTTTAGAATACGCTGTAGCCAGCACTTCGGTTGGAAGGGAAACTGTTTGGCTATCGAATTCACTGTACCGCTGGAAACAGAAACGATCAGGCTGGTTTATTTTTAGCCAAAGCTAATTTCTAGATCCCTCTGCACCTGTGAACCTGAACCAATTTGCATGAATGTGCCTTCTGCTTCTAGCTGAAAAGAATTTCCAAAGAGGAGAGCGACGGACTTCTGCTGGGGAGAAACGGCTGAGCAGGCTGTGCCTCTGGCTCCCCGAATGCGGGCACTAACCTACTTTCAACCACCGTGTCCAGTGCGCTGACGATAACAGCTAATGCACACCAGGGGAAAGCGTCTTATCACGTGCCAAACTCTGTGTGTGCTCTGTGCGATCCTCAGTTCTCCCAGCAGCCCTCTGGGCAGGGTGAGTACTGGCTCCGATTTACAGGCGTGGAAGCCAAAGCACAGCACAGTTAAGTGATTTGCCCACAGAGAAGGGACGGGAGCAGTGGGGCCCGGGCATGCGCTCCAGCCTTGCTGTTGTGCTGTGGCAGTGGGGAGAGAAGCACAGTGAAGCCAGCTGCTAAGAAGCTTGGCCGGGCTAGGTGCCGCAGGGATAATGGCACCTCTGGCTGCGTACCGGGGACGTGCAGTGTACCTAGGGTCTTCCAGCAGCAGTGCTAAAGTAGCTAGCCTGGGCCAGGCCCCATGTCTTTCCTTCTCCAAGGCTCCTGGGTGCTCTGAAGTGCCACCTTGAGGAGAGCGACCCTCTGCGTGACCCCACGGCCACTGGGACCGCACACTCTCAGGCTTTGCTCCCACATCCTGTTTCGGCATGCTGGAAACTGGGCTTTGGGCAAGAGAGAGAAGGGTCATCTCTCATCACAGCGGCATGACCTTGGGGGAGGTCCCTCCCTGACACGGAGCCTCTGCTTCTTCCTATGTGAGGTCACTTTGTGCCAATCCCTAGGCCCCACCCACGACGCTGAGGGAGCTCACCTTGAGGGTCGATACTGCAAGCCAGCTGGTCAAGGCATGGAGGAGTGCCACTTTGGCTCTGACCAGACCTGGGGACTGGCATGGAACTCAGATTCCCACAGGGTGGAAGGGAGGGTCACCACAAGACAGTGCCACCTACAGGACCTTGCATGGCCTCCAACAGGCCCACACTGGAAGCTCTGTGCTCCCTCCTTCCCAGGTAAGGTGCTTAAGAAGAGCAAAAGGTACATTTCAACTGGGAAACATGGACCAGGCACCTCACAGAAATGCTGATGTCTGGAAACTCCTGATTCTGTTGGTGAGAAGCGGACAGCAGACTAGTTTGGGGTGTCTTTAAAGCTCCTGGGAGGTTCTAGTAGCAGCCTAGACTGTGAACATCACAGCGGAGCAAAGCTGAAAGGCTTATTTTTATTTCATTTTGTGAGACAGGGCCTCACTCTTTAGTCCAGGCTAGTCCTGAACTCACTATGTAGCCCAGGCTGGCCTTGGACTCATGGTGATCCTCCTGCCTCAGCCTCCCAAGTGCTGGGATTACAAGCATGCGGCACCACACCCAGTTTATGTGGTGCTGGGAAATCAAACTCAGGGCCTTGCACTTGCTAGGCAAGTGCTTTAACCACGGAGCTATTCCTCTAGCCCCAGAAGGCTAATCTTAAAAGGATATCTGCTTTAGAATTCTGGAAATATACCACCGCTCTAAATTTATGACAGGAACACCAGTGGTAAAATGAAAGTGTGTAATTTCCCTGTTCAGAATTCTGCAGAGAAAGAGGCTTGGCTTTGCTGAAGGGATGGTAGAAACACAGATGAAGTTCATTCAAAAAGAGCCCAGCACTTATTAAGGAAACAATTCAAGGTGCCAGGACTACAGAGGTTAAAGCACTTGCCTTGCAAGCACAAGGCCCTGAGTTCAATTCCCCAGTACCACAGAAAAGCTGGGCATGGTGGCACATGCCTATAATTCCAGCACTTGGGAGGTTGAGGCAGGAGGATTGCTGTGAGTCCAAGGCCAGCCTGGGCTCCGTAGTGAGTTCAGGACCAGCCTGGGCTACAGAGCAAGATCCTCTCTCTCTCTCTCAAAAAAAAAAAAAAAAAAAAATCAAGGTGCCTGGCAGCACCAGGAGAGAGGGAAAGGAAAGGTAAGAGATGGAGGTATGGAGGGAGAAATGTGTACAAAGGGTTTAAGGCTGGTGTGTAGGGCTGTGACCTCCTTCCTAGGTGGCCTTGAGAAAACGTCATCAAAGCCCATGTCCGCACAACACAACAAGGGGATTAGTCTGTTTGTGTCTGAGCCACCACGCCTAAGGGGCCCTAAGAACTCTGCACAGCAGTGCTATTACCCTTCACATATTACACATGAGGAAACTGAGGCACAATTGGGCAGAGGCTGTGCAAATCAAAGTCAGACTACTCTGAAGTGCTCAGATGGAACCCTAAGACCCAAGAACATCAGAAGAGGAGAGACTTCAAAAAGAGTAAGGACCTACAGTGGGGTGCAGGCACAGCATCCATCTTCACTCCAACCGTACTCCAGGGCCAAGTCTGAACCCCAAGGAGGAGAAGGGTTGGACAGGTGGCCAAGTCAGGAAGCGCAAATTTCAAAAGCCTTTTCTCCAGGAGTCTCTGCAGAATGGGGGCCCCAGTACCAAGGAGGTGCAATGAGAGGACTTCAGCAGGAAGCACAGTGCGGCGGGACACAGTATCCATCAATACAATTCTGGCCAAAGACCTACTGTGCTCATGGTGGGGGCTTCACCAATGGCAAGATGAGGTGCTCTGCCTAGGAGGGGAGGCTCACAGGCTCCCCTGCCCAGTCCACATGAGAGCGGGGTGTCCTGGGCCCTGTCTAGCCGCCCACACATCCTGGGCCCCCCTCACTTCCACAATGAGAATTAGTCCTGGTATTTTTGGCAGTGTCCAGCCTACAACTCATTGCTTTTCTGTGTGTGTCTTGGGATTTTTAAATGTTAAAATGAAAAAAAAGGAAATTATAGCCCTTCTGTACACTAATGATGCTACACAGTTCATCTTATATGAGGCCCAAGGCAATTCCCCTTCATATTGGAGACACAAGGACAAAAAATGGTAGCTCACAGGTTACACATGTCAGAAGTGACTTACAATCCCCAGCCCTCCTGGGAGTATTCCCGCTTCAAAGTGGACACATGGTTAACCACATGGTGGCACTCCAAAAGGATGGGGTTCAGGACGGGGGCCCCCCGGCATGCTGGGCATTTGAAGCTGAAGGGCTCTGAGGGACAGCCTGGTCCTAAGGACCTTCTGACCTTCACTGAAACAGACCCTCCATATATATTCGCCAAGAGCGGGGTGGTGTCACGGGCAGGTGAAGGACGTCGAGTGGAGCCTGAGAGGATGGGCCTGGCAGCTTCCCCACACCCCCACTTCCTCACACTGAGTGGGTAGACCTTGTCTGTGGCCCGTGACTGTCTGCTCTTTGTCATGCCTAGCCTACGAATACTCGCTTGGCTCCCTTCCTGGCACCCTTGCTCCTCAGGCAGGCTCCCATGAGGGTGGCATTTGTATAAAGTCAGGGTGTGCATGTCTCTTGTGATTCTTTTTGCCTCATTACAGGGCCCGAGCCAGCGGACCGGGATAGGCGGGGGTGAGATGGGGGGGCAAGGAAAGGGCATTTATCCTCCCTGTCAAGAACAGGAGTCAAACGAAAACAAAGATTCCGAGTAAGAAAGCCATGGGGAAGAGTGAGTGCCTACTGGATGTCAGACCCACAGTCATATGATCTTCCCCAAAAGCTGACAAGCCAGTCCTGTCACCTACTTTTTACTGAGAGGAGAGCTGGTAGCCAAAAGTCACAATATCCAAATGTCAAAGAATGGGCCATCTACCTGTGTGTGTGGCAGGCAGAATCACCTGGGGAGCTTTGGTGACAGTGGGGCCCATTATCTTAGGCTAGGCTTTGACATTTTTAAAAGATCCCCCTGAGAGGCCACTATAGAGAAAGTTTGGACAGACATGGGTAGATACTGCACAGGGACAGATTTACATAGTCCTAATAGATGTATAGTTCAGTATTTGTTGTTTTCAGTACTGAGGACCAGACCCAGAGAAACTTTTCTGTTGAACTACAACTTCAGCCACCTCCCCACACACCTCTCCCTTTTTTTATTTTTGGGACAGAGTATCACTAAGTTGCCCAGGATTGGGATGAACAAGTAATCTCCCTGCCTCAGCTTCTCAGGGTTCGTAGCCTTGTACCACCATGCCTGGGTAGCTGTATAAACTTTGAACTGGCCCACTACTAGCTGTGTTCAGTTGCTGTCTCAAGTCCTTGGCATCCCTATAAGTCCATTTCTTTGCCCTGTCCTCTCATGCCCCACCTCACCAAGACCCCTCAAACCTGCAGCTAAAGACTTAGAAGCCCTGGTTTGGGCTGCCTGGCTGAGAAGACAGTAAATAGCCTGAGCATTATCTCTGGCAGAGATGGTTGTAATACCCCATAAGTCATTAAGACACATGGATAGAGTCAGGAGGAAAATTGGGAGCCCACAGTTTTCCTAGCATAAATCATACAAAGCTGAAGACCTCTCTCCACCTGTCCCCATAAGGATAGTGACCCGCAATGCCAGCAGCACACTGGGACCTTTGCTCAGATTTTGCAAAAGAGACCTCAGGACTTTGAAGTCAAAATGTGTTTTGTTCCCAAGAGCATCAAGTCCACAGTCACGTGGATTCCCTGAGCTATCCAGGGAACAAGAGACACTAAGAAACAGAAGAAAGAAAAAGAAAAGCCACATAGGAAATGACTTCATACTCCCCAGCCAACTCTATAACCCACAAAGCCGGCCCAACGGGTCTGAGGCTTGAGCAAGAAGTCCTTCCTGAGAGCCAGATAGCTTGTCCTCGCTAACCAGGGTGAACTGCAGTAAACCAGGTAACTGGCGCCGTGTGCCATTCCGGTCAGGGAGATCAAACACGGAGTAGGAATCTCTTATCTGAAATGCCGGACCACAGATGTTGGCTTTTGTAATATTTGCACACAGATAATGAGCCGTCTTGGAAATGGGACCCACTTCTAAGCCGAGACTCGGCTTTGTGCATACAATACGCACACACCCTGGAGGTCATTTTCCACAATATTTTTAGCGCGCCCGGGTATTGACTGCAGCCCATCATGAGAGGTCAGATGGGAACGTTCCTCCTATGTGTCTTGTCGTCACTCAAACATTTCAGAGTTTGGAGCGTTTGTGAGTTTAGGTTTTTTTGTATGGTGGATGCTCAGCCTGTGAATAAAGTGAAAATGCTGTTAGTTGTGTCTCTTTTGCAATTAATTGCAGAAGAACGTAAGTATTGATAAAGTTCTTTATCTCCCACAAAGCGCCTCCTCTGCCAGCTGCTTCTCCGCCTTTGCTGTCTGCAGGAAGTGGGTTCTTCTTATTCAGTTAGCAAGCCTTGGCTGAGCAGCACCCTCCGCCAGGAGCCCTGCGAGGACACATGAGACTGGGTCTTGAGCCCTCACGGAGCACGCACTAACCAACAGGCAGTCACCACGTGTTCTAGGAGAAGCTGGAGCCCACCACAGGCACATAGGGCTCACACAAAGCAATCGGCCAGCAGGCGAGCAGACTAGCAGGCCAGGCTCCTCTCGTGGAGGGGGGACCTGATCCACACTACAGATGGCCGGGTCCAGGTGGTCCGCACGGCTCATCTTCATTTCACGTTCAGAAGAAGAGTACACGGAAAAAACGTGTGTGAGACAATAGCCTCTCCCATGCCTCACTGGACACCCCCAGGACTGGCTCAGTAAAGGTGTCAGACCTAAGTGTGACTCAGGCTGGGTCATGAAGAGTTGGCCTTCCATGAAACAATGAATCATACATTTCCCCAAAGCCTCCTGTTCCCCAAAATTTCCCTCGGCAATTCCCAGGTGCTGAATGAATTCTCGCAGGCGGCGCAGGTTTGGCCCGTGTTTGCCTTGGCCTCCCACCGAGGAAGCTCCAGCCAGGAGAAGTAGCTCCCATTGAAGGTCTGGCTGAGCTTCCTGTCTTCCCTTCCTTCTCCTGCTGCTTCTTCTGACGGGCCTGCTTGGCGGGAGGATCTTTTAAATGATACCTCAGGTGGAGGCTTTGGAGAAGCCCAGGGCCCTCTGGAATAAGTGGGTCGCCTAATACTCTTCCCTAAAGAGCTGTCTGGAAACTGAGGATTGCAGGGCAGGGAGAGGGGAAGGGACTTCAAAAGCACACCAAGAAGCAGATGTGGGGAAAGGCGTTCCCAGAGCACACCTCAGACGTACTGGGGGAGGCACTCCCAGGGCGTATCTCAGGCGTACTGGGCAAGGTGTTCCCAGAGCACAACCCCATAGGGGACCCAGGAGAGGCATTCACAGAGCACACCTCAGAGGGCACCTCAGTTTGCAGGGCCACGGGTGCCCAGTCATCAGGGTGTCTAGGTTTCTTTTTATTGAGAATTTATGTGACCCAAGTACTGGAGAATAGAAACCAGAATGTGACGGTGAAGGACAAGGTTCTCGAAGGAGTTTATACTCTATGATAGGTACATGTATACACGATATGATAAAAAATATTACAATCAATGTTTAAAATTCCTTACAGTAAACGAAGCATTGCAAGAACCCCCTCAAAGAACTTCCACTAACTTCAAACACGAATCCCTCTGGCCACAGCTGAAGCAGTTCTGCAAGTCCTTTGTGGTCAGTGTCTTTAGTTGCAGTGTCATGGTGGCCTCGATGTTCTGAAGCAGTCCAAACATTGTCCCTTTCATGATCATTTTTAATTTGGGCAAGAGCCAGTACTTGTTTCATGCCAAGTGTGATGAATAAGGTGGGTGGTAACACATCATCGTGTTTTTATTTAATAGAAATCTCTCTCTATCTCTCTATCTCTCTCTCGTGTGTGTGTGTGTGTGTGTGTGTGTGTGTGTGTGTGGTACAGGGGACAGGCTCCGGGTCCTTCACACTGAGCTACATCCCTTGCCCATTATTTATTTTTTATTTCAAGATGGCATCTCACCAAGTTCCTAAGTTGCCCAGGCTGGGTTCAAAATTGCAATCCTCCTGCCTCAGTCACCCAGAGGCCTGGGGTTACAGGTTCATATTATGGGGCCCGGTGCTGTAAACAGTTTGAATTAATTCAGGACATCAAAGCAACCACACAAAAACATTTGGGAAAGAGGACTTCCAAAACCACTTTAGAGAGTGGCCGACATGCTGGGATGGATGTGTTCTACGGAAGAGGTTGGAGAAATATTCTGAGGGAGATCATGGCAACATGTCTTCTACTGTCATTTTTTTATACACTGTATTTTCTTTTTCTTTTCTTTGTTTGAGACAAGGTCCTGCTCTGTGGCCCAGGCTGGTCCTGAACTCAGGTGTATAGCCCAGGCTGGCCTTGGACTCCAGACAATAAGTCTGCCTCAGCCTCCCAAGCGCTGGATTTACAGGTGTGCACCACCACGCCCCACTTTATGTAGTGCTGGGGAATTGAACTCAGGGCCTTGCGCTTAGTGAGGTAAGTGCTTTAGCCGCTGCACCATTCCTCCAGCCCACTCACTGTATTTTCTGATCACACCTCATTGAATTCTTTTTCCTTTTCAACTTGATAGGATGAAAA
This sequence comes from Ctenodactylus gundi, assembly GCA_004027205.1. Classification (NCBI taxonomy): domain Eukaryota; kingdom Metazoa; phylum Chordata; class Mammalia; order Rodentia; family Ctenodactylidae; genus Ctenodactylus; species Ctenodactylus gundi. Next base: position 398,408 of record PVKB01001274.1, read on the forward strand.
ACATTTTCCCGTATCTTTAGTGCCTTAGTCAACAACATTTTTAAATAGCAGCCTGTCACCCTGGCGTTTGGGTAGCCCTCTAAACCATGTACCGTTTCCGCAGAATTAGGCACGTAGGCAGCTCCGGCAAGAGTAAACACTCCGTGGCTGAGTGTGCCCACGGTCAGCGTCTGTATTTCAGATGATTTCTCCAGGAGGCTCCAGGCACAGGAGGAATTGCTGGGTAAGACTGAGAGTTTTAAGGCTTTTCCAGCCTGCTCCCAAATTGCCTTGCCTTGGGCGGGCAGCTGGGTGCGAACTGATCACCACGCCTCGCTCCCTCACCAGCCCCAGCAGAGCTGGAGTCCTAATCACCCCAGGCAGCAGGAAGAAATGGGGTCTCACAGTGGAGATGCGTCAGTTCGTCAGTTCCGGTGGGACCATTCCCCTCTACTCACCTTCCCTGCCTGCTTCCTTATGGGAGGGACACTCTAGTGTTTTTAATCAACGTAATAACCCCTTAATGACTGGCTGCTAGCTCCTTCTGGGCCACATCTATGAGAAACCCTCCTCATGGGATTTAGTTTCACGGAGGTTAGGGGTTTTTTGTTATTTTTTTTTAATATGTTGCTTTGTTTTGGTTTGGTTTTTTACCTTGTTCTGAGCATCCCTCTAACCAGTCCAAATCATTCCCTTTGCAATCTTGGTCAGAGCCCGGTGCCAGTGGGGTCTTCTAGGAGGGAGCCCAGGGACAGACAGGCTGAGAAAGGGACGGAGGCAGGGCACCCCAGGGAGGAGGGAGCAGATGGGGCTGGATGTGTTAGGGGAGCTGGGGAGCCCTTCACGGGCTGGGAACAGGGCTGGTGGCAGGCGGGTGACAGTAGGTGGGGCACCAAGGTTGTGAACATTCTAACAGTGCCTAGGGCATCTGAGATGTGCTGTGGGTATGAAACACCCAGAACACAAACACTTAGTGTGAACAACAGTATCAAATCATATTTATATTAATTGCATGTGAAATAATGACATTTTGGCTATCTGAGTGAAATAGCATATAGTGTAAAAATTAATATTACCTGGGTTTTATAAATATAGGTACTTTAAAATGTGTAATGTCTCATGTGGATCACGTTCTAGTTCTGTTGGGCACCTCAGGAATGGAGCCAGACAGCAGCCTTCCAGGGCTAAAGAGAAGCCCAAATGTTCATCATAAACAATACCTTGCACATGCATAGGAGGGACTATTACTCAGAAATGAAAAGGAATCAGCTATTATTAATACGTGCAATAATGTGAATGAATCTCAGAGCAAGCTTGACGAGGGGATCAGCCAGGTTCAAAATACTGGAGATTCAACCCAGACTACAGAGTGAGATCCTATCTCAAAAAAAACCCATATATTTCACTTCTGTAGAGTCTTAGAAATGCAAAATAATCTGTAGTCACAGAAAGTAGAACAATGTTTGCTAGATGTGTCTACTGTCCACTTGGTTTCAAAGATGCGTGTGCATGTCAGAGGTAATCAAATCGTTCACCTTGATACATACACTTTATTGAATGGTAAGTATACATCAATAAACCCATTTAAAATTTTTCAAAATATTATAAGAAATACAGACACATAAAGAGGGAGACCCTGGCCCCAGACCTTGCCCACATGGAGGCTCGGGTGTCAGGAACCGGGGACACTGCGGGCTGGATTCCCGTGATGACGCTGCATTTTGGCTTCTCTACATCTCTCAGCCTAATATCTTCTGAAGCAGGTAGATTTCCTCCCAGCCACCACAGCAGAACACGCGGGTGGGCGCTCAGGATGAAGCACCGAGGACTGGCTTCGAGGCCTGGGGTCACGTGCACCCTGCACCTGTGCTGCACACCGCTCCTTCCTGCTATTTTGTTCCTCCCCTCACTGGACACGTAGAGCCTGAGTGTCCTCTTCATGTGAGGATGTGTGACAGGCCACATGGGGGCACGAGCATGAGTAGGTCAAGTGCCTCAGGTGGCATTACAACCTTGTGGGCCCCGGGCATTTCTGCCTTTTGGGCCCCCCTCCCTGGGAGCACCTACCCATTCTGGGATCTGCCCAACACTCCAGGGAGCGGAGGCCAGGATCACCTGCAGGCCTTGCCCCCTTGGCTGGGAAATGGAGGCCACCTTCTGTTCCCTTTCAGGACTAGCTCGTTTTAGGTGGAGTCCCACCTCCACTGCCAAGACTGGAATCCTGCAGAGGCAGAAGGCAAGGCTGTACCACCTGGACCTCAGGAAGTCACCTGGCCTAAGGACTGCTGGTCCTGTCCCTGCCCATGTCCTGCCTGTAGCAGAATTTCTGCAGTTCAGATCACGCTTGTTACAGAGACACAAGCCCACTGTCCCGTGTGCAGCTTACCCAGCCACACGGTCCCCCAGCACCCCCACACCCAAGGCCCCACCTGCATCTCATGCATTTATACATGGTGACACCACTTCTCCAGACATACTGTCCTGCAGTGGCCTCATCTCCAGCCGCTCAAGAGGAAGAGGCCATGGCTGGCAGGGCAGAAGAGACAGGAGGGAAGAGTAGGGGAGGAGAATGCCGGGGCAAGGCTGGTCCATCCCCAGACCACGGAGGGAAACGCCCAGGCCATAGTGACTGAGTCCTCCCTACCCTGGGCTCTGCCAGGCACAGAGGGACACCAGGTTTCACTGGACACATTAGTGAAGTATGGATGAATGAATGAGCAAATGGATGAGTGCCATGCAAGCCATGTGCCCCTTTCTGGGTCCTGATGGGTTCCCCAAAGCTATCCACCTGCCATGGGGCACACGGCGGGCAGGAGAGGAAGTGACTGCTTTCAGGCCCCCATCCTGAGTGCAGAGAGGGATCATGAGTTCTGGGGATCCTGAAGTGCAAAGGACCCTCTCCCAAGAGCTCACCTGCCCTACTAAGAGACCAGGAGAAAGGGAGAGAGGGGTGCTCAGCCCCACCACCTCCCAGACAGCTGGGCACCACTTTCATGGACGGAGCCAGCACTGACCTTTCTAGTCTGACTGGATCCCCCCCAAGACCTTCTGGGCTAGCACTGAGATAGGCCAAGGTTCTGCCCGCATGCAGAAGGGGACCTAGAGGTACAGGCTGAGCAATCTGGCTGGATCCCACAGCTTCACAAGCAACAGAGCGGAGGTTCTTGGCTTTGTTTTTGTTTTTAATAAAACAGTGCTATTTCATCTTTTTAAAAAATGTGTTATTTTCAAATCTAGCAATCAACTACAGAAAGGTACAAGTGGAAAAGTGAGATGAGGAAGTCCAGCCCAGGGCAGCAGCATGGAGGAAGGAGGGCTGCGCAGGGCGGCACATCCTCCCTCCTCGTCCATCCTGCTCCTAAAAATACAAGAGAACAGAACAGAGGAAAGAGCCCCCTCCCTGACCTCCGCCCCTATCGAGGAGAAGGCGAGACCTCCCTGCTGGGGTGACCTGGGAAAGGAGGGAGGGAGAGAAGAGCTTCCCACACCCCCGTTGGGCCCTTTCCCTTAGCTCACCCAAAGCTGCTGGCTGGATCCCCAAGCTGTGCCCTGAGGTGGCTCAGCAGGGGAAAGACCCCCGCTCCCCAGTGCAGCCTCGCACCCCCATGCATCCCTGCCTGGCATCTTCCACGGCTGTCCTGTGACTTCATCTTTCGCTCCTAGCTAAAAATGGGCCCCGGCTGACTTATTCCCTCCTGGGTGTTGACAACCCTGAGAAGTTGTGTGGGGCCTGCTGCCAGGCCCTCGGGTGACAGTGTGACTCGTGCTTCCAGGGATGGGGGACGGAGGCAGGGGACCAGCCCACCATGTTCTCTGTGCTGTCCCCAGGCCTCTGACCTCCTCCCCATGGCAGCTCACTCCTGGGGCAGCATGGCCACCCAGAGGCCTGTGACAGGCGGGGCCGGCAGCCAGGAGTCTGTCACATCCCAAAGCTGGCTCTGTTTCACTTCCCACCCCCAGTGCCAAATGCCAAGCTGCCTTCCAGAGGAGCTCAAAAGGGAGAAAAGTAACCCGGCCCTCACTGAATCTCCCAGTCACACAGTGACAGAGCCTCAGGCTGCGAGAAGGCTCAGAGATACTTCGCCCCAGTCTTCTTATTCTGCCAGAAGAATGGGAAGCCCCTTGAAGAGGCCACCAAGGGACACAGAGGTGATGTCCAGCCAGAGTCTGGGTCCCTATCCCCCACTCAGGGCTCTGGGTTCACTGTCTTGCACAGCAGGGACAGGAAGGGATGGCCCCCTGCCCACTCAGGGGGGCTATGCCCTGCTTCCTGCAGCTGGTGGGGTTCTGAGACAGTGGGCACGGGGGCTCACTCTGCAGCAAAAGTGAGCTGAGGGTGGCCTGTGGCCCCTCCCGGCCTGGGGAAGCTGCCCTTAGGGGGTCCATTCGCTTCTCTCTGGATGCCAAGGGATGCCACTTTTCTGTCTCTGCCAACCTTCTGGGGAAGCACTTGGTTACCTATGAAGCCAACCTGTACATAAGATCCCCCAGACCCCCAGCATGGCCCTCCCACACCCTAGAGTCCGTCCCCGGTGGTCCCCCGACCATGGGACCCCTTGCAGCTGGCAGACCTCAGCTATAGAAGTGATTCCTGACAGACGTCTCTGCCCGAAGACCAGTTCTCCCTTCGCACTGTCTCCTCTCCAGAGCACAGCAGAGTCCTTGCTCATGGCTACAGGAACAAGCCAGAACCTCTCCGCCCCCCAGAGACTGGAGGGGTGGACAGGCACATCTTTAATCTTCTTTCCACATCCAATTACCGTGGGTTCAAAGTGAAATAAGTGACAGCATGTTTGTCTGCCTCATCCCAGAGACACAGAGTCAGGAGAAAGACCAGTGCCAAGCCTGCTCTTGCCCTTGCCAGCACTGAGGGGAAAGGCTGGCCAAGGAAGTAGCCAGGCCCACCGACACACTCCGTGTCCACTGGAGGTACTTTGCGGGCCACCCCCTTCTTCTTCCTCCTCTCCTCATCATGGAGATAGGCCAGCATGTCCTCGAGAGTACACCTTTTGGTCTAGGATCCTCCCTTGGCGTTTCCCTCCCTTTAGAAACCACAGGCAAGTTCCACCCAGTCTGAAAATCTCACAAGGACTTCTCTGTGCCCAGGGCCTTGGGGTATGCAGTGAAGAAGGCAGCCAGCTCCACGGAGCTCCCACTCCCCAGCGAGGCAGCAGCCTCCAAGGCGAACAGCCCCACACGTGGCCTGTTGGTGTCCAGGCCGCATGCAGGCTGGCTCCACCTGGCCAGTGGCTGAGTGTAGCAGTCAGGGCAGAATGCTGCCCATTCGTCAGGCCCTAGCAGCCCCTGACAAGTGGCATTTGAATGCAGGGACTCGGGGTGCCTGGCCAAGGTCTCCTGAGGAGTGCTACCTCTAGCTCTCTCTTTCCTCTCTCCCATGGCCAGTGTCCAAGCCTGCACCTGCGGCCTCCCTGTCACAGCCCTTACCCCAGCAAAGCTCATTCCTAGCCAGTCGGGCCTTGAATCCTACTTCTCAGAGGACAAAATAACCGCATTTCCAGTCCCTTTCACCTCATTCTTCTTTCTCTCGAGGGACTAGGACATCAGCTCACTGTCTCTGAAACCCCAAATGGAAAGAAATGCCTTTGCTCGGTTTTCAGTGTCACAATTTTTACCTCATTAATGGTCCATTTTAGCAAAAAAGGGGAGTTCTGGGACTTTGCTTCTGTTCTGTACAGCTTTCCACTACAGTGACAAATAACTGAGGTCAATCAACCTGTAAGCAGAAAAAGCTTATTTTGGCTTGCAGCTTCAGAGCGTTCAGTCCATGGTAGGTTATCCATCCCTACTGCTATGTGTCTTTGATGGCACGATTCATCTTGGCAGAAATGTGACGGAGGCCTGTTCACCTGATGTTGGCCAAGAAGCAAAGAGGGAGAGGGGAGCAGCCAGGGCCCCAACGTGCCCTCAAGGCCACACCCTGGTGACCTAGCTTTATTCTGCGAAGTCCCATCACCTCCCAAGAGCACCAAAGACTGAGAGCCATCAAACACACGGGCCTTTGGGAGACAGTTAAGGTCCGAATGATAGCAGCTGGTGTCAATTGAGGTGAGGTTGGAGGCCACGTTCTGGTTTTATTTTAGCAGCCTCCAATCTGTGTTCACAGGTCCAGGTCCTCAGCTGCCAGGTGACCCAGTTGTGAATTCCAGCCTCAAGTTTATCTAAGATGGCAGTGCATATAGGAAAGTACTCGCATGGTCACGGGAGGCTGCTGGGAAGAAGGGCTGGAGGAGCTTGGAGGGGCTAGGCCAGTACTGCCCAATATAAACGTACTATGAGCCACGTGCAGAAGCATAGGTATCTTAGTAACCACATCTGAAAACGGAAAAGTTGCGTAAAACTAATAAAGTGTTACCATACTGAAGTACTGTTGGTGACGTCACTGTTTTTACCTGAAGTCTCCAGTCAGCTTAATGCAACTTGCTGGATGGTCCATGAGCTGGTGGCCACCACACCCACAGTGCACTCCAGTGCTCACGTCCCAGGGACGGTGCCTGCAGCAGTGCCCCTGGCATTCCCCCGAGACAGTACGGATCCCTACTGGCCCCGCCCCGCAGTGGAGCTTGTAAAATCATCACCCAGGGGGCTCTTCCACAGAACTTCTTTTTTTTTGCTTGCTAGGAAATATAAGATATTCCTTCTGAAGTAAAATATTCCTGGGATTAAGCTCTTAGGCACATGTGAGTTATCAGCTTCCACAAGTGTAAATAAATCTTTGCAAGTAGAGACTCAAGGCATAAAAATATGAAGCTATTTTCTTTTTCCAAATACATCTGATTTCTAGCCGCTCTAGCAGTTTCCTGTTATGGGACCCTGATTTTTTTTCTGTCTCTTTCCCAAAGTAGCTATGTCCCACCCTCGCCAGGCCACTTATGCAGCAGCTCCAGCACCCACTGGCTGGAGGATGGTGCTAAGACCTGGAAAATCTACATTACTGTAGAAGTATTTACGCATCCATTCGCTTCACATTCAGCCCTACAATATTTTTTTAGCTCTATTTTACAATTTAAAGAAAATAAGTGTCTGAAAGCTAAGTTAAGTCCCTGAAACCACACTTCTAAACACTCTGTGTTTCTTTAGAGGTTGGTATTGGGAGACTGCTCTCCTGACCCAATTTACAGCACCGATGGCATTGTAAATTGGTTCAGTTTTTTCTGAGATTAACTCAGCGGTGTTTAGTAGTAGTGAAAGGATCTTCGCCCTTTTGTACAGTGTAATGGAATTTATTTCAAGGGAACAGATAAGGTGTACATGCATCTACCCACACACCAACTTCAAAGATGTCTATGGCAGAGAAGTATCCATGATAGTGGGAAAAATAACCATTTCAAGCTTGTTCATTCGTTTAACAAATGCTTGCTGAGAACCTTTCATAGTTCTATTACCAAGGGTTCAGCAGTGGAGGAAAAAAAAAAAGAAATGTAAGGATGGAGAAGATTCCTGCTTTCCTGGAGAAGTGTCATGCTCAACTGTCTTAGGAACACAAAAGGACACATGTCAGGAACATACTTTGAATTGTCCATGGCCACATCACAAAGGTAAAAAAAAAAATCAAGAAATCACTTTTAATAAAACATTTCATTTGAGGATGGAGGAATGGCATAGTGGTTGCAGCACTTGCCTAGCAAGTGCAAGGCCCTGAGTTCAATTCCCCGGTACCACATAAGCCTGGTGTGGTGGTGCATGCCTGTAATCCAGCAATTAGGAGGCTGAAGCAGGAGAATTGCTGTGAGTCCAAGGCCAGGCTGGGCTACATAGTAAGTTCAGGACCAGCCTGGGCTACAGAGCGACCCTGTCTCAAAAATTTTTTTTTTCATTTAACCCCACATATCTAAGATACTATTTCCACACATAATTAATATACAAAGTTAATTAGTAAGATACTTTACATTTTTCATACTATATCTTTGAAATCTGGTGTATATTTTATATGACAAGAGAAATTTCTTTTAGTAATAATTTTCATTTAATCCAACATAGATAAAATATTAGTTCCACATCTAATCAACAAGAAATTAACTAATAAGACATTTCACATATCATATTATGTCTTTGAAATCTGGTATGTGTTTTATACTGACAATGCATCTCCATTTGAATACCAAATTTGTTTCAGAAATACTAAATCTGCATTAGCATTTTAAAAATCATTATCATTAAAAATGTAGATTCACATGTCCACAGTATTATAATCCAAATATACTTAAAAGTTTTCCTCCAAAATAATTTTCTTTTAATATTTGCATTTGTGTTGGCTAAAATAGTTCATTTTGGGTTTTTTAGTTTTTTGTGTTTTTGAGACAGGATCTGGCTTTATAGCACAGGCTGGTCCTGAACTCACTACGGAGGCCAGACTGGCCTTGGACACACCACAATCCTCCTGTCTCAGCCTCCCAAGTGCTGGGATTACAAGTGTGTGCCACCATACCCAACTTACGTGGTGCTAGGGAATTGAACTCGGGTACCTAGCACTTGCCTAAGCACTCACTTTTTTTTTTTTTTAATAAAAATTGATTTGACTTTGTATCTGTTTCAAAGCAACTTTTGCCCAAGTTAGGGTCATTCAACAAGTACCGCCTTGGCATACATTCAGAGATCTCTCATTAACTGAAAGCAGTTCTAAATTTGTCAGTATCAATGAAGCACCCAAATTTTTCTTCTTGTTCTGTGGCCGTTTAAGACAACACTATCAGTTATAATTAGAACATTCTGCAATTGACTTATGTTAGGAAAAACAAAGGTGTAAACTTGCTATCCTCGTTTTGAATTATGAGAAATTTCAACCCAAACTCCGGTTCCTGCCTAGCTGGGTCACGAACAACTTCAATTTAATGTGACACTTCAAATGCAGCTTGTGCGTGTGGAGGGGAATAGTGGTCACGAGACAGAAATCCGACTGGCAGAAGACAGAAGATCATTAAAATCGTCATCTTCGATTTATTCGGACAGTTCTGTGAACCAGTGCTGATTGTAGTGAAAAATTCCGACCACTGCAGGCAGAGAACCAGTGAGGGGAGGAAGCAAACCTGGTGCATACATGCACAGGGGAGTATTGCTCAGTATTGGGAAGGATGAAATCACATCATTGACAAGAAAATGGACCAAACTGGAGATCACTGTGTTAAACAAAATAAGCCAGACTCAGACAAGTTGCACATCCTGTCTCTAGAGAAAGAAGAAAAAAAGACAAAGAAGAAGGAGACCCCCAGAGAGGAGGGAGGGGCTAGGGAAGCACAGGTAGGAGGGCTCAGAGACCCGGAGACGCAGTCCTGAGGGCTTCCTCTGGGCAGCGGTGATCCAGGTGGAACTCCTGGCAGGTCCCTCCTCCTGTGATGGGACCAAGTCTGGTAGAGCACACTCCCATACACTTGCAGAGGGAGGGCTCTTGGCAGTGGTCAACATGATGAGCCCTGGATTAGACCCAGTCCTCCTCCAGCTCTGTGACCGGGGGACACTCCTCAATCTCCCTGGACCTCAGCTGTCTCATCCACAAAGTGGGAATGATACCAGAAGGAACATAAGGGCCGTTATACTGATTAACTGAGTTACTGCCAGTACAGCGCTTACCACAGTGCTTGGCACAAAGGAAATACTATATGAACGACACAGAAATCACCCGGCCTCTGCATATGTTTCCTGATTATTATGAGGATAACAGAGCCCCTCTCAGCACGTTCCTACCATAATTTCTCAGGGATGGAGGAATAGTGCAGCGGTCAGAACCCTTGCTCAGCAGCACAAGGTCCTGAGTTCAATTCCCCAGCACCACTTACGCCGGGCATGGTGATACATGCCTATAACCCCAGCCCTCAGGAAGCTGAGACAGGAGGATTGCCATGTGTTCGAGGCCAGTCTGGGTTACACAGTGAGTTCAGGACAGCCTGGACTGCAGAGTGAGACCCTGTCTCAAATAATGATAATAATTTCTCATCTCTGGGCACACACACTGGCTTTATCCACTGTCTGTGTCCCACGTGCCTCTTGAACAAAGAGAGTATGAACGTGCAGATGACGATGGGTCAGAGTAGGCAGGGGCAACATGGCCTCACACTCGGAATCCAGCCTGTCTTGGAGTCCCCGCTGCTCCTTCCCATGACTCTGGGCTTTGCTTTATGTTTTCTCTCCCTGCTCACCTCAGAGCTTTCCAAGGATCATTCGAGCAGAACCTCAGCAAATGCCTCACGTAATTGAGAGATTCCAGAGGTACTGTCGGCAAAGCTCCCAGCCTGAGCCAGGACGGCACAGGGCTCTGTATCACACCAAGTCAGGAGACCAGGCTGCTGAGAAGGTAGAAACACAGAATAAAAAGTGCTGAAGGAAAGCCACAGACACTCTTCTGGAGCCTCGAGTCCCCTTACTGAAAGGACCTCCATGACACCTCATTGCTCTCCCTCAACAGCTACTCAAATTCAGCTTTCGAGTCTTCTAAGGGGTCCAAGGACGGGTGGTGGCCAATGTAGCAGACCCTCCTCTACACGTTGCCCTAGAGGTCTGGGAGCCAACAGCACAGGCTCCAGAAATCTGCCACAGGGTGCAAAGGGGAACAGGGTGGCCGGCCATGTATGGGGGACTCTCACTGTCATGCACATGTCTATTCTGGATCAATGGTGGGGAAAGTTCTCCACAGAAACAAGTACCTGGTCCCTTGCTCCAAATTTCCAAAAGAAAGAAAGAAAGGAAGGAAGGAAGGAAGGAAGGAAGGAAGGAAGGAAGGAAGGAAGGAAGAAAGAAAGAAAGAAAGAAAGAAAGAAAGAAAGAAAGAAAGAAAGAAAACCTGCAAGGGGTGCTGTGAGAGCTTAGGAGTAGAACTGTGAAGACACAGGAAGCTTCCTGGGTGGAACCTTGGGCACTGGAAGGGTCTGAGCTCCCAGGGAGGCTGGACCAGCCAGCCCTCCTTCCTGAGGAGGAAGTCCCAGAGGGTGTGCCCTCGGCAGAGAAAGGTTAATGAGAGGCACAATACAGAAGAAAATGAGAAGTCCCACAGTGACTGTCTGCAAGCTAGACAGCTGGGGAAGCTGGTGGCTTGGCCCAAGTCTGAGGGCCTCAGAACCAGGGGAAGTTGCCGAGGTCACGCCGGGTCTGAGGCTAGAATACAAGAAACACATGAGGCAGGGGAGGTGCCATGGTACAACCCTAAGGACTGAAAGACCAGGGACCTTGAGGTTCTTATTTCCACGATCAGAAGAACACAATTGTCCCCAGTCCCAGAAGGAAGAGAGAGAAGCGAATCCACCTCTGTGAGATCTGGGCCATACTGGGTGGGAGGAGAAGTTCCCACCCAACCTACGTAGCTGAGCACTAGTCTCTTCCACAAACACCCTCATGACACACCCAGGAACGGTGCTTTGCCTACAGTTCAGGCAGCTCTAATCCAGTTGAGTTGACACCTCAGATTCATCATCATAGGGTCTCTGCAGGGTGTACAGGGAGCAGAAGGGAGGGATGGAGCTTCAATACCCCTCACCCCAGGGCTGTGTTCTCAGGATTTCTCAGACACACAGTGGTTTGTCCTAGTCAGGTTCTAGCCCAGCTCCTGAGCTCTCCAGCGGCAGGCTTACTGCTTCAGTTCTCTCTGGCATCTCACATGGCCTACTGCTCCCTACTAAATGCCTACCATTTTCTGCCTGCACCACTCTCCCTGAGGGTCCCTGCAGTGGAAGGACGGAGCCACAGGGGAGTCAAGAAGCACTTCTCTCTCCTGAACTTCCATGGTGTTATGTTGAGCAGCTCCCTGTCTCTAGTCTTCACCAGCTAAAGGCTAAAAGCAATGTGAATGCTAAGTATTCCTAAAAATACCCAAGATGATCAACTAAGATGGTGAACCTGGGCTCACAGTTTCAAAGGTGTCAGTCCCTGGTATCTACCCTGCTGTGTTAGGCTATAACAGCCCAGTACACCGTGGCAGTGGCACCTAATGAGAAAGCAAAGACAGAGGAAGAGAGAGGCTGGGGTCCTCGTGTCCTCTTGAGGGACACACTCCAATGATCTAACTCCCTTCCACAAGTCTGTGACTTCTAAAGGTTCTACCGCCTCCTCAAAGCTCTACAGCCAGAGGAGGGGCCATTCCAGATCCAAGATGCATCATCTGTCATTGGATAAGCCTTCCTCTCCGAGGTGGTAACCATGGTCCATGCAAGGTCAGAATTCTTGAGTCACAGGTGCAGTTTCTGTAGGTGGACACCTGGGTGCTGGGAGACTAGTGCCAACAGAGACACAGTTTCGATCTGAACAGATGACAGCTGAGCTCTGTATCCCATCTTCTTCAAATTAAACGAAGACTTTGTGTCTTGTGGAAGCGCTAAACACAAGCAAGATGAGGCAGGATGAGGCATAATGGGATTTTTCAGACAAAGTCTAAGACAAAGGATAGAGTAGCAGACACACTACCAAGACCTTTGAAAGGGAATGCAATGCCAGGTACTTTCTTTAAAAATGTTTTATCAGTGCGATAGTGTACAAAAATACCATAACTACAGTCAAGGAAGGCTTTCTGCTGTTGATGAGTTGGGACTTTTAGAGGAATGAGAACTTTCTCATTACATCTGAGAGAGCAGAGCGGCTCCCAGACCTGGCTAACATCTAGCCGGGCCACTGCTGTGACCCCACCCCAGGACACTCAGCGACACATCCCATACTTGCCTGTAGCTCCAAGGCCAAAGTGTTGGTGATGGGTCCTTTTTTTCAGTGGAAGGAGCAAGTTATTTTAGTTTTTTCCTTTACATTTTCCTTATTAATGTTTTGGGGTTGGTTGGTTGGTTTTAGACAGGGTCTTGCTCTGCAGTCCAGGCTAGTCCTAACTCACTATGAAGCCCAGGCTGGCTCAAACTCACAGCAATCAGCCTGCCTCAGCCTCCTAAGTGCTGGGATTACAGGCATGCACCACCACACCCAGCTTATGTGGTGCTGGGGAATTGAACTAAGGGCTTTGCACTTGCTAGACAAGTGCTCTAACCACTGTGCTGTTCCTCCATCCCACCTTATTAATTTTTTTAATCAATAAAGTAACTCATGCTTGTTGCAACAGCTGACACAAACATCTAGCTGTATCCTTACTTGAAAGGTGGGCTTGTCTTCTTGAGAACAGAATTTTCTGTACACATCCCTTTATAACTTTTTCCATGTCATAATATACAAAAACACATGTCAATGAGTATACATCTAATTTCTTTCAATAGCTACATCTCAGAGCACAGTATGAATGGGCATACTTTATTCCATTGTTTCCAATTTTAAAAAATTTTTACATTATTTTCCGGTGGGTTTTTTTGTTTGATTTTCACTGTGGCTGTTATGCCTTCATTAGGCAGTTTTGTGATCTACCCTTACACCATGGATCTTTGATTTCCAGAGGGAAAAAAATGTGCAAAAGATGGAGTTTCTTGGAAGTGGAGATGTGTTCTTTTTAAAATAGATATTATCAAATCACTTTCCAAAATTAGAAATCCACCCGCCCAAAAGCAAAGTATGAAAATGTCAGACTTCTCACTCTCCTCCAGTGCTCTCTTCTCCTGACTGTGCTGTTTGATAAAGAATGTGCCTTCAGAGCAGCGCGACAGTCCCTTCACCTCTGCCCTCCACACATCAGGCTCAAGGCTTCTTTTACACATGACTCTCATCCAAGATCTTTCTAGAGGCTTGAAAAGCCACTCCAGTACACATTTGGTAGTGGATGCCCAGATCCTTCTTCAGGGACACAGTCTCTCTCCCCAGCTTTTGGGAGCAGCAGGGAAACCAGTCTTTCAAGGGTCAGCCACAAAGGACGAGCCCTGGCTGAGCTCAGGGTCCCTTCTCCAAACCCACGTAGCATTCTTGATTGATGTAGGGCTTCAAGTATGCAGCTCACTTCTGTCAACTCAGGACAGCTCTACAGGGTCACCTTTGTAAACACCCACCGGTCACTATGGGATCTTCCCTTGTGGCTGCACCAGAGCGAACTCCTCTCCTGCCTAACCTTGCTTCTCTCTCAAGGGCAGTTCCTATAAAAAGCTTCTTACATGCAGGTCTCTCTCAGAGCCTGTTACCAGGGAACCCAAAAGGGAAGTGCACATTCTAGAAGGAAGAAAGCCCCACCCACTTACTGCTCATTGAGTTTCAAACTTACAGCATCTGTGACATGAAGTGTTCTTGACCTTGACTTTGAAGAGCCCACCCACGTGTCCCTCTGTATTCTAATATTAAGTGACCATCAAACCTCCGCAAGGAGTGCATCAAGCCTCAAGACTAAAGAAAACATGTGATAAGTCAATAAATTATCAAACCACTTTAATTGTCTTCCAATTACTAGGTTAAAAATAAAATATTACAGGGTTCTTTTCTTTGGCATTTACCCAAATACTATGGGGGATGAGAATATTCTCAAGTATCTCCTGTGTGTTATTGCCTGTTCATATACTTCCGTCTAGTTTTCCTTTTGATTCACCTGTCTTTTTCTTACTAATTGGTAATAAATATGTAGATATTTATTGCTTTTTGCCTTTCTTAATGGCGACTTTCAATGCTTGTGAACACATTATGTGTTGGGCTTTAGAGAGTTATTTTAGTTCATTTTATTTTTTATATCCATCTGTACAGAAGCACATAAGAAAATAACTATTGCTCAAATTTTCTCCACTTAATCACTTGAAATCTGTAATTATTTCTTGTAATTTTTTCATGCTCAATTTCTATAACTGAGACCACTTTATATCATTACATCTGACTTCATATGTGGTTTTGATTTTTTTTCAACACTCGTTGTTGAACCCAGGGCCTTCACACTAAACTAACTGCAGACTTAGCCTGTTTGGTTTTTTTTGTTGTTTTTGTTTAGTTGGTTTTGTTTAGTTTTTATTCTGAGACAGGTTCTTGCTAGGTTGCCCAGTATTACGGCTTATGTCTAAAATATCCTTCAGCTGTCTCATGTGCTCAGAAGTGAAAGCTGGCAGGTCACCAGGTGTGGGACCTGGAAAGGTACATTCTTGTTCCCACCTCCTTCTTTCTCTCTCGGCTTCTTGAATACCAAGGGACAAGGAGCTGTCCTCTGCCAGGACCTTCTACCACGCTGTGTCTGCCTTGGAGCCAGGCAGTTTTGCACTGAACCCACTGGGAAATGTGAATCACAGACACCTCTCATCCTTTAAGTTGTGGGTGTTGAATATTAATTATGTCCCACTGACAGGAAGGTGACTAGTACAGGTATTGGAAGGGTTTGTTGCTGCTGTGACTGTACCTCATCACGTGCATCAGAGGCCTTTGGAACTGGTCTGAGACAGAAGGATGGCAATGTTTGATGTCACCTAGTGAAACCTTAAATCACTATCAGCAGAACATGGTGGGTAACCCAGTCACCGGTTAGAAGACAATGCTGATAGGAACGTGCACAGTCAAAGCTCAGGAGGTTTCAGGTGAGAATGACATTCTTTTGGCCACTGGTCTAGCGGTCATGCATGCTACATCCCGGCGGCGACCTTGTCTACGTTTTTGCCCATGTCATAAGACATTATATAAGGCTGAATTTAAAATTTCAGATTTCATCTCTAGCCATAAGAGAGATGCAAATCAAAACAATGCTAAGATACCATCTCACTCCAGAGAGAATGGCCTATATCAACAAATCAAATAGCAATCAGTGCTGGCAAGGCTGTGGGGAGAAAGGAACCCTCCTGCACTGCTGGTGGGAGTGTAAATTGGTTCAACCACTCTGGAAAGCAGTATGGAGAGCTCTCAAAAGACTAGAAATAAATATCCCCTTCAATCCAGCGACACTGGGAATATATCCAAAAGAGGCCAAAACAACACATAACAGACACATATGTATACCCATGTTCATAGCAGCACAACTAACACCAGCTAAAATACGGAAGTCACTAAAATACCCATCAACAGACCAATGGATGCACAAACTGTGGTATTCATACACAATGGAATACTATGCATCTATAAAGTCCAACAGCGTGGAGGCTTTTGCAGGCAAATGGAAGAAACTTGAGAGCATCATGCTTAGTGAAGTGAGTCAGAAGCAGAAGGTGAAACATCGAATGGTCTCTCTGATATGAGAGACCCAGATCACAACTCTTATGGAACTTAAAACAAAAAACAAAGTGAAACAGGGGGGTTGGGCAGGGGAGGGAGGGAGGGGAGGATAGGGCGAGGGACAAAAGGAGAGTGGGAAAGTCTTGGTCATCTTGACAAGATATGTATGTGCACAAAATCCTCAACTTCATTGTAAACCTTAAATTTTGCACTAATACATATCAATAAAAT
>PVKB01001274.1:414746-450285 GCA_004027205.1 Ctenodactylus gundi
AGCCTCCGTACTTTTCTGGTGAAGTTTTCTCCCTACAGCAGGCTGCTCTGTTTGGCGGGCTAGAGGGCTGTGCCCAGTCTCTAAGGTAGGGACCGTGCTGGGGCAGGCTGCTGCTGTCACCCTTGGAGGAGGCTCTGGGCAGAAGATGGGCGTGGAAAGGGACAGATCACACCAATTCCACCCCTGGGAAGTCCCCCAACACCACAATCAAACTGGAATCATTTAAAGGGGGTGAGGGCCCCAGGGTCAGGGGCACTAAGTTTGACCTTCGGCGTCCCTGCCCAGCAGCCGTCTCACCTGGACAGCTTGTTTAATCCTCTCACCCTTCTTTTCTCAAGCATAACACAGAAACCAAGAGGGACCAAGAAATGACAAAAATAATGGGCATGGAAACACCTAAAAAGGGGAAAAACATGTGAAATATCTGCATATAATACAGAGGGTTTTTTAAAATCTAAGTGAAAATGTTTCCAATTCTTACTCTTCAAGCCAATTTTATTTTTTGAGACAAGTTCTCACTCTGTAACCCAGGCTGGTCCTGAACTCACTATGTAGCCAAGATGGGCCTTGGAATCTAGGCAATCTTCCCGCCTCAGCCTCCAAGTACTGGGGTTACAGGCTTGTGCCACCATGCCCATCTTTGTATGGTGCTGGGGAATCAAATTCATCAGGGCTTCGCACTTGCTGGGCAAGTGCTTTAACCGCTATGCCATTCCTCTAGCTGCTCTTTAGGCCAATTTTGATGTCCACTTAAGAAAAAAAGGGCAGATTGATTTTTTTTTTTAAGTGGTGAAACAAAAAGCCATTCTCTAGTCTTGCCACCAAGGAGACTAGCTTCAGCTGCCTGAGAACACGTTTTTGGTATGTGCCTGAGGTTTTCAAAGCTAAGGTCAGACAGAAAACTAGATGGGAAAGTTTCCCTAGTGATTCACACATTGCTGCCAGGCTCCAACCTAACACTATGCAGACCTCCAGGTCCAGGCTTCTACTCCACCATCTACAAAGGGGACATCGGAGCTAGGTTGTCACATGACCGGAGGAAACGAAATTCAACCAGGCCTCCAGAGAAACCAAGCCCCAAAGAAATTCCCGGCAGAGATTTTCAGAAAAGAGCTTCTACTTTGTGAGCTTATGGAAGAACCTACAGAATTATTTTTGTTTATAACTTCCTTCGACTGGTTGGAAAGGTATATCCTGTTATAGTCACAGGAGACACCACCCAAAGTGATTTAGTTGGACACACTACAGGGCTGAGCCTGAGGCCCACAGCTGTGCTCAAAGACATTTGGGGAAGAGAGAATCACTGGAACACGGTCCCCAGTAAGCCACTGTCACCAGCCAGCCCTTTCACTTGTCCTGCCTCAGCTGTGGGGAGCCAGACTGTGCCCAATATCCCCAAAGCTCTGGCCTCACAACGGCCTCTGCCTGGATTATGGACGCGCTGCACTGTCCGGACACACCCACCAGGACTGAAGCCTGGCTCCTGCCCAGCTCTGCTGTCCCCAGGGGACCTGCTCACATCAGTCTCTGGTCTCTACAGATCCTCATGCAGGTAGGAAGCAGGTCTCACCTCCCTTCCACGGAACCAGAAGGGGACCCACCTCAGGGGCCATCTTGCAGTTTTCTCTTTCTCTCCCCAGCTCCACAGCACTGTGTCACCTCGTTGTCTTACGCAGGGAGGATTGTGATGCTAATGAGGCCCCCTACTGCCTTGTTCCCTCGGATCCTGAGAAGCCGGAAAAGCTCAGATGCCAACGAATGTGAGTATCTAAACCAGCACTTCTCTGCCTACAGACTGAGCAGCCGCCAGCCCGCCAGCCCTCACATGCGAGGACAGGGCTGCTGCCGGAGACAGTGGCAGCCACGCGGGCGATGAGGACAGAAGGTCACGCCCAAGTAACAAATGACAACACAAGGTGCAATACGGGATATTTATACATGATAGAATTTGTGCTACAGAAATTCCCAGGACCTTACCCTTTCTCATGCCCAGGCACATACCAAAATTTCTCTCACCCCAGCACACTGCCAGATGAACGCATGCACACACACACACACACACACACACTCTGCACAAGCCTCAGACAGCCACTCATGCCTGGCTCTGTAGTTTGCTTGTTAACTGAGCCAGAGTGAGCTAGCGGCTTGTTGCACAGATGTCAGCCCCAGGGTGGCTGGTGACAGTTTTGTTATGCATGGAGACTTTCTCCAGGGCCTCAGCACCACTTTGGGACAGCAAACCAACCTCTTCAGGCTCCAGAAACTCTTGCCTCACAGGCCGGCCGCTTAGGGCACCATTTAGCCTGTGGTCAGCCCTGGAGGGGAAGAGGTCCTTTGAGGGTGCAGGGGCTCAGGGCGCCTTAGTCACCCTCAGCACGCAGCAGCGGCAGCGCCTCACGTCCAGCCCTTTGATCTCACGTCATGTGTGAGAGGACTCAGCAGGAGACTTCACATCTCTGGGATCTTCCACCTGCGGGAGGCCAATACAAAGCCACAGGTCTCCTTTATTCATGTTATTTCATGACATAAAAGAAAGTACCCACCCAGGGAGCCAGGCCTGAAAAACATGCTGTTCTCCACAGCAGCCTGCCTTTGATCTGAGAAGTCAAAAGAGAGAGGCTGAACCAGTCTTTATGGGCCATGGCCCTGTCCTGCTCAGGAGGATGGGTGCTTGCCTGGGCCTGGGACCAGTGACACACCTGGGCCAGCATAGAAACCACCAAGCTCAGGTATCAGCATTAAACCTTCAGCATTACAAACACAAGCTGCTGTTTCATGTCACATCACTGCAAACAACTTAAGAATTTTTAGCTGATGAGGACTGATGTGACTTCATTTATTCACAGGTGAGGAAATTTAGAATCCATTTCCCAATGTGGGCCACCTGGCCAACTGTCCCAGGATCATCTACTGGGAGATCGCCCCCAAACTCACCCCTCCATCACTGCCACTGTGATCCCCAACCCTGCCCCCAGCAGGGCCATGGGCTGAATTGAGGTTTGCAACAGAGATGCCCAGAAATTTACATTTTGAATGCGCTCTTTAGGGCGTTTCTCTCTTTGACAATGTTTTAAAATTACAGCTGGTTTATAGTCTTCTGAGTTTATAATAATAAAAACAATGATGACCATCCATGCCGCCTCATGCTGAAAAGAGACCAAGCTGGGCAGCCTCCACTGCTGCACCTGGTTGAACTCCACACCACTGGGACTTGGTAACCAGGGGAAAACCGAGGGGTAACTAGGTCTGCGATAACCAGGGGAGAGCTCTGTTCCCAGACACAGAAGTCCTCCTTCCTCAACCTGAGAGCTCCTCTTACCCTCTTTCTTCAGTCCCTATAATGAGGGCACCTCAGTTGACTGGAGCTCTTTCCATGACACAACTGGTCCTGCAGAGACTGGCCCCCACACACTGTCAGACCTCGATCCCAGATGCCCTGTGCCAGACATTGTACTAGCACCAACAATGTGATAATAAAGAAAAGCACACGTGGCTTCTAAAGTGGGCCGCAGTGCAGAGACAGCCAGGGACAGCTTCCCTACCCAACAGATTAGAGATTCGTTTGGAAAACCCTCAGATTTGCAGAGAAGTACTTCCTTCCAGAGAGGAGTTGGAAACATAAAGAACTCTTCAGAGCGACCCTGAAGGGGACACCAGAAAACGTATCCTTCAAGTGGCCCTACAAATGGGTCTTACTGCCTTTAGCCTGGGCTCTGTCTCACATGGGGAGTGGCAGCTAACTTGGAGGCCTGACGGGCTCTCTTCCCTGATGATCCTCAGCTGCAGAGCCACCACCTAGGGACACACGCATCTCCTACCACTAACCTCCCTAGGGCCGGTGGCCTCAGCGGTCCACACACCTGCGTAAGACACAGTTCAGGGTTTCTCCCCCATCCTCAGGTGCATTCCAGTGTTACGGTTCAGTTAGTTAGGTTTATAGCTGTGGTGCCTGCTCTGGCAATGTGCCTGGCCACAGCCTAGAGTCCTAGAACAATGCTGCCTGCAGGGCTGCTGCCAGCTGACAATGGCACAGTCAGCCTGCTTGCATCATTGGTCGGTTGTAAGTTCTTTTGCTCAATTTAGACAGAAATCACGAATTGGGCAAGCGCAGCTCCACTAGCTGCCTTCAGCGCTTAGTTTTATAGCAGGGCTCGCCAACGCCTAGGCCACAGGCCGGTATCAGTCCATGATCTTGAAAGGACAGGCAAGAAAGTGGCTGGCTGTGGGGAGAGGCAAGCAAAGCTCCACCTCCTGTCAGCATGCTCCTATCAGGGTCTAATGCCCCTACTTATCTGACACGAGGCGGAGCTTGGCTTCCTGCTCCCATCCTGCTGCTGCCTGCCTCTTTCTTAGTTACTGGTGTGGAAACTCATCTGAGAGGCAGGAGTATTCCTTGCTCGAGGAACCCAGGGCAAGCTTTGGAGAAACTCTTGCTGAGATAGGCTGATCTAGAAGTCTATCCTAGATGGGAGATACATAGCCCCTGTCTAAATCCTTTGCCATCACACATCAACCAAGGGCTCCCAGGGTTCCCACGGGTTCTATATTGTGGTAAGTGGTATTATTTCATTATGTATTACTATGTCATGATAATACAAATAAAGGGCACAGTACCTGTAACAGGCTCAATTCAAAGCCATCCTCTAACAACCTGCCGCATAACAAGTAGTCCCGCCCTTGGTAGAGTGGTCTTCAAGTAAACTGGTCTCTAGCATCAAGAAGATTGGGACCACTGGGTGACAGCTGTGGGCCCTAAAGACACAAATTAACCCTGGTGAATGCCAGATGCTGTCACTTGACTGTCAGTTGCTGGTCTCTGCCACTTCCAGCTGCTGATGGTCAATACCAGCTGTTGGTCACCACTGCCAGTTGCTGGTCTCTGCCACTGACCTTCATAGGCTGCCAGTCTCTGGAGCTCTTCAGGGCTTGTGACCCCCAAAGTTTATATCTCTTCTTAATGTGTCCATTCTGTCCTCACAACTCAGGATAAGAATTCCAAGTAGATTTACAGGAACTGCTAAGCCCACACAACCGAAGAAATAAATCATGAGCAGATTTCAGGGTCACCAGGGCAAGGCTTTACTTGAATGGAAACTGTGCTGTCATGCTGTGAGGTCAGCACACCAGAGGGAGCCTTCTCAGACCTGCCAGAGAAGTGTGAGAGGAATGCTGCTTATATGGCAGCTGCAGGCCTGTGATTGGCCAATATCCAAGCCTGATGATTGGTTCAAATTCAAACCTGTGATTGGTCCATATCTAATTCTACTGCTTGGTTCCAATTTCAAGCCCACCACTGTCAGGGCAAACACCTCCTAAAGGGGTGTGGGCCATCGGGGACACCACAGCTAACATTGGGAGCTTCAGACCGTTTAGTTGGCAGCCAAAAACAGTGGGGCCAAAAATCAGGGAGTCCGCAGGAGGACTAGCTGTGCATATCACAGCTTACTGGGGGTTGGGAGCATCAGGGATGTTAATAATGGGTCCAGCTCCCTCTCTGATCTCTGCCACATCAGGGGTGGCTTCTCTGCTGCTTATTTAAAGAGGTGGCAGCTTCTGGGGCAGCTGTGGAGGGGGCTGTAGCCGACACTGAACTGAGTCTCCTGTCAGAACAGCCCAGAGACTGGCCATGAGTTACCTTAGCGATGATGGGAGGACCCTGAGGCAGGCTGTCCCAGTCCCTCCTCAGGGGGCAGAGGGGCAAGGGTCTGACACCTGTTGATGAGCCACAGCCTCCTCCAGCCTCACAAGAGAAAGAGAAGGAGATGCTTTTTATCCGTCTCACTTGATGGCCTTTGCTGTTCCAGATGGTGGTGAAAGCCACCTGGGCAGACAGGCCTGAGCAACAATCCCCGACCTTCACTTCCTCTCTGTGTAACTCAGGGTAGCATTCTCATTCTCTCCAAGCCTTGATTTCCACATAACAGAAGAAAGTCAATTCTGTGTA
Source organism: Ctenodactylus gundi (assembly GCA_004027205.1). Classification (NCBI taxonomy): domain Eukaryota; kingdom Metazoa; phylum Chordata; class Mammalia; order Rodentia; family Ctenodactylidae; genus Ctenodactylus; species Ctenodactylus gundi. The sequence goes on from PVKB01001274.1 coordinate 420,691, forward strand.
GAGATGGCCTTCGCTGTACTAAGCACCACATCCACGTGACAGGGGCTCAGCAGGCGGTGACTTTGCTGTCTCTCTTTCTGTGCACTCCAGGTCCAATGACCTGGCCACTCAGACAACTCCTTGGCCACCTACTCAGAGGCAGGCATTGCTATGGGGTTTGGAGACACATCATGAACACAGAGAAATACGTGTCCTTGTAAAACAGTAGTTCATAAGACCAGAGAAAAAGTACCTGCATGAAGTTGGCTAAGGCTGCCATGACAATGAGCCATAATCTAGATTAAACAAGAGTAAGGTACAGTCTCACTGTTCAGAAGGCTAGAAAACCAAGGCCCAGGGCCTGGCCAGCTTGGCAACCAGCAAGGGTTGTGCAAAAATATTGACTTTTGTCTGTGGCATTCAGCCAGCAATGTTTGACATTGTTTGCTTGAAGATTCACCTCCCAATTCTGCCTTTATCTTCACAGGATGTACTCCTTGTGTGTATGCCTGTGTCTGTGCCTCAGTTTCCCCTCTTTATGAGGACACACCTCCCATTGGATTATAGTCCCTCTGATGGCCTCATTTTAACTTGATGACAGCTGGAAGAACTCAATGTCCCAATAAACTCATATTCTCAGCGGTGGATCACTTGCCTTTTCCTGGGATGGATATGAGGACCCTACTCAACCCACGGCAGTGCCCCTTGTAGCCTCCTAGTGTTTGAAGGATCCAACACACTCCACCCCTTAAGGGTTGTTTCCAGAAATGATCTCTGACTCTGCGCTCTCAAGTAGGCAAGAGACCTCAACACAGAAGAGGAAAGCATGATGCTCCAGAAGGGGCTCAGGCCCCTCACAGGGTCTCCAGTCCTAGGCCACCTGCCCAACACACACATCACCTGACTCACATGCTGGGCCTTGGGCATTGGACAAAGGGTTCTACTCCCCAAACCCTCTCCACACAGGCATCTCACGTAAAGGGAGGAAGCACTTCTTTGTGAAACTCACCTCTCCTGCAGCTTCTGATGGAAGAGTGTTTACTTATTTGGCTCCAGGGAATCATAAACCTCTCACAGCATATGTTAACAGCTACTGCATAACTCTAGTCATGTTTAGTATGTGAAATTACAAAATGTTCCCACCAGGATTTACCTCCAGTGGTTAGCAGTCTGATGAGCTCCGTTCTCCTTGTCTCGGGCCTCAGAGGAACAACATTATTGGCTTTGGTTTTTCCCTTTCAAAAAAGACATGTCTCCTGATGGAAAAAGAAATAAAAGCAGAAGGGCCAGCTATCACGAACAAGTGTTTTCACCAAACATCCATAAATGTCCACGTGGAGGAAAAGCCAGTGACTAAGAAGGATCAGCAGCTGCCAGGAGTAGGAACAGGCCAGGATGCATAACCCGAGCCTGGAGCAGTTCTGGGCAGTAGGTCACCATGCTTGATTCTGTACTGAGGATGCATGCTGCCGCTGGAAGCCTTAGGGTGCACAACCCTGACAGTGACCCCGAGGAGATGGTGAACTCTGAGGGCCAAAGATGTGTCAGGGTGAGGTCCTTGGTCACAACTGACAGGACGCCCCCCCCCCCCCGCCATGTGGACTGTGAGGGGAGGAAGCAGGGCCTGTTGGGGTGGGGGCAGGGAGGGCCTCTATGCCTACCTCTACATTTTGTCATGAACCAAATCACTATAAAAGACTATTTTTTAAAATTATTTATTATGGAACAATAGCAATCAGGAGATATGACTTAGAACAAGGATTCCTAAAAGCTAATAGTAAGCTGTCTGAGTTACTTTCCCATTCCTGAGACGGAATACCCAACATCCACAACTTTAGGGAGGAAAGATTCATTTCAGATCACAGTTTCAGAAGGTCACAGTCCATTCACAGGTGGGCAGCTGAAAATGGTAGAGCTACATGGTGGGGCCAGAGCTGAAGAGAAAGCTCCTTATGTCTTGGCAGAACAGAGCCATGGAAGAGTTCTTATGGCATGGAAGTCAGAGAGCAAGGGCAGAACTACCCTTCCCAGTCCTGCCCCAGTGATCGGCACATTCTGGGTCCAGCCCCAAGCATCTGCCCCTTCCAGCCAGGCCCCACTTCCCAAGAGCACACAGAATCCATAGGTACCTGCTGCTTTTGGGGGACACTCTAGATCCAAATCATAAGATAAGCCTCACTGAACCCAAGATGCATCTAAAGTCAGTGCAGTTGGAGCCCAGTGCAGACCCCACCCCCGACCTTTTGTCCTCTGTCCTTCTGTGCCACTGGGACAAAGTACTATGCAACAGGAATATCTAGGTCCTGTGGAAGTCTGAGATCAGGGAACCCGCAGGTGTGGTGTCCACCGAGAGCGGCTCTGCTTCCAACCTGAGGCCCTGTTGTTACATCCTCAGAAAGAGACAGGGACAGAAGGGCAAGGAGTGCTGTCACCCCCACCTCCCACATACCCCCTGCCATCTTCCTGGCTCCCAGGGCCAGTCTCTCTAGCCTCTTTCCAGATCAGTGGGTGCTCCCTAAGTCCTTCCGAGGCCACCTGCCCCTGACCTGATCTTGCCTCTTCCTCCTGCAGAGCCCTGCTGGTCAGCCCCTCCCTCTGGCCCGCAGTGCCTCACCCTTCCCCATCCAGCAGCACTCACCACCACATCCACCGTCGCCTCCTGGCCAGGCCTCCTACAGGATGTGCCCAGGCCCTGGCTGCCCTGGTCACATTGCCTGCCAGACAGCAACTGGAATCCTCCCGGTGGGCAAACGGTCTCTTCCCCTTTCCCCTCCCCTCTTCCCCCATTCTCTCTCCCTCTCCTCTCTCTGAGCTCTGGAAGCTCTTACCAGGAGCTCCTCCATCCTGCTGGGAGTGGGTCTTTTCCCTTCCTGTTCCTCCATCTGTGGTCCCCCGAGGGCCCTGCCAGTTACCTGGTGGATCTCTGAAGAGTGTAGACAGACACTTGTGGGTGGTTTGGTGGAGGAGGAGAGAACTCAGGAACGTGTGGCTTGGATTCAGGCTCAAGCTTTGCACTTGGAGTGATTTTACACTCCACCAGGAGCTGAGCCCTGGCCCTGGTGAAGCTTACTCGGCCTTTCTCCAGCAGGGGCTGATGCTATTCTTGGGATGTAGGTGACTCACAGTGGGGAGGGAACAGGCTAAAGCCCCTGTGAGCTGTGGCTCCCTCCCCAAGTCCACAGGAGCAGATATGCCTGCATCAGCACGCAGCCTGAACAAGAGGTGAGGTAGCCGGGGCAGCATGATGGCCCAGAGACAGAGGGTAGGGGCAGGACAGGGAGACAGAAGAGCCACCACCTAGCACTTCAGCACCAGGAGAACATGGCTCACCTCAGACCTGTTCCCATCATGCTAGGAATCCTGATCTGCCAAGGTGTTGACCTCCCTCAGCTGCAGCCCACCAGCCTCCATCCAGCAGAGAGTTAACAGGACAGATCTGAGTCCTCTGTACCTCTGTCCCAGCCCACAAGCTGCAGGAGAAGCCGCAGCTTCGGGTGCTGGCCAGCTGCCCATGCTTGTGTTCAGGGAGCCTCAGGGTAGTCACGAACTGGACCACGTGGCCCACAGTAGGAGAGCGTCACCGTCCCCAGGAGAGAGGTGCAGGCTGAGCTGGCCTACAGGGGCCACTGCCTGGACCCCACTGGGAGATGAATCCATCCTGCCCAGACTGCAGGGGCACAGGGAGGTGCTCTTCCAGCCCCCTGCCAGGAGCTCATCCAGTGGATGCTCGTGTTCATCATCCCCAGGGTCAAACGGGTGAGAACAGTGGGGACTTTACACAGCAGCTGTTCTACAGGTGCACTGTCAGTCCTCCTGCTGCTGTCATCACTGTCCCACCTATGCTGACCCCCATGGGACCAGGGCAGACGAAGGCACAGGGGTGGCAGAGAGGAAGGCTGCCGTTTGCTGTGACCTCATTCAACTGCTCAGCAAATACCAGGTGTTGTGGGCTGAGCCAGTGCCACGCCAAAAGGGCTCCAGCCCCGGTGCACCCAGATCCATGCCTAGAGAGTCCCCACCCTGGCCCACCAGCTCCGTGCTGAGGCCGCATCCCACCCGGCCCACCCTGTGGGTGCCTGAGCTTTCCAGACCTCACAGCTCTGTCTGTGGATGGGATGCACAGAGACGGCCATTTGTCACTCACACCTGGGCTCAATCATCTGCTCTTTCTCCAACCATGGGAAGAAGGGAGGACTCCTAACTTTTCCAGAAGTATCTCAAATGGGTCCTTCAGTTATCTCTGCGAACAAAAACTGCACCTTAAATTGTCATTGTGTGTTTTTATTGTCAAAGCCCTGAATGCAAGGACTGTGCTCTCACTCAGCAATCCAGGGCAAAACATACCATGTTTAAGAGAACCTGACATTCTTCCTTTTTATCTTAAAAAGCTAAAGAGAATTTTAAGTTCACAAATAGGCATGGTGTGTGTAAAGGACTTGATTTACTCTAGACATCATGTATCAGGCATGTGGTAATTTAAATGCTTATTAACATGGCAAGTTTATCCTGCTGGGCATGTGAAGTATTCAAAAAGTAAACACACTAACTTATAAATGGGGTTGAAGATGGTTAAGAAAATGTAATTAACTAAGTTTGTAAATGGGACTAATTTTAATCTGTGCCTGAGAGTTAATTGAAAATCAATGAACAAGAGAGTGTCTGCTATTTTCCTTTTTTTTTTTTTTCCTTGAATCATGAGATGTAGACACAGCGAAGATTGGAATGTTGACTTTAAGTTCATAGGTAAACCAGCCTGTCCTGTTTGGCCTTGGCATCTGGAGGGCACCTGACGTGTGCATCTTCCTCCCCATCTCAGAAAATGTCTGCTCTGTTCTCTAGCTTCCCAGTGCTGAGCCACCTCTGACTCCTCTCTTTTATTCCCATCAATCCTAAAGAAAATGGAAGGGCCACCAAAGGACATTCAGAATCCAGCTGTGCCCAGCCACGTCTTCCAGCCTCCATACTGCCTCCTGCACCCTGCCCTCATTCCTCTCCCAATCTCTCTCTTTCTCTCTCTGTCTCTCTCTCCTAGACCATTGTAATGACTTCCTGGTCCCTCTTGCCACCCTGGGCCCCTCTAGCCTAGTGTCAATCCAGCAGCCAGGGACAGCCTGTTAATACACAGTCAGGTCACAGTGCTTGCCTGCTGGGAATCTGGAGAGGAAAAGCCAGCCTCCTCATAGTGACCACGGGTCCGGAACACAGATCCAGGGGGACAGTAGGCCTCACCTAGACTCCTGGCCTCACCCATGCGCGCCTGGAACTGCATCTGGCCTCTTCCCCCACCGCCACCTTATTCCTCACTTGGGCACACCTCCACCTTGACCTTCACTCTCACTGTTCCCTGCCCTTGAGGTCAGCATGGACCCCTCTACCTGAGCCCGATCCTTGACTCCACCCTGCCACTTCCTGCTTTTGAAGAAAAGAAACATGCAGTGGTTAAGGACAGGGATTTGGGAGTAGACAACGCAGGGTCTGTCCTTCTCCACCACTGTCTTCCCCCTGTCTCCTCCCACATGTCTAATCAACTGTGTCTCTTTCCCTCAACTTCAATGGAGATAAAAAAAAAATGCTCCCTCTTCATGGTTCCCGGGAGGGCAGAACAAGACAGTGCACAGAGGGTCTGGAAGCACCTGGCCCCTGGACAGGGCTTGGCCTGCACCGGGCCCTCAGTTACCATGCAAGGGCAACACAGAGAAGAAGGCAGATAGAGGCAGTCACCACCCAAAGGGCCCAGAGGCCTCTGAAGAGTCAAGAAAGATGACTCTTCTCCAGGAAGGAAAGTGAGTGGCTCCCCCCACTTGCTCTGTGGATCTCAGCTTTTTACACATGGTTGTTCTGGGCAGGCCCTCCCTTCAGGATTAGCTCCTGAGTCTCTTCATTACTAACAATCATTTAAAATCCAACTACCAGCAGCAACTCTAGAGATTTATTTCACAAGCTCAAAGAGGACAGGCCTCTACCCCTCACAGTCTCAACTAAGTTTGGCCACTTCCCAGGTCCCAACCCTCAGTACCATCTGCCCTCCCAGGCTCACACTAACATCTGGGGCCCAGCCTGTCCTCAAAAAACAGTGACACTACTGATCAAGGTCTTTGGAATGTAGAGGAGGAATCCACGCTCTTTCAGAGCTCACTCAGGCTCCCATCCACAGCCGCACGCATACCCACATTCCAGGAGCCAGCTGCCCCATCCCACCGCAGCACAGACCCTCCATGCTTTCTTATGCTGTCTTTTCAACACTATAACCAAATATCTGAAGTGATGAACAAGAGAAGGTTTATCTTGGCTCACAGTTTCAGAGGTTCCAGTCCATGATCGGTGGGTCTCATTACTTTGGGGTGCAAAGCCACCAGACATTGTGGGAGCATGTGGTGGAGAAACACTGCTTACATTATGAGCCTGAGAACAGAAAAATGTGTGGAGGGGGCCAGGATGTGGCACTGCCCCTCAAGAGTACTCCCCTGGTAGTCTAAAGACCTCCTATAATCTTCACGACTTCGCGTCACCACCCTGGGTGCCTCGCCTTCCGCACATGGGCCTTTGGGGCACATTCAAGATCCAAACTGTGGCATCTTCCCACCTTCACATTCTGCCTTTCTGTCCCCAAGGAATCACAGCTCTTCTCAATCCCTGACATTCAGGGGTCTCATTGCAAATTCTGCCCACCAACAGAATCATGAGTCCAAATGCTTCAGAACGAGTCACAACAGTAGCTCTCAGGGGTCTGCCTCCATCAGCTGGGAACGAACTTCAGGGTGGGCAGCTTAAGTTAACAGATGCAGATTGCTCCTGTCTGGAGGCCCAGAGATTTGAGGTAGGTTCTGAAACAATCCAGCCTCGAAGCAGCTCTTCCTAGCTAGCAGGTGACCGCCTTCTCGCCTTATCCACCAGGCTCTGGTCTCTCTCCTCCTTCTGTAAGGGATCCAGTCCCATTACGGGGGCCCTCATCCCCTCATCTCATCTAAACCCAACCACTTCCCAAAGGCCCCGCCTCCAAGGACTATCACCTTGGAGTTGGGGCCAGGACTTCAATTTACGAATTTGGGTGAAGAGACAAGCATTCAGTCCATAACAGAGTCAGAAACCAAAAAAATGCAGCTGTCTCTCTCTGCCCCCAGGGGGAAGGAACTTCTTCCACGCTAAGGGGGGATCTGTTTTTGCCAAGCAGGTCAGAATCAGACCCTGAGGAAATAGACCTGCAGCTGTGCTACATCCTGGCTCGGCACAGGGCCAGGCAACGGTTCACTCAGCATCTTGGGTCTCCTGGTACCTGATAGAAAACACACACCGACAATCGCACTATTGTGGATGACAAGCTGACATTTTTCTAAACCAAACAGGTATGAGTGCACTTAGGGGGAAAGGGAGGGGAACGCGGCATTGGAACTGGTCTGTTCTGAGATTTCTGAAACACGCCATTGCTGTGCCTGTATATCTTATAGGTTCACTTTACCCTGATCACTTGTCCTAGCTCAAAATGACAACCTACAGAATGGGAGAAAATACTAGAAAATTATATATCTGGAGAGAGGTTAACATCTAGGGGACTGGGGGCATATCTCAGTGGTTAGAGCACTTGCCTAACATGTACAAGGCCCTGGGTTTGATTTCTCAGCATCATAAAAAAATTATCCAGGCATGGTGGCACACACCTGTGATACCCACACTTGGGAGGCTGAGGCAGGAGGATTGCTGTGAGTTTGAGGCCACCCGAGGCTACACAGTAAGTTCAAGACCAACCTAGTCTACAGAGCAAGACCCTGTCCCCTACACACACACACCCAAAAACGAATATATAAGAAACTTAACTTAATCGAAGACAAAACTAAATAATCCAATTAAAATGGGGAAAAGAGCTAAATAAACATTTCCTGAATGGAGATATGCAAATGGCCAGCAAGTTTCTGGAAACTGCTGAATGCCGCTGATCATCAGGGAGCTGCTGGTCACAGCCAGGAGGAAGCACCCTCTCCGCTTGGAAGAACGGCTGTTGTCAAAGAGACAAAGATGACAAGTGCGTATGAGGACGCGGAAACGGGAGGCTGGCCTGCCACTGTTGGGAATTCAAATCAGTGTAGCACTGTCAAACACGGTGCGGAGGCTCTTAACAAAGAAAACCAGAACTACCCCAAGACCCGTCGACCCCCGCTGCGGCTGGACCCACGGCCACAGGAAATGAAGCCGGCCCATGGAAGAGAGGGCAGCCTCCCTCATCCACGCCAGCACAGCTCACTGCGACCTGAAGCGGGAACCGCGACGTTGCCCACCGGGTAACCTAGGCTTCCCAACGGATGAAGGGCAGGAGGGAACCTCACACCAAACACCACCCACAGGATGGAGTTCTGTCATTTGGTAATCATCGATGGAATTAAAGGACATTGTGTTAGCGACATAACCAGGCACCCAAGATAGCTTCCCCATGCTACTGTCTGATCTCCTGGGCCAACCGTCCACTCCTGGCCTGGCTTCGCCGGCTTGGACGGGGCTGCGTTCTCCAGTGGCCATCTCCACCCTCTGGGTCCAGGACCTCTTCTTCTGAAAAAGACTGGAGCTAAGAAACAGAGCTGTTCCTTCCCGTACTCGCTTCTCCTCTGAGCCATTGGCTCTGGCTGACTGGGAGCAGCTTTCCTGGGTCCGGGGCCAGGCCTGGTCCAGTCCACCGGCTCAGTGCCGGTGTATTGAAGGGAGCGAGGGAGAAGTCAGGGAAAGACTGGGATCAGCATTGGAGATGTGAAAAGTCTGTGGCCAACGCAGAGCAGTGGCTTGCGGACGGAGGAGCCTGGGCTTGAGCACCGTGGGCTCTCGACTTTCAGGATGGCTCTGGGCCAGTGACTTAGCTTTTCTACGTTTTCCCCTCAATCACGACGGGATGATATTATACCAGTGTCTACTTGGGGGAGGAATCAGGCAGGGTGTCTGGCAGACAATTAACACTCTGTGTGTGCTAGTTGTTGTTGTTTATTGTGATTTGCATATTACCAGTTTGGACCCAGGATTCTTCACCTGTAGAACGGGGGGGTTTAAGAACCCTTCCGACCCTCCACCCCCTTCCAGTCCTGTGGGGCTGTGATCATTCCAGCAGAAGCAGCTCTGACTGCCCATCTGCTTCACTTCACAAAGGACTGTGGGAAGCATGGAGGGCTGGAGCCCCACTTTGGATTCTGCCCTATGCACATGGGCCAGCTCTGGTCCTAGATGCTACCTTTGAGGTCACCGGAAAGCCTCCACTTCTGGTTCTGCCCTCCCACACGGATTCAGGCCTTGCCTCTGGTCGCAACTCTAAGAGAATATTGGATCTGCCGTTCCCCACACACTGAGGAGTTATCGATCATCACCGGTGTCTCAAATTCGCTGTATGTCAGTAGATATGCAGCCTCGTATAGCTTGCTGAAGTAGCACACAGAGCCACCTCTCAACTCCCTGCAGACTTCAGAACGTTTTCAAAGACTGAATTTCTTAGAGAACTGAACAAACTCCTCATTGAACCAATGGCAACTTTCCCTGCACAGCTGACATTGAACGACAGAGGAAAAGAATCTCAAAAAAAAAGTATCGTCTGCAAGGAACATAAATCATTTTCGATCAATTTCAACAACTACCGTGCATGAATCATTTCAATCATAAAAGCATTTGGGAAAAGATTGAGAGACGGTGTCTCCTAATCTCCCTCCCTCAACCCAGAACTTATTGTTAAATATATCCTAGGCTGCCACAGATTACGGGTTCATTTGAGGAACCATTTAATTCCTTAGAACTCTCAAGACTTAAGTGGAATTTTAAGTGGAATGGGACAGAAGGAGTTAGCCACTCACAGGATTAGTCAGGACGCCAAGGCATCTGGCTGACTTTTCTCCATTAACAAAGCTTTCCATCCTTGAAGTCATTGACTTCTCAAGAACTGTCCTTACCTGGGACAAACTAAGTACAGCAGCTATGATTTTCTTTCTTCAATATTCCATGTCTTTTTCAGTAACAGAAATCTTCTACCTTTTTTAATAAAGATTGTTTCTGTTCGTCTCTATTCTCCCTCACATGCATGTACATATTCAATTAAAAACTAGATCATGATTTGTTTCCCAATTTAATTCTTAATTGTCTATATTCTGACTCATGACTCCTGAGTAGACTCTGAGGCCCTCATGAGTAGACATCCCAGTCAGGAGCTTTCCTATGGCCTCCCACAAACCCAATCCAGTGTTTATCCAACAGGGCAACTGATTGTGGCCATGTCCTGACACATATAGGTCATCGTGACAGGGATGTACCAGGGCAGCAATGGTTGGGGGAGGTGAGGGCAGGCCAGGATCCTGGTAAATATCCTATAATGCACAGGACCACTTTGCCCCCCTTCACCCCAGCACAGGATTATCCCACCCACCCACATTGTCAATGGTCCTGAGGTTGAGAAATCTTGACCTGAATCAGTCCAGGCACATAGTAAAGGCTTTAGAAGGTTTGTTGGTAGAATACAGCTGACTTGTGCTCACATTAAGACAGAGAAGATCATTGTAAACCTTAAATTCTGCACTTGTATATATCAATAAAATGAGGAGAAAAATATAAGATAGAGAAGAGTTCTAAGTGGGTGGAGTATCAGGGGGCCCAGAAATGGGCTTAGGAGAAACATGTCATGATGCCTTAAAATTAGGTGGAGAGGGAGGAAATTTAGGGACATTCCAGAATGAGACGGGAATAGGAATTCTCAGGAACATAGCACTAGTGATAAGTCAGCAAGGACTAACCCCACTGGCTAACACCCTAAAAAAAATTCCAGACTGAAGGCACCTTAATATTGATAGAATAGAAATGGTGAATGATAGTGATTTGGGAAAAAAAATATATATATATATCTTAGCATCATTTATATTTATATAAACAGCACCACTAATTTATCTTTGCACCATTTTACAAAAGAAAACACTGAGCCATGGAGACATTGACCACGAAATTTGGAATTTTGAGCTTTATAATTGAGTAACTTTGTTTCCTTGTACCCTTGGACATGAGTTGGGATATTACTGATTACAACATGCATGCATGTGTGCAGTCATGTGATTTCCATGATGCAGGCTTTGGCGCCAGAGCCTGCAGGACAAGACTAGTTCCTCCACCTAGTTGCCGGAGACCTTTTGGCCAGGAGCTGAAATTGTGCTTATGAGTTCATAAATATAAAGCAGACAGAAGAGGGCCAGGCATGTAGACCATGCTATCTTGTGGGCTGTTGCTATTATTGTCATTATTTGTGACAATAGCTCCTTGACCTCAGTCTACATGTCTCTTCTGGATTCGTCACCCTAACAGGCAGTGTTAACTCACCCAGCAGAAGTGGGAAGTGGAAGAGAATTTTCCAGGCCCACCTGGGGCCTCCTCAGCTCGTTCCAGTGGGCACTCTGGTGGATCTCAAAGCTGAGTGTCTGGTAGCATCTGAAACATACTCTCCTGTAACCTCCCTGTGAGATCTCACTCTGGGCTGGAGCAGTACTGAGAATCCAGCTGGTTCCCACCAGCAGGTGGATGCATGTGTGTGCATGTGTGCGTGTAAAACAGGATACACATCAGGACCACCTGGAGTTTCGAGGACACAACATCAGACTGCACGGGGAAAGACCCTCACACTTCTTGGAAATCAGCACCTTTACATGCAGTTTTGCTCAGGAAATTAAGCTTTATAATAGAAGGATGAAAACTGACGGGGAAGAGGCCCTCCACCATGTTGGTCAGCTTTCTGTTTCTTTAACACATAATCCACTTATCAAGGGAAAATGTTTCCTGTGGCTCACGGTTTTGTCCTCGCTGCTTTTGTGGTGAGACAGCACATCAGGACAGCCATGTAAGTCAAGGCCATTCACTTCCTGACCAGGGTAAGAGACAGAGGAGGAGGAAGGGACCTGGGATCCATATCTCCTCCGAGGCACACCACTGACGACCAGAGACCCACTCACTAAGCCCACCTCTAAAAGTTTCACAGCCTCCCACTAGTGCCACAAGCTGGGGCCACACTTTAAAATCAGCCTTTGGGGGACCTTCTCCAAGCCACATCTCCATCAAAGTTCCCTTCCTGGCATCCTGTGGACCATTAGATGGGGAAAGATCCACCCAACTCATGAAAGAGATCACCAAAAAGGACTGGGTGGGTTGGACTCAAGATGCTGTCAAGGTAGCTGTGTTAGATCTCAGAAGGAGTAGCACAGGGAGTGGAAATTAAATATGTCCCAAGCAGGCACAGGCTGCAGGCAGGACAGGTTCCAGGTCAGTATGCCAAACACTTCTGTGCCAGGTAAAGCAGTTTACATAGGTCATTCACAGTCCAGGAGCAGGGAGCTCCCCATCACCACAGCTAGGCAAACAGGGGCTGAATGCCTAATGCATGGAGATATGGTGAGAATATGGACCTTATGGTTTCCAATCCTATAGCTCCTGGAGGAGAAGCCTACATTGCCCATTTGGATATGAGTGTATATCCTTCTTCTTTCCTTTCTAGTTCCAGGTTGGACTTCATCTCCAAAGACAGCTCCTGTTGATTGATTCTGGCTGAACTGATCATTGTGCTAAAGTATCTCAGGCTGTGTGCTGTGATAGATTGCGAATGTCTGCCAAGGTCAAAGGAAAGGAGCATAGGGAACCCAGTGCTCTGTAATAGGTCAGTAATGTCTGTGAAGGACAAAAGAAAAGAGTATAGGAAACCCATTCTCCATCCCTGTCATACATGCAGCAGCTGTGGACAATAAGGATATTTTAAAAATATTTTAAATCTAATTTCCCTTTCCACTCAGCAAAACTTATACACATTCACATTTCCTATTCATCACTATAGTTGTGAGTTTGTTGCCTCAGGGAACCAGGAGCACTTGGATGTCTCCAGAACAAAGAGACCACAGAGTAAAGAAGAAGAAAGATGTGATATAGAGTGATTTCCAACCGATGGAAAAGAATAGAGCCCTTCCTGGAAGAAATAGAGTTGTGGAAGGGTGAAGCTGGGGAGAAGCAGCTGCCCAGGGCCCTCTGCCTCTGCACCTCAGCTGTAGGCTCAGAGTGGGGACAGGCAGAAACTGGGGGAGAAGAGGGAAGTGGAACTCCAGGGAGGTCACCCTTCCTCTTGGACTTCCAGAGGGCGGCCGCTCTGCCATGCCCTGTGCCAAACCGCAGTGGCTGCCATGGCTAGAAATGACCGTGTGGCATGCTAGGAAGGGAGAGGCCACAGCAGGGGCCCCAGTGGAAGTGTTGGGAAGTCCTTATGCATACCTAGTGAGAGACTTATAGGACTCAGAGCAAGGGGATGGTGTGGGTGGTTACTTAGGAGTGACAATAACCAGGAGGAGGTTATAGTTGACTATCAGGGGCTCCATGAGGGCAGGGAGGTCTGAGATGGCATCTAATAGAGGTGACCACCAGGCCCCCAAGTGCCATGTTACACCACTGTCAATGTGTCCACTCTGGATGCCCAAGGACACAGGGGAGGCCAGGAGTCCCAGTGGAGGGCAGAGAGAGTTGATGGCCAAGAGCTGCTGCCCAGAATTGTGTGGGTGCCACTCCCCTGACTCTCAGGCACTGGGGAGTGGAGGGACAGGAAACAGCCTCTGAGATCTCCCACAGGGAGCCAGATTCACAAGCTGATCCAAATGCCACCTCCACCCAGGGAAGGCTGGGTAACATCTAACTGGCAAGTGTAAGCCATGGTGTGTAGTTCAGAAGACACTGGGCTGCCCTGCCCAAGTCTGAGCGCAGCAACCTCATACATGGGTACACACACTTATATCAAGTACAGGTGCCATTGACCTCAAGAGCCCAGCAAGGCATGGCTGGCACAGAAGGGCTTTCCAGATTCCCTCTAAAGAACAGGAGGAAGGAAAACAATGGTACTGCAGGAGGAAAGAAAGTGGGAGAGGTCCACTAGAGGGTGACAGGAATGGCCCCACTATTGATGAGGTACCCCTCTACATCCCGCTGCTCCAAGTGCAGCCTGGGAACCAATGATCATCATCTAGAGCTTGTCAAAAATCCAGAATGCCAGGTCACGCCCCAGATCTACCACTGAGAGCTGCATTGTTTTGTTTTGTGGTTTGAGACAGTCTTGCTCTGTAATCCAGGCCGGTCCTGAGCTCACTACATATTCTAGGCTGGCCTCAAACTGATAGTAATTCGCCTGCCTCAGCCTCCCTAGTGCTGGGATTATAGGCATGCACCACCAGGTCTAGTTTATGTGATGTTGGGGAACTGAACCCAGGGCCTTGAGCTTGCTAGGCAAGCACTCTAACAACTGAGCTATGCCCCCAGTCCACACGCTGCATTTTAATGCAATCCCAGGTGATTGGCATGGGAATTAGATTGAAAGATGCTGCATTAAGTACTTCATACCCTGTTGAGTCTCCCACTTTGCAGATGAGGAAGCTGAGACCCCAGCCACATTCACTTATCTAATAAGCAGTAGAACCAAAGCACCAGCCCAAGCAATCTGACCCTCAGGCCACCTGCTTCCCCCAGTTCCAACCCTCGTGCCACTTCCCTGGTTGGCTTCTGGCCACAAGTGCTCACCATTGTGTCAGTGCCAGCCTAGAACATTTTGGTTTGACCTGTGGTGACAGACCTTTCCCTATGTGTCCTCCAGCAAAAGGCACCGGAGGGTCAAGATTCAGCCCATGTCCAGGACCCCATGTGACCCAGCAGCCTCCCACACATTAAGGCTTTGGGCAATCCGTAGCTATCATGGCTAAACTGTTCTGCTTGTCCTAAATTTGCTCTGCATGTGGACCTTTCAGGAATAGCTCTTTTGGCTAATAAGCCCCCACTTTCAAATGCAAATGTGTTTTTGAAATCTATCTGCTCAATCACTCCTCCCTCCAAATCCTACCCTGGCTGAATTACTCAAAAGAGGTCTGCTTGGAGCCCAGGCACTTTCCAGCACTCGCCTGCGGTGCTTTTCATCGGAGAAGGTGGCTAACCGCTGGCTAAGCTTATAACCCAACACAGAGCTTGAGCTCTCCGCGGAGTTTGCAGAGGGCATCGGGAACACAAGCCAAGCCTGGGAAACAGAACGTCTTCTGTAACAACTTCCCTACCGGTCACGGAAGCAGAGTCATTTAGATGAGCTTCTCCTCATCTCGGCCTCCAGCCTGTATCTTCATGGTGGTAAGCAGAAAACACCCTCTGTCCTCTGCCAAGAAAAATAAGAAATGGCTCCTGTGTCACACTTGTAAATCAGATCACACGAGTGACCAAGAGCTCTGAAGCCACACGAAGCTCAGGCCTCGTTCCCTGACATCCCATCCTGGGTCTGGAATGGGCCCACTCGGTGCCACTGGAGCAGTCTTCTTCCCTGGACTCCGGCTTCCCAGGGTTCCTCTGTCTCCCTGGGCTCACATTCAAAACCAAGCCTTGATTAGGTGCTAAGTGAAGTATGGCATATTGAATGCTCAGGGAGGCACACTGATAAAATCAGTTAAGGAGGTGACAAGGCCACACGGAAGAGATGACTCATTACGGAACACGGAACACAAAATGTTGTTTGTGCTCTCTGCAACTCTGTAAGGATCTGCGTGAGGGGAAAAGCTGGAAGAAAGGGGACACACAGGAAACCGAGTGGGCTCGGTGGGGGCGGGTGAGCTCCCCTTCACTTATCGCTCACTAACTGGCCGTTCGTCTGATATTTAAAGATCAGACTCAGGGCCGCGTTTCTATGGGAAGATCTGTCCCACAGGTAGGGCCCTGCAGTTTGTTCCCAAAGTGGTGTCAGCCAGGCTGATGTCGTTGCTATTTATGGACCGTGTCTCTTTCCGGAACTCAGGATTGTGTCCAAAGTGGTCACAAGCCTGTGTCCCAGAAACTAGGCACACCCCATCCTTTCAGCCCAAACCTGTAGCCTCTCTTCTCCCTCCTCTGCTGGCCGGGAAAGCACAGTATTAGACCAAAGGTGAAATCAAAGGTCAAAATGGGGCTGGAGGAATGGCACAGCGGTTAAAGTTCTTGCCTTGTGAGCACAAGGCCCTGAGTTCAATTCCCCAGCACTGGGCTATAGAGCAAGACTCTGTCTCAAGTAAATAAATAAATAAATAAATAGGTCAAAATGGTGGGAAGGGACTTTTGGTTTGTTCTGTCCCCTTCTGAGATTGTCTGCTTGGAATGTCAGCCTCTCGCTGCCCACTTGGTCCTCAACCAGCCATGCTGGTTACTGTGGTTTGGATCTGGAATGCCCCCCAAAAGTCTCATATATTTGAATGTTGTAGATTGTCTATGTAACCATGTGCTGTTGGGAGATTGGGGCCTAGTCTGGAGGGGTGGATTATAGGCATGTAAACTGGATTATAGGCATGTAGTGGGGGCTTCTCACACCTTCCACACCTGCATCCAGGAGGGGCTGATCACTGGGGTGAGACCTGGAAGGACATGTAAGCTGCTTCCTGCCTTCCTTGGAGGATGAGTCTCAACTTGCCTTGACTTGGCTTCCTGTGTGCAGTGTCGTGAGAAGCTGCCTCCACCTCTGCCTCTGCCATGTACTTCCATTGCTGCCAGTCGCCCCTGAATGGACTGTGACCGTCTAAAACTGTGAGCTAAAATAAACCTTTCCTCCTTTAAATTTGTGGATATCAGGTACTGAATCACAGCAATGAAAAAGTAAATAAGACACTAGTTATACTTCTCAGCGCCCCCACATTGACACTATTTGATTGGACTGTGCTAAGAACCTGACCCAAGATGGCCAATCAGAGCCTCTTTCTAAGAGATTTGGAATTGAGACTAAGAAACAGCCCGTCTCTGGACCAAGAACTAAAAAGTATAATGTCGTGTGCTGCTAGACAAGCATTACTGCCGCTCATGTAGACAGTAAAAGCAGAGGAAATTCACCAGGGTGCAGATGTCGGTGAGGAGGGGGCACCCCCAGTGCATCTTACTCCAGCTCTTGCCCTCTTACAGGACTGCTGACATGGGCCCTGGGATCTGGGACACCCCTCCTTATAATAATAAAGTCCCCTTCTAGCTTTACCTAAAGCAAGTCGGTTTCTGTTACTTGCCAAAGAAACATCCTCACTGCAGCCTCCCTCTCTGTTACCGACAGGACTGCCCACAGACCACAGGGGTCCTGTCTCCCCTGGGCATCCCAGCCACACCCAGCCCCACCAGGCAGTGCCTGTGGCCTACTGCCTCTGGTCCCTGGGTATTGCTGGCTGCTCTTCCAAGCTCGCCAGCCCCTTGGCTCCCTCCTCAGCCTCCCCAGCAGGTGAAAATTCAGGCTGCAAGGGCCTGCTTTCTTCCTCCTTACCTGCAGGCTCACATCTGATTAAAGCCCACAAGCCTGATGCCTCTGAGGCTGGATCGGCTTCCTCTACCCCATGCTGGCCAGAGCCTCCTGAGGGCTCTGTAAAGCAGGTGGTGAGGGTGGGGAGCAGGGACCAGTCAGGGCTGTGGCCCTGGGAGATGGTGTGGTTCTCATTGAGGGGGCTGCACCTGCTATTAATAAGGATGTCCTGCAAACCCAGGTTGAAGGCACTCAGAGCCCAGCATCCCTGCACTTAATGAGGAGCCAACCTGGCCTAGGAAGCAGAGCTGTGGGCTCTGCCTTAGGGGTACATGTGAAAGCCGAGGCCCCCTTGGCACATCCGGAAGAGTTCATAGCAGCACCCCTCTGGCAGCAGGGAGGCATGTGTCATGTCTACAGCAACACACATGCACGCAGGGCCTCACAAAATCACGTATGCATCCCAGGCTTAACGAGGCACGGAGGTGAGGCATCTGCTGAGTTGCACAGGGACAAAGGGGAACTCTGAGTGCACAGCCCCCAGCCTGGCTCCAGGGACCACCTCTTAGATGTGATCCTCAGGGTGTGCTGGACAGCAGCCCCTGCAGCTCTGAGGAGGAAGTTCTTGGGCCCCTGCCAGAGCCCCCTGAGCCAGACACTAGTGTCAGAGCCAGCGATCCAGGTACTACAGGCGGCTGTGGCATACACTCAGACCCTTGCTACTCACCGTGGGGCTCAGTCCAGGGCACTGACACCCCCAGGACCTGATCAGAAATGCATGATCTTGGTCTCCACCCGGACTCAGAAAGTCAATACCTGCATTTTAGCATTACCACATTACCACATGACTCATACTTTTTTTTTTTTTTTTTTTTTTTTTTGAGACAAGGTCTTGCTCTGTAGCCCAGGCTGGTCCTGAATTCACTACAGAAGCCAGGCTGGCCTTGAACTCACAGCAATCCTCCTGTTTCAGCCTCCCTAGTGCTGGGATTACAGGCATGTGCCATTACTCCTCGCTTATGTGGTGCTGGGGAATCAAACTCCAGTACCTAGTGCTTGACTCAGTGCTTGAAAGGCAAGTGCTTTAACCTCTGACCCATTTCTCCAGCCCCACTTTTGGTACTGGAGATAAAACTCTGGGGGCTTTGCATTGAGCTACACCCCTAACATCCCTCACCTCCCACACTCCTTTTATTTTGAGACGGGGTCTTGCTAAATTGCTAAGTTACCCAGGCGGGGCTCAACCTTGCTGTCCTCCTGCCTTAGCCTCCCAGAGTGCTAGGATTATAAGCATGTGCCACCAGGCCCAGCTTCTGTATACACCGTTTTGAAAAGTACTGCCCTTAACTATCGAAAGAAAACAGTTGGAAAAAAATAAAGAAAAGGAAGCAGTTGGCATTTAGAAGTGGTGAGTTGTGGGAAGGTGATGAGGAAAAGTACAGGGAAACCATCAGAAGGCACAGGGTGTTGGGAAAGGCCTGCTTCTGCAAACCTGTCTGCAACCCCAGGGACGGGCTCTGTCCTCGTCCTGGGTCAGTGGGAGGGCTTATGTTTTGCTTGAAGCCAGTAAGAGGAGGCCCGAGAGCTTATCCTGTGTCTATGGAGTCTCACTTACCTTCCGCTCAAAATAATCCTGTGCTAAGGGGGATGTTTTAGGGCGGCCTGCTCTGGACTCCTTCCGCAATAAGAGACGGGCAACCGCTAGGGTTCGTGAAGACGAAAGGGACCAACTCTTCAGCTGCCAATCCCGTTGCCACAGCTGTGAAATTATCCAGCAGGGGTGAAAGTGGAAACCACCAAGCTTTACTGGCTTATCATGATTATTTTATTTTCCAAATATTGCTGTGCAATACATGCTTTTATGGAGAGTCACAAAGTGACCTTTGAATGACCATCACGATCTTAGAATACAACGCAACCATTGTCATGGTGCTAGGGAGTTCCCTTATGCAGAGCTCCTTGTCTGGGCACCAGCTGAAGGAGAGGGTAAGTCCCAGAGTGGGGTGACATGGCCCCAAAGGGTGATAGACAAATACATTAGTGTGGACTGGAGGAATGCCACAGTGGTGAAAGCATTTGCCTAGCAAGCACAAGACCCTGGGTTCAATTCCCCAGCACCACATAAGATGGGCATGGTAGCACATGCCTGTAATCCCAGCACTGGAGAAGCTGAGGCAGGAGGATAGCCTTGAGTGCAAGGCTAGCCTTGGTTCCATAGTTCAGGGCCAACCTGGACTACAGAATGAGACCCTATCTCAAAACAAACAAACAAACCAGTGTATGTAAACAACATGCTAGACAGCCAACAAAATATCAACAGTGCTTATATATTGAAGATGGTGGTTAGAACTGTAGTTTTTGTTTTGTTTGAGACAGGGTCTCACTCTGTAGCCCAGGCTGGCTTTGGACTCACCGCAGTCCTCTGTCTCAGCCTCCCAAGTGCTGGGATTACAGGCGTGTGCCACCGTGCCCCACCTTATTTGGTGCTGGGGAAATTGAACTCAGGTACTTGGTGCTTGCTAGGCGAGCACTGTAACCACTGAGCCATTCCTCCAACCCAAAACTGTTTTTTTTTAAGCTTTTTAACTTTTCAAAATTTTCATCAGTGAACCTGCCTCATTTTTTGCTAATAATAAAGTCTCTTTAAGAATCTTACATATTATTTTAATGCAGCCTACTCTCCTGGAGAACCGAGTGTTTAAGTCCATGCTTTGCACCTTACTCATTCGGGGAGGACGTCTGCATAGCATGTGACAGGGTCGCCTCCCCACGGTCCCTGCCCATCGCACTGCCGATGGTACCAGTTCACATCCTGTTGCAAATACTGTGGTAAGATTATCCACAGGTAGGACTGGAGGACGCTCCTGTCTGTAACCAGCCCACTAAAGGACTGTAGCATGCTGTGCTCTTGGGTGCTATCCCGTTCACAGCTCCAGGACCTCCGGATTTCCTCATTATGCTGTCTGCTGTTGCATGCTGTCTTCTCCCCTCGCCCCTGAGCATCCTTGGAAGTCAGGTGACCTCTGCGTGTCCCTGACGGTGAAGAGCCAAGACCACGGAAGATCTCGGTAGGGAGGACAGTGGGGCACTGGTCCGTGGTTGTCCTGCCACCCGGGGTCTACACAGCCTTCTTCCGTTTGCCTCCAGGTTCCTGAGTGCATTCGACACGGGTGAACTTGCAGGAGTGGCGTTCTGCATGTGTGAACTGGAGGTGTTTCCATAGCAAACAGCCCCTCTGTCCAGGAGAAGCACACCTCTGAGCCTCCAGGCCTCACCTCCGAGACCGCAGGTAGCTAGAACTGAGTCAGCGGGTCTCCCCTGCTGCACCCAAACTAGGTGATTTAGATTCACCATCTGGTCATTGGGCTCGCCAGATGGCAGGGCCAAGTAGCTGCTCCGAAAGAGAGCTGCCCGCTAAGGGTTCGCTCAGAGATGCTGTTTAACACGAGGTCACACCCTGGAGAACGAGGGTTCATGGAGCCTCAGGAAAGCAGTCATCCATTGTGCACCCAACAGCCCTTGCACAGTGGCCATGGACAGGCCTAAGTGAGGACAAAAGGGATGGAGGGAGGGGTTGGGGAGGCAGGAAGAGGAGCCAACCTCAGGCCCGGGACGGTTCTGTCTACTGCAGTGTCAAATGTCCCAGCTCTGGGACATTTCTGACACTCACCCAACCTCACCTAGTTCTGTGTTTTCCTTTGCTGTCATTTTCAATTTTGATGAAAATGTTCATATATGATGTCACTTCATTTGTATAGAGTTTTTGAAATGACTAAATTAAAGAGATGGAACACACTGTATCGATTGCCAGGGTCACAGAGGGAATAAAGGGCAGGATAAAAGTGGTTACGACCACACCAGGGTCCTTGGGGTGAAAAGCACGGGTACCAGCAGCCTCCTGGTCATCATACCACACTGGAGTTTTGCCAGATGTCACCACCGGGGGAAACCAGGTAAAGGACTTGTGGCCTCTCTTTGTGTTGCTCTTTACAATCACATATGAAACTAAAATTATTTTAGGGGCTGGAGGAATGGCTCAGCAGCTAAAGTGCCTGCCTAGCAAGCTCAATTCCCCAGCACCACATAAGCCAGGTGTGGTGGCACATGCCTGTAATCCCAGCACTGGGGAGGCTGAGACAGGAGGATTGTTGTGAGTCCAAGGCCAGCTTATACTTCATAGTGAGTTCAGGACCAGCCTGGGCCACAGAGCGAGACCCTATCTCAAAAAAATTTTTTTTCAAAGTAAAAAATTTTAATTAAAATATTAGATTAAGAGAATATGAATATATTTAAATGAGAGTGGCTAAACAGAAGAGCAAGAAAGAGAGAAGAGAGGAGAGGTGAGGAGAGAGATTTTACCTGTAAGGCTGCCTCAGGGGAAGGGCACGGGCTTGGCTGCCAGCGCAGAGGCAGGTGCTGAAAGAGAAGGGGGAGAGGGAGGCTGAGGTTGGGCTGCGTGGCTGGCAGGATGTATGGGCAGAAGCGGGACCTTCCCACCAGGCTGCTGTGTCCTGAGGTGGGCCACCCCTGCTGCTTATGTGTTCGGTCGGACCCTGGGGGGCCACTACCCAGGCACTGTCTAGGTTCCCCCCATAGCTGCAGTCCTGTATGGTTATACACAGGAATACCCTGTACACAGAGGTGTTATTCTATTTTCAAAACTCATTGCTCTCTTTGGCTCGTTTTGTCTTCCTGAAAGGCTTGAGACTTGTCTTAAGATCCCTCCCTACCTACTCTGTTTCTTCAAAAGCTGAGCGCTTGTCACAGCTACACCGCTGAGGCATCTGTTGAGGTAGGGGCACTCTTGTGACCCACTCCAAGGAGCTGTCACTGTGCCCACCGCTGCCTGAGGATCCCCTGCCTTGGGCTCGGTCCAGGGCCTTCCGCCCTATCTGTCGTCTCTGTGCTGTGATGGTCTTCACCTCTTCTCGTTGTGCCTGGTCTTCTAGACCTACACTTTCATCCCTCTTCACCTGTGTTCTACCTTCCTTATCTCAATGCCTACATGTCATGTTTAATTTCCTTGTTACCCACTGAACCATGGAGAGCTACAGTCTCTAGTAAGATGATTTCCAGCTCCTTGGCAGTTGATCTTTTTCCAGAATAATTCCCTTGGGGGAGGAACCAGAGACAGATCCTCTAGCACCCTAGGAACCTGCATGTCACACCCAGCGTGGCACAAAGCACAGGAGACCTAGACCAGGGACAGCTCACTGCTAGACCATCTGCAGCCTGAGGAATCCAACCAGGGAGGGCCAAGAGTCAACGAGACCTTGTGGGTAGATGTCACAATGTGGGAGCTGTGGGTGAGGCCCTGGGGACACGGGTGATGTCTCAGAGTCAAGACTGAAGGGGACAGATCCTTGCCTGATGTATTGGGACCAGGAAGCTGTGAAAGGCTTGGGTGTGATGATCTTGTTGTGCTCCATAATGTCTCCCAAAGACCACCTGTCACCTGGCAGACTATTCATGCAGCAGCCTGGCAGCTCACAGGGGGCACCTGCCTTGGACACAGCCCCGCTGAGCGGAGCCAAAGCCTCTCACAAACAGTGACAGGGCAAAGCCAGCAGATGTCTTCACACCCTCCCTCACAGAGAAAGCTGGGATTAGAGGGGAGTAAGTGACAGTATCCCCAATCAAAACAGATACCCTGTCACTGCATGTTTAGCAGAGAACACATAGGGAAGAGAGCTGGGTTCTCCCTCCAGGCTGCAGCACCTACCATGTCACTGTTGAAAAGAAACACTTTATAAAATCTCCTTAGTGTCACCTGGGGCAGAAGCAACATAGAGCAATAGCCAGACAGCAGCCAAATCTCAAGGTCACGGTGCAGTGTGAACAACCTGCTGTGGACAGGCTGATACAGTGCATTAACCCAACAAACGTCTCCCAGGCATACCTACTATGTGCCAGGCACCAAGCCAGGACCTGTGCCACCAGATCTGTGCTTTAACTCTTCCACAGTGAGGTCACACGTGCAACCAAGTGTGGTTCTCATAAAACCAAGTCACATACAATGTGGTTACCCCCACAGATGAGTGAACTAATGCCCGTCAAGGTCAGTGGAAGGTCCAAGGTCATGTGCCTAGAACTTAGCCTTAGAACTCCATGACCACCTAAACTTTCCTGCAGTGGAAATGAATAATAGAAAACAGAGTGAGAGAGCATTTTGAGGTCTGAGTCTGCTGGTTTGTATTGGTTTTACTTGTGTTTAGTAATTCCAGAAGTCACCCAAGGAATACTTTTTTCAGACTCTTTGACACCTCTGACCTCCTTCCCATCTGTACTCAAAGCTTGATCTTCTGTCTCTACACTCACTCTATCTCAGCAGCCTCCACGCTTTTTGGTAGGAAGGGTAATATATCATTAAGGATGTTGCTGTGGTTTGGATCTTGAGTGTCCCCCAAAAGTTTCATGTATTTAGAACTGTGTTATTGGGAGGTATCGCCTAGCTGGAAGGGGCAGGTGTTTAAGGGGCAGGTGACCTGAAAAGATTGTTAGATTGTTGAGACTGGGGACTGTCTAGGGCAGAGATATCAGGTGTTTGTCATTGACCTACGGTCCAGGAAGTGAGGGAGGGGCAGCTGCCAGATTAAGTACTTCAAGGAAGGAAGAAGAAACATTGGTGCAGCTTCTTCCCAGGAGAGCTCATCAGCTGGCTCCTGCTTCACCGGGATTCTGTTTGCCCCTGCCATGAGCCTTCACCATTGATGGCTGCCACATAAGTGGACTGTGTGGGAGACCTTCTAAAACTGTGAGCCAAATAAATCTTTCCTCCCTTAAGTTGTGAATGTTGGGTATTTTGTCACAGCAACAAATAAGTAACTAAGACAGATGTATTCAGATCAAAGCAACACCACGTCCAACTGACATAAACTTCAGCAATAAAGACATATCAGATAATAAGAGATATGAAGGGAGCCAGTTTCAGAGTTGACATCTTAGCTCAAAATGATCAGAAAACAAGAAAGATCTTTCTTTCTTTCCATTATACAGTATTTAGGGCAACTCACAGGTATAATGTGGCTGCTATCATGCCAGTCTCCTGTTTCCGTAGGCCCCTAGTGAAGGTCAGTCCTTGTCACATGATCATCACAGCAGCAAGAAGTCTGAGATAAGCAAGAATGTCAGGTTGATGACCTTTGGGTGGAGGAAAGAGGGGGACATAAAGGGAGAAGTGTAGGGCTGTTATTCACCAGCTAGTCAATAGTTTTTGCCATGAGTAATTTCCTGATTTCTAATTAAGGTCAAAGCTGAAATCTAACTCCTTCTGAACAGAAATACAGATTTATTGGTGCTATCAAAACATTATATGTTTGTTTTCTATTGCTGTATAGATGACTACAGACTTAGCAGCCTAAGACAATACCCACAGACATCAGGGAAGGCTTGAGTGAACTTCCTGCTAAGGCAATTACAAGTGTTAGCTGAGCTGGTTCTCATCCAGAGGCCCTGGGGAAGAATCCCTAGCTAATTTGGGTTGTTAGCAGAATCAGTTTCCTTCAACTGTTAGACTGAGGTCTACATTGTCCTGCTGGTTGTCAACCAGAACCACCCTCAATTCTCTATCTTCAAACATGGCTGCTCCATATTCACTACACTGAATCCTTCCCATGCAACGAATCTCACTGATTTCTTTTGCCACCAACAATCTTGAGAGAGATCATATGCTTTGATCAGGCCCAGTCAGAGAATCTGCCTCTTGTCATAAACATGGTCAAGACACCAAAGTGATGCCTAAGATAGTCACATTTGAAAAAAATTTAGGACCCTGCCTGAAGTTCAGTAGCATGTCATCATTCCTTGAATCATGACAAAGGCAGGAGGACTCTCAATTAAAACGTTAGCTTTTCTGCACTACCCTGATAATAAAACCAGACAAAGAAAACACACACACATACCTTACATACCAATATCTCTAAAGAATATAAATATGAAAATCAACAAAGCACTAGCAAACCAAATCCAACAACACATCAACAAGATTACACACCATGATCAAGTAGAACTTATCCCAGGAGTGCAAGGATGGTTCAATACCTGAATAGCAACAAGCATAACCATATCTATAGACAAAAAGACAAAAACTGAATGATCATCCAATAGATGCACAAAAAGTATTCAATAAAACCCAATCCCACTTCATTACAAAACTCCCAGAAAGTAAGATATAGAAAAGGCATATTTCAACACAATATGAACTGTGTATGTGACAAACCCACAGCCAATGTCATTCCAAACGGAAGAAAACTGAAAGCATTTCTTATAACATCTCAAATAAAAAAGGGATGTCCACTTCCACAACTCATAAATGACATAGACAGGCATTCCTCACCAGAGCAGTTAAGCAACAGAAAGAAATAAAAGGCATCCAGATGGGAAATGAGGAAGTCTAATTATTTGCTCACAGATGACATAGTTTTATACATAGAAATCCTAAGGAATCCCGAAACTGTTAGAACTGACAAATTCAGCAAAGTCACAGGATGCAAAATCAACATACAAAATCAGAGGCATTTGTATGTACCAACAATGAACTTTCTAACAAAGAAATCAAGAATGTAATTCCATTCACAAAGCTACAAAAATTAATAAATAAATAAAATACCTTGAAATATGTTTAACCAAGGAAGTAAGTGATCCTACAATTAATATTACAAACACTGGTGAAAGAAATGGAAGGAAAGACAGGAACTGGAAAAACATTCCATGTTCACAAATGACAAGAATTAAAATAGTTAAAATGTCATACTACTTTAAGTGGCTTGTAGATACAATGCAATCCTGACCAAAGTATCAATGACTTTCTTCACAGAAATAAAAAAAAATCCTAAAGCTTACATGGAACCACAAAAGATTCCAAATAGCTCAAGGAATTTTGAGCAAAAACACCAAGTGGAGGCATCACAACATCTAACTTCAAAACCTGCTACAGAGCTAGAGTAACCAAAACAGTAAGGTATTATAGACCAGTGGAAAATAATAGAAAATAGAGAATCCAGAAATAAACTTGTGCAATTACAGCCATCTAAATTCCACCAAAACTACCAAAAACACACACTAGAGAAAAAAAATAATCCCTTTGGTAAACGGGGCTCAGAAAACTAAATGTTCAAACTAGACCCCCTATCTCTCATCAAATATTTTAGAAAGTCAAAACTGATCAAAGACCTCAGTGTAAAACCTTGAAATAGGAAAGTACTAGGAGAAAATACAGGGAACACTATTGAGACCTCAGTATGAGCAACACTTTTTGTTGTTGTTTTGTTTTTGTTTTGTTTTGAGACAGCTGCTCACTCTGTAGTCTAAGCTGTTCCTGAACTCACTATGTAGCCCAGGCTGGTCTCACACTCACAGGAATCCTCCTGCCTCAGCCTCCTGAGCCATGCTGAAACTGTGAACTAAAAGAAATCTTTCCTCCTTTAAGTCATGGATGTCAGATATTCTTTCTCATCAGTGAAGAAGTGACTAAGACAAGCATCAAGCATCAGAAAAAATGCAAATCAAAGCCCCAGTGAAAGGGCCGGAGATGTTACTCGGTGGTAGAATGTTCGTCTTGCAGGTGCAAGACCCTGGGTTCAGTCCCCAGAACTGTAAAACAACAAACAAAACAAACAAAACCCCACAGTGAGATACCCTACCATCCCTGTAAGAATGGCTACAATCAAAAAGGTCAAAAATACCGAACGCCAGCAAGGACAGAGAGAAAAGGAAACACGCTGGCTGTGGGTTGGGGTGTAACTGGTACAGCCATGATGGGAGAATGAAACCCTGTCATTTGTGGTGACATGGGCGGACCTGGAACACAACACCATGAGATATACCCGGCACGAGGGACAAGAACCACGTGTCTGCACTCACAGGTAGGACCCAAAACGCCTGTCTCAGAGAGGGGGAGAGTGCCAAGGGGCTCCCTCCAGGCTCGGAAGGGTGGGGCAGAGGGAGGAGGACAGAGGCTGGAGCGCCGGTGCACAGCGCGGCTAGAGAGGAGGAAGAAGTTCCAGCGCTCTACCGCCCTGTAGGGCGGTGGTCCAGGGACCAGTCTGGGCTGTGGCCTTGGAAGGCTTGGGCTGCAAGGACAGACGAGGACAGCAGAAGGTGAGCTGGAGGCAAGCCCCACCCCCTGTCAGTACGCACCTATCAGGATCCAGTGGTGCTGCTGATGGACAGTAGGCGGGGCTCCACTTCCCACTGGCTTCCGGCAACCTACTGCCTGGACAAGGGCCCTGCTCCTTTCCTTCTGTCACTTCCTCCCTTCAAAAGAAGCATCATTCGGGATCCGGGACAAGGCAGCGCCCTGCAGGATCACCTGCCGCATCCCAGCTGCAGGCAGTAGGGCAGGAGGCACGGCTGTTTGCCCTCATCTCAGCCCTCATCTCTCCAAGAGATGTCTCTGAAACAAATGAGGCTGGCAGCCAGGGGCTTCTAAGCAGCCATCCTCCTCTGGCTCTTCCCTAGAAGCCAGGGTAGCATCTCAGCAGAAAGCAGAGAGGAGACAAGGCCAACCCAAGACCAGCTGTGGCTGTCCTGTTCCCGGGACTCACACCTGGACCTGCCAGGCAGAGCTGAGGGGCTTCGCAGACTTGGGCTGGCCGGGCCACCAGGGGAAGGGTATGCTTATTTTCTCCCTGTTTTAAAAGACTCGCATCAACGCCCTTCACCAAGAGCTTAGCTCAGAAGTAAGACAGACTCCCCTCTTTGCCAGAGACCCTGAAGAAGAAGCAGAGTGGCCATCACTCCTGTCGCCATGGGGATTGCGGCTAGACCGGAGGACCGGCTGATCCCTGGCTGGGCTCTGGTACCCAGCCATGTCTCCCCTGCAGCAAGAGGCGTCCCTATGCCTGGTCTGTCGTGTATGCCAGGGAGCACGAGGCATTCCATGGCGCTTCATGACTCTTAGCATTCCTGACTCTGATATCAATGGGAATCTGACGTCTTGAGCCAGTGGAAACATGAAAACACCATTCAAGAGCCAATGATGTTCATCCTAGGAATCGGCTAGATCCTCATCACCTTCGTCTTCTGTCTGCAGAGGGCTTGCAGCGAGTGCTCAGGCGTCCAGCAATCCCTGGCCCCAGTGGGCAGGGGACAGTGAAACAAGTGCAGACGTACGAGCGTGTCAGGACAAAGGCATCAAAGACAGAGCGTTACTCGAATGCTCTTTACTTGGAGATCTCAGCAGTGGCTAAATGGTTTCATGACCTACAGGCAGAGGTGACTTGGTGCTCAGCCCCGAGCAGAGTTCTCTTGCCATGTGTACTGGGGGGACAGAAAGCGTACAGTGTCGGAGAAAGCATTGACAGTGAACTGAAAAGTATAGGACATACAGGTGGGGATAATCACAAGACTGGTCTTATTATGGTCCCTGAGATTATAGGCAGGTGAGGTTGGGACAGAGCTCTAGGCAAAGAGACAGATTAGGCAAATTCCACAGAGGGGAAGGTCTTGAGAAAAAGAACTTATCAATTATCAAGACAGCAAGTGTCCTGCTATCCTAGAAGTGAGCATCATACTATAGTTTATGGGTCAACATTCCTTAGCCTTGACAGAGATGCAGAGACCAGGCGGGCACACCTTCTCTCAGGGAGCACTTTTCAATCTGTGAGGCAGACAGCCTAAATTTCAACTTACAGATTTTTGAGAGTGTCTTCACATTTACAGGGTTTTTTTTTTTTTAAGATACAATCTTTCTCTTCAGTCCAGGGTGGTCTTGAATTCACTGTGTAACCCAGGCTAGCCTTGAACTCACTGCAATCCTTCTGCCTCAGCCTCCAAGTGCTGAGATCAAAGGCATACACCACCACACCAGACTTACATGGTGCTTGGGAACTGAACTCAGGGCCTTGTACTTGCTGGACAAGCACTTTCACCACTGAGCTACTCCCGAGCGCACAATTGTGGATTATTATGGGGGTTTCCACAGTGCACATGTCACTTAGGACTCCTCTACACAGTCCCTTCCTAACCTTTTATTACTTAAATTGTCTTTTTAATACATCATACATGGCTCACACCTTTAAAAAGTGCCTTAGATTCTTTTCAGTCAAGGCTAAATATTCATCAGAAATCCACTAAATACTAACAGGATGGGACAGGAAAAAAAGTACAAAGGAAAGCTTTTGGATCCAGGGAGGGAAATTTGCATTGTGGCCAAAAATATTAGAATGTGCTCTGAGTCAATAAAATAGATTAATTTTATTGTGCATTTTCTATTGAACAAAAACATACACACATGATTGGCTTCAAGAGCTGGGGGTGTGGCTCAGAAGGAGAGCCCCTGCCTAGCACTTGTAAGGCATTCAATCCCCAGAGGAAAAGGAGAGAAAGAACAAGAAGAGAAAGAAAGAAAGAGAGAGAGAGAGAGAGAGAGAGAGAGAGAGAGA